>MU393996.1:600000-1117920 GCA_022578575.1 Hypoxylon sp. FL0543
CTATTGCCCTTGCTGGATTCAGTGTGAGTAGACGGTAGATGTCTATCGGCCCTTCACATGGTGCGGCACCGTGCATGCCGAGCCCCGAGTTGGGAGCCACATTAACAGTCCAGCTTGCACAAATTCGGAAAGGTCGATTTTGAAATTTGCCGCCGGCATGCCCCGTGATTTCCCAGATGGGAACGGGTCCAAATGCTGTGAACGGATGCCGGCGTCGCTGTTTCCTTAAGGGGGGCGTTTTTCTGTGGACTGGGCACGAACCCCTGAGAATTGCGTCATGTCTGGCAGTGACGATGGGAACGACTGGCACAACATGTCGGAAGTGACTCAGCGATGAGTTGCCTGTCTTAGGTAGGTATATTCACATATCTAGTCTGTGACTGGTCTTCTCGGGGCTTCCTTGCTCGTGGAATCGTATGGACTCACAGTGCAAGTAGATAAAGACACGGTATATCAACTCCTGCTAGATCTACCATGGTATAGTAATGCTGTCGCATATTGAGGAAATCTTATATCATTCCATGCTGTTGATACCAAGTAAAATCTGCTGCTTTTGCCTCAGACTACACCATGGGCTCCTCCCCCTTTTTCATCGACCGTGTCGGGGCGATTGGGGCTAGAGCTGAGTTACGTATAGCGCCCAAGACAGCTCCTATGCAGGAGCAGGAGGGCGCGAGGCACCCTCGAAGGAGAAGAAAGAAAGCAAGCATTGGTAGACACTCTGGCCATGCACGTACTTTGCAGTAGCTTCGCTGCTGTCCATACATCCACTCTATGCATGACATCCATTGAGGGGCTCTTCTCCTAAAAAGAGACGATGATTCAGCTATCTTCTCGATGAGCTTCATGAAGAGTTTGACAGCATTATCAGTGAGCTTCCCTGAGATTCCCCACGAGCTCTTTGTAGCCGTGGAAAGTAAGGTATGGGACCATCTGGGAAGAGACCCAACAGGACCTTATCATGCCTGTGTGAGTAGGTTTAGGGAAAGCTTCCTTGAGATGAGTGTAGACAACGTCAAATAGATCTTGGTTACTATGGGCCTTCTATCTTCGACAGTTCTATACCCCTATTCCATGTTTGTGTTGAAATGAGTGGTGGAGGGTTGCTTCTAGGGACAGCATGAGGAATCTTTGAAGTGATATGAGGTACTCAATATATATAGGGCTTCCAAATCACCATACAACCAATTGGTACATGTCAAGTCAACACATCATGTGCAGTATCTTTCACCAATGGGGTTAGTAAACTGCGGATTGGTCGAGTGTCACCGGGAATGCCCTGAGTTTACGAAGGGTTATTGTGTCATGCATTTTTAAGGGAGGCCCCTTCCTAATTAGGAAAAAATAGTCGCCCAAATAGGAAAGTAAAGCACCGGTCGTATGTTGGCCTGTGCGTGGATTTTGTGGTGATTTTATTGGCTAGAAAATGACGGTGTGGGGCTGCGGTTTTTGATTTTCTCCACCTTTTTTGAATTTTTATTTAAAACCTTTATAACTTTATGAATATAGATGCTATAAAGATAAGATTTATATCTTTAAATAGAGCATTTAATTCTGTTTATTTCAGTATAGGATGCACTATTATAGCCCTATTATTCGTAAAGTTATTAAGAGATTAAGTGCTTTAATCCCTCTAGTGGCTCCAGGGCTCCAGTGGCTCCAGGGCTCCAGTGGCTCCAGGGCTCCAATCGCTCCAGGGCTTCAGTGGCTCCAGGGCTCCAGTGGCTCCAGGGCTCCAAGGCTCCAGGGTAGCTTGGGAAAGTCATGCATTTCTCTAATAGCCTTTCTTACGCTATTAAACTTTAACACCTTATAACTTTTGCTATATTTACCGTAGTATAATGCAACCTAAACCACTATATTCTTCTTTTTATACTCTATTTAATAGTGTAAATATTTCCTAACTTAAGCATAGCGTTATAAAGTTATTTATGTTTAAAATGTATTTATCTTTATAACTTACCCATTCTTAGTCCGATTTTTTTTCAACAAGTTGCATTAAATAGCGAAGAAAATAAGCATTCTAAAAAGGTTTTTCCGAAGTTTACCCGACCTAGTTTTGTAAAGTTATTAATAAAAACATGATTTTGAATTTTTTTCTTATCTTTTATCTTATTAATTAATTTTCTTATTAATTAATTAATTAATTTATTAACCCTTAAGCTATTAAACCCCTTTATAAATTTAAGGCATTAAATAATTTATTAACCTTTAAGCTATAAACCTTTTTTATAAATTTAAGTTATTAACTTTTAAGTTATAATATTAGTTAATAAGGTTATTATTTAATAGTAATAAACTATTTATTATTTAATAATAATAGCTTTAAGGTTATATATATATATGTAGGTAAATACTTAGTGTATTAATTTAATTAAGTAAAGCTAAATAATAATTAAAAAAGCCGTAAAGGCTTTACTTTTAAATTAAATTAAGGCATATATTTAAACCTAATTAAAGGAAAAACCCTTATTTAATTAGGTTATATAACTAATATTTTAATATATAAAACCTTTTTATAAATTTAAGGCATTAATACTTTAAGTTTATAAAAGGTTATTATATTATATATTTTTTAAAAAAGCTTATTTTAATTAAAAAAAAAGTTACTTAATTAAAAAAAGTAAAACATTAATTATATATTAGCTTATTATTTTATAGTGATTTTTTTAGCAAAATAATAATAATATAAAGCTGTAGTTTTTATATTTTTTTTACTTTTTTAAACCTTTATTTAAAATCTTAATAACTTTATAAATATATAATTTATAAAAATAAAATCCATATCTTTAAATAATATGTTAAACTAACGGTTATATAACCTTATGTTATGTGACCTAAATTAATACCGGCCCGGGTGAAGCCTTAGCCTTATGGTGAGGCTTTACTGCTTAAATAGCCTAGCCTTATCTTTACACTAAGGATAAGCTAACTATTAATTAATTATTATTTATAACCTACCTTTACTGGTAATATTTAACTTATTAGCTAATAGCTTTATGAAACTAATATAGTGTATTTAATTTTATTTGCTTTAAGTTTATAAAGGATTATTATGTTATATATTTTTAAAGAAAATCTTATTTTAATTAGAAAAGAATAATCGCTTAAATAAGAAAATAAAGCATTAGTTATATATTAATTTATGCATAGTTTTTATATTAGTTTTATTAGTTAAAAATAATAATATAAGGTAGCTATTATTAATTTTTTATACCTTTTTTAAAGTTTTATTTAAAACCTTAATAACTTTATAAATATAAAACTTATAAAACTAAGGTTTATATTATTAAATAAAGTATTTAATTCTATTTATTTTAGTATAAAATGCATTATTATAGCCTTATTATTTATAAAGTTATTAAGAGATTAAAGGCGTTAATTACTTTAAGGGTTTAATAGTTTTAAAGCTTTAATAACTTTAAGGCCTTAATAGCTATAAGGCTTTAAAACTTTAATCCTTTTATAGTTTTAATAACTTTAAGGCTTTAAGGTAACTTAAAAAAGTTTTATGCATTTTTAATAGTTATTTTTACTTTATTAAACTTTAATCTTTTATAACTTTAACTATATTTATTATAATATAATATAACTTAAAGTATTATATTTATTATTTTATACGTTATTTAATAATATAAACTTTATTTAATTTAAGTATAATGTTATAAAGCTATTTATATTTAAATTATGTTTATTGTTATAACTTGTTTATTTTAAGTTCGTTTTTAAATAAGTTTTATAAAATAAAAAAATTAGCATTTTAAAAAAGGTTTTTTAAAATTTACTTAACTTAATTTTATAAAGTTATTAATAAAAACAATATTTTATAGTTTTTTATTTATTTTTTTTATTTTATTAATTAATTTTTTCTTATTAATTAAATAATTTATTAACCTTAAAGCTATAAAACCCTTTTATAAATTTAAAGTAAAACTGTTTTACCTTAAGTTTATAAATAATTATTATTATTTATTTTAGTAAGCTTAAACTATATTTTTAATATAACGTTTTTAACCTTAAAATAATAGTTTAAAGCTCTTTAGCATCGATAAAAGCTAAATAAGCTATCTTTAAATTAACATTTAATACAGTTTTTATAATTTAATTAAAATAAATAATAATAAAAATTAAAAAAACGCTTAAAGCTAGTAAATAAAAAAATTTAGCTTCGAGCGGTTTTTTAATTTTTATTAATTTTTGTTTTAATTAAATTATAAAAAAGTGTTAAACGTTAATTTAAAAATAGCTTATTTAACTATTATTAATATTATTTAAACTTAAACTAGTAATTTTATAATTATTATATTAGCTATAATACTATATTTAAAGCAAAATTATAGTTTAAGCTTATTAAGATAAATTATATTATACTTTTTTTTAAAAAATGCTTATTTTAATTAAGAAAAAAAGTTACTTAATTAAAAAAGTAAAGCATTAATTATATATTAGCTTATATATAGTTTTTATAATAGTTTTATTAGTTAAAAAATAACGATATAAAGCGGCTATTTTTAACTTTTTTAACTTTATTTAAACTTTTATTTAAAGCTTTAATAACTTTATAAATAAATATACTATAAAAATAAAATTTATATTATTAGGTAGCGTATTTAAATTTATTTATTTTAGTATAAAATGTATTATTATAGCCTTATTATTTATAAAATTATTAAAAGATTAAACTTAAAAAGCATTATAAGTTATATACTTTTAAGGTTTTTAAAAGCTACTTTAAAGCTATAAGCCTTAAAGCCTTAAAGCTTTAAAGCCTTTAAAGCCTTAAAAAGATTAAAGCCTTAAAGCCTTTAAAGCTATTAAAGCTTTAAAGCTACTAAAGCCTTAAAGGAATTAAAGCCTTAAAGTCCTTAAAGCCTTAAAGGAATTAAAGCTTTAAAGCTTTTAAAGCCTTAAAGTTATTAAAGCCTTAAAGCTATTAAAGCCTTAAAGTTATTAAAGCCTTAAAGCCACTAAAGCCTTAAAGCCACTGAAGCTTTAAAGCTATTAAAGCCTTAAAGCCACTAAAGCCTAAAGCTACTAGAGCTGAAAAGCTTAGCGAGCGGGCCAATAGCGCGCCTTTACGAAACGCGCGTAATGTGGTAAGTAAAGGCGCGCTGCTGGCCGTAAGCCCTTAAAGAAGGGTTATTGTAAACTTAAGGCCTTATTATGCACCCTTAGCGGGGGGTGCCTTCTGTTTATATATCCCTTGTTTATGGAAAAAGAAAGAATATTACTGTGTATGTGGCCATTGGGTGTGTAATCGCGCTTACCTAAGTTAAAAGTATGCGATAACGTTGCTTTATACTATATAATATACCTAATTAATGAAAGAAACAATCGATGTATTAGTAATATTGTTCACTAAGAAATTCGAGAAGGTAAGTTATTATGTGCAGTTTTATTAAGCTTACATGGCTATTAAAAGAAAGTATAAGCCTATAATATAAGTTATATATAAAGTAAAAACAGTAAACATTTCCTTATAGCTAAGCTAAAGCTAAGTAAGTAATAAATAGTAATAACTTTTAACGTATGCCTTTTTATAGCTTATAAGTATAATATACCCTTTATATATATATAGCTTTATTTTTATATCTTAATAAAGTTTTTTTCCTTATATACTTTTATTCTTAAAAATAATTAATTCATTAATTTCTAACTATATATTAATAGTTAAAATACTTTTATTTTATAATATAAATTTACATATATATAAATATTATTATTATTATTTTATAACATTTTTGCTTTTATAAAAACCTTTATTTAAAAATACTTATTTATATATAACTTTTTTTTCTTCTTTATTTTTTCTTAATTTTTATTAAAAATAATTAACTAATAATTAGCCTTTACTTTATTAGTTTATTATCCTTATATTTATTTATTTAATTTTATATTTTTATTACTTTATAGGGGGTCCCCGTGGGCGCGGACATAATAACCTTAAATTTATTTTACTAAAGTTTAGCTAAAAGCTTAACTTTATTTATGTATTTATTATTTAATAAAACTTTCCCTTATTTAGCTACATTGCTAAGTCCTTTATTTAACTCCACTTTTATGGAATAGTAGCTTTTAATTAGCTTATTTAAAAAGATAAACCCTTTCTAAGTATACTCTAAAATATTTATTTAGCTAAACTATTTTAAAGCAATAAGGCTATAAATATTATATTAACTAAATTATAATATATTATTTAAGCTAAGATATCTATGTTTTTATTTTAACATTTATTATAATAATTATAACTATTATGAAAAGGCGTAGTTTATGCTTTTAATACTGTGATTTATTAATTCTATAAGATTGTTTGCCTCTTAAAAAGCATTAAAACAAAAAAAAAGAGGTTAACTTATCTTTTATAAAAAAACCTAAACCTGATTGTTATTCTTAATAGCAGCTTTTATTAATCCTATCTAATATATCGAAGTTATTAAAAAATCATGTTAAAAATATTGCTTTTTTACCTTCCATTATATCTATTTAGCTAAAATCATTTAACTTAGATTATAAAATTAATAATAAATTAAGCATTTTTATACTTAAGAGCCTTTCCTAGTTACCTTTTAATAAACTTAAACACCCTTTTTTAAATTTTAAGGAGCTTGTAGTAAAGTTTATATTTTTTATTGCTAAGATATTATACAATAATATATTTAATATAAATAACATAAAATTTACTAAGTTTAGCATTAAATTATACTGTAATATTATTTATTATTTTTGGTTTTAGATTTATTAATTAAAGAATAACTATATCTATTTTTATAAAACTGTTTGTAATGCCCTTAATAATATTAAGTTAGTTATTAACCTTATTAAATTATTATATTTATATCTAAAGATAAAACTAGATAAGTTTAAACGTATAAAATCACTTATCTAGGGCCTTAAAAGCTAAGATTTTAACTATATAAATAGTCCTATAAATAATAAGTAAAAAGCTAAGTTAAAAACGGCAGGAACATTATTAGATATAAGAATAATAGAATAGAATAATGCTAATTAAGACAAAATAAAACTTGTGGTTTTAAAAGATAATATTAAAAGCATGTTTAACTAGATTTTGTTGTAAAGTCCTTTTATGCTTAATATAGGTATTAAGGCTATTAATAAAGTCTTAATTGATTGTTAAGCTATTCCTTTTATAATAAATAACCCTAATATAAAACTGCCTGCTCTAATACCTAATATGTTCTTTGGATATTTGTTTATATTTTTAGGCGATTAACCTATTAATAAAATAAAGGCGGCTTAAGCAATTAACTTTCTTAGCTACCTGTTTTTTATAATGAAGTTTAAAGGTGTTAAAGCAACCTATACTAATACTATATATATTACTATAAATTAGTATATTATAAAATATGTCTTTTGCTTTAATATAGCCAAAAGACTTAATAATATCTTAATTAACTTTAGCTAGTTTACCTTTACTACTACTACCTTTAATATTATTACTAATAGTTCTAAGGCATAATTGTTTGTGTTGTAGCAAGAATAATACACTAATAAGCGTTTTAGATTTGTTATTTACTTAGTTAAAGATTTCTTTCTTTAACAAAAAAATGATTATATAAAGTTTTATATATATATATTCAATATCTTTAAATAAGCTACATAAAGACAAATATAGTTAGTTAATTTTATAAAGCATAAGAACTTAAATAAGTTAATTTAAAAGGCTATGGTATTAGCATTAAATAATACTGCTATAAAGTAATTGTTATAAAACCTTATAAGTAAGAGTTAATTATAAAGGGGAAGGAAAAGTTCTATAGCTTTAAATAAATATGTCTAAAAGTTAAGTAGCAAGGGTTAAAAAGGTTAGCCTTAGTTTTATACATAATATATTTAGAGTTAGTAAAATTTTATTTTTATAAATTAAGTAAGGTATTATTAGTTATATTAAGCAGTAATAGTTTATTTGTTAGATTAAGGAGCGTTAATTCTTTAACTATAGAGTGTGTTATAATCTTCTTTGGGGAATTTTAGCCCTTAAGTTAATAAACATATTACTTATTTTAAAAAGCAAATAATATTATGGTTTTTAAGAAATCTAATTATTATTATTATACCTAGATATTAGCCCTAAAATATATACTCTTATAAATAAATTATTTAGTCTAATTAGTATATTTTTTAGATTTCTTTGCTGCTTTAGGCATATCTTTTTGTAGTTAGCTATATATAAAGCTATGGTATAGTAGGTTGTTTATTTCCTAGCAAGATACTATTTTAACACTTACTTAGCAATATTTATAGCTTAAGATTATTTTTACTACTATTTTATTAAATAATGTTACCTTTTTCCTTTACATTTGTCTTAGTGGTGTTTAAAGTCTTATTTAGCATTAATATAACCTAGTTAACCTTAGTATAGCCTTTTATACTCTAGGTTTTTTCATTTCCTTTTAGGATTAGTTTAAGTTTAGATTTATTCTTTTATGTTAACTATATAATCTTTTTCTAAATTCCTAGGCAAAGCTAACCTTTTAATAATAAATCTTTATTTAAAGATCTTAATATTCTTAATCCTTCACTTGCTACTAGGCAAAATATCTATAAGATAATTAAATAAATTAAACACTATTTTAATAAGATATCTTCTTTATATCTTACTTTTTTAATAAACTAGTTACTTAATTAACCTATAATATAACTAAAGCAATAAACATATTACTTATCCTTTAGTTTAATTTAGCTATTATTAAATACCCATATTTGCCTTTTTCTAGCTAACTTATTAAATATAAGGTAGATATAGAATAAATATGCCTTTCTTATTGGTAATTGCTTACTATTATAGTTATTTGCCTTATTTAGAAAGAATTATAGCTTAATGAATATATTATGCTCTAGTAGCAGCTTAATTTTACTAGTATAAAGTATAATAATATCTTTATTAAGTATATATACAACCTTATTAAAAAATAAACAAACTATAAACTAATTTAACACTAATAACTTTATGCCCTATATTTTAATATCTTTAATTTTACTTTGATATTAAGTTATCTTATTTATTAAACACTAAGCTTAAGATTTATTACTTATAACTATAGGTTTCTTATTAAAATGCTTAATAAGGTTTATTATAAATGTTCCTATTTAAAGTTGTTTTTTGGTTTTGTGTGGAAGCCTTAAGGATATATCTTCCCAGGCAAATAGATTAGATCTTCTTATAATTGCTTTATATCTCCTATATTAAAAATATAAGCTAATAATATAATTATAGTATTAATAAAATACTTTAAAGCTTTTAAAAGGATGCCTAAATATAAAAGCTAAGTAATTATTCCAAATATAAAGATAATTAAATTAAACTTAATAAACTAGGTAAAATATTTTATATACTTTATTATCTCCATAATACTTAAAATAATTATATCTAAACTAAAGCCTATAAAGTTTTATTAAATCTTTAATACCTACTTTAAGGTTTTTAGGCTTTTATAGGATAATATAATAAGGAGATTAATTAATTTCTAAGCGTTAAGGTTATAAGATTATAAGCGTATTAAAATACTATAAAAGCATAAATGATATAGCATTAAAGTATAAGTTATAAAAGATCTTTTCTTTCTTATATATATAAAAATCTATATAGTTTTAAATAGTTTCTTCTACTTTCTCCCCTTTTAGTATATAATAATATCTTAACTTATGCTTTACTAAATATACTCTTATAGAGCAGTTTAATCTTACTATATGCTATTTTATTAAATATATATGGTTACCTTTTAAAGCAGTTTATTTTTATTATATTTTCCTTTTAGTATTTAGTAATATTTTAACTTATGCTTTATTAAGCATACTTTTTTAAAATAATTTAATTTTGCTATATACTATTTTATTAAATATATATAGTTACCTTTTAAAGTAATTTATCTCTATTATATCTTAATTTGCTATATTTTTAGGCTTTTTATATTTGTTTTACTATATAGGTTACATTTATTTTATATACCTAGATAAGTAAATAAATATATCTTTATTAGCTTGCTTATTTAAATAGTTATAGCCTTTTGCTATATATCTTTTTAGCTATATTTTAGTAATCGTTTTAATTTTTTCTTTAAAGATATATCTTTAAGCTTTAAATCACTACTTTTATTCCTTTTAACCTATTCTTAAACTATAGTTATGTATTGTATTTTCTTTTTTATATAATTATTATATTAGGAAACTTTTTAAATGGTAGGGGTAAAAATACAACTTTAAGACTTTCTTTTATAGTTTAACCTTATTTTTAATTACTTAACTCTCCTTCTTATGCCTAAAATTAGATTTTTTCTATTAATACTTTTACCTAACCTTATAGTTAACTTTATAGCCGGCCTTATAACTCTAAAGCTTAACTTAAATATTATATTAGCCACCTTTATGGCTTAAAAGCTTAACCTTAAAGCTATGTTATTAATAAACCTATAATTAAACCTATAGTTAAACCTATAATTAAACCTATAGTTAAACCTAAAGTAAAACTTAAAGTAAAACCTCGCAGTTAACCTTATGGTTAACCTTATAGCGGTAAAGCTTAACCTAAACATCACATTAACTACCCTTATAGCTTTAAAGCTTAGCCTAAATATCACATTAGCTGCCTTTATAGCTTTAAAGCTTAGCCTAAACATTGCATTAGTCGCCCTTATCGGTTAAAAATAAAACGTTAACTATTTTCCTTACTATCTTCTTCTTTATTGTTTTTTTTATTGTTAAATATATCTTTAAGTTCCCTTAAAAAAGCTCCTAATATTATTTATGACCTTTTTGCAGTTTTTAATAATGATTTCAAGCATAAGATAAGAAAGTTTAAAGGTTAAACATTTTTAAAGCTTATAAAGGGTTATGTTAAGGCGTGGTGTATATAAAACTTTTAAAAAGCTATGTAAAATCCTAATAATATATTTTTAAAGTAATGTTGTTTATATTTTATTTAATGTTTAGTGAATAATAATAAAATAATATTGTTGGAAACCTTCCTTAAGATATTATTAAATTGTTTTTATATTCTTTTTAAAAAAGATAATATGCCTAGTTTAAGAAATCTTAATGAAAAATTATATTAATTTAATTATGTTAAGTGTTTTCCTTAGGACTTTAAAATAACTTATATTTACAATTATTGTAAAGTTTATATTAAAACGAAGTAAGTTTTTATAGATTGTTGTTTTAATATGTTTTATAAACTATGTGTTTATTTATATTTTTTAAGCTAAAGGATTTTTGCCCTTTTAAAGAGCGGTTTTTGTTTTTTAAATATACTTTTAAAATAATTATTAAGTTTAACTTAAACCTATTAACTAACTATTTTAGCTCTTTATTTTACTAAAAGGTGATAGGTTATATATTTGTTTTTGCGAATAATTTATATTTAGTTATTAAAGTTATTTCTTATAATATAAAGAATGTATTAAGTGAAATTTATATTATGTAATATAGCCTAAAAAAGCTTGTTAAAAAAGATCTGCTTTTTTACTTAGGTTTATGGAAGTTAAAAATAAAAAGTGCTTTTTTTTAGCTAAAAAGAAATAACTATTTATATTTTTATATTTATTTTAATTATTTATTTTAAGGTAATTAGGGCAAAGATAACGGCGATAAGATCTTTTTTAATGCAATTATGGATTATGTAATGTATATTTTAAACGTTAAGGAAAAGTTTACTTATTATGTTACCTATATCCTTAAGTATAAACTGTAAGATTTTACTTTAAATTAAAACATAAATCTAAATTCTTATATTAATAACTTTTAACCTAGAGATGTTAGTGAAGATTTTAAGTTAATGTTTAGCAATGATTTTAAGTTAATATTTAACGAAAATAATAAAGCATTTAAGTAAAAGCAAGCCTTAAAGGTTAAGAATATATTTATTAGCAGTAATGATTTTAAGTAATCCATCCTTATTACCTTAATGCTTACTTCTAATGGAGATTATGCATTAATCTAAAAAAAAGTTAGGTTTAAAAGTATTTTTTTTAGATTTTTTATGTTGGAAAAAGATTAAATAAATAATATGTAAAAAACCTTTTTTATTTAATAAGCTTTGGAAGCTAAGTTTAAGAAGGATAAAAATCTAAAGAAAAAAAAAACATTAAAGAAAAATAGGTTAATAGCGCCTATTATTTTAGGGTAGTTTTAGGAAGTTGTTTTTTAAACATTTATAATTATTACTTCTATGCTTATATTTTTTTTATAATTCTTCCTTATAGATTAAGCGGTCCTATTATTAATAAGGAAAAGTAAGAAAAATATAAAAAAAAAACTTTAATGCTAAGGTATATATACTTTCCTTTATGGTTATTACTTTTTTATTATGCTAATATCTTATTTATAAATAAGCTTTAATTAAGTTGTATTAATATAGTGTTATTGCTATTATATATTTTATATTTCTTTTTTTTATATTTAATAATATTATTAAAGGAAATAGTAATTAAATTAGTAAAGCTTACGTAAAATCCTTAGCTTTTATAAAAGTAAAATTAGTTTATAAGTCTTTAATAAAAGAGTAACTTTTTATAGCTGCTAAAGAAATTAAAAATTATAAGCTAATTAGTAATAAGAATATAAAGGCTCTTTTAAAAAAGATTTTAATATATAAATAATAATAGCCTTTATTTAATGAGTTAAGGTTTTATTAGCGCAATAAATTAAAAAGTCTAATTATTAAATATAATTTTTTAGCTATATGGTTTACTATTAATCCTAATGATATGTTAAATCTTATTTGCATTTATATAAGCCATAGGTTTTATGAAGATAAATACCTTTAAAAGGTTTAAAATAGGATTAAAAAAAACCTCTTAAATTACCTTTATGTTACCCTTAAGAAAGTTAACTAAGATTTAGTCTTATTAGTTAAGTGGTTTTATAAGCATATAAAGGCTTTTTTTAATAAAATTGTTTGCATTAAGAATTAAGATAATGCCTTAAGTTTTATTAATATATATTTCACAGCTATAAAGATTAATAACTACGGTGTTTTTTACTACTATAAATTCTTATAATTCCTTAATAATATTAGCTTTTATAAAATGCTAAAGAAGCTATATACTAGGAATAACATATAAAACATTGCTAGCTTTTTAAGATAGGTTAATAAGTATTTTTAAAAAAACTTTAACGAGATTATATTTAAGGAAAGAGTTGGGAAAAGCAATTGTTTATAACCTCTAAAGCGTTTTATATGTAATATAAATGCTTTAAAGAACGAGTGAAAAAATAAAGCTTAATTTATAGCTATTATAATATAATATTATTATTATATAGTTATGTATAAAAAGTTTATAAATGGTAAGTATGGTAAATAATATAAAGCTAAGATTGGTAAGTTTTATTATTTTAGCTAGCCTTAAAAGCTTATTCCTAAAACGCATATAAATAATAATAAAGTTATATGTATTTAGTATAGTTTAAGGTATTATAGTAGATAAAATAAGGTAATTACTATTACCCTTTATTATAACTATAATTTTACTTTAATCTTTACTTAATCTTAAATATTTTTTTTTCTTTATTATATAACTAACTATACGATAAAGCTTATCCTTTCTCCGAATAAGTAGCTTTTTATAATAGCTTATTATATAAATACTTTTAGTTAACTTCTTAGCTTTATTAATGGTTAAGATCCTGTTAAAAATATATGTAGCTTAATAATATAGATTTGAAATTAATTTTACTTAAAACAAAAGTTATTATTAATAAAAGTATACAACTATTTCCTCAGCTATAACACTTATTATTTATTAAAAATGAAATAGCAATGGCTTTATTATACTATTATTTATTATATTATCTATTATTAATAGCTATGTTTTTAAGCATTTACTATTAAGGCTTTAAATTATATTATTACTAATATAAAAAATAAGGTTATTTTAAACAAAGCTAACGGTATAAAACTATTATTTTTTAAAGCTTATTTATATTATAGTTTAATATTTAAAAAATTATGCTTATATAATTATATATTTATAATTAAAATCTAAGGGAAACTTAAAAAAAACTAAATAAGCTTTTACATTAAGTTTATAGATAACCTAGATTTATAATTTATATATTACTAATATATCTTGAAAAAAACCTTTATTATAACTTCTTTATTAACTAAATTATATCCTTTAAACTTTAAAAATAATAATATATTTAAAAGAACTACTATAATTTACTTAAGCTTATTTATACTTTAGTAGTAGTTTATTTTATGTTAGAAAGGTTTTTTAACCAAAATATAGGATAAATTATATAAAAGCCTTTATTAATGCCTTAAATTTTATAACTATAACTTTAATTTACTCTAAAAGAGCAAAAAAGATACCTAAAAAAATATTAAGATTTAAAATGTATATATAAACTAAGACAATTTTATGGACCTAAAGAATAAGGAAGATTTCTTTTAATGTAATAAAAAAAACGAAAAGGAGGAGTAAAAAACTAAAGACCTTAAGTTCCTTTTTATGTTCTTTAATAGCTTTATTAAATATTTAGATATAAGCCTAAAAAGGCAAATACCTATTTTTAAAAATAGTATTATAGCTATGGCTTAACTATTTTTTACTAATAATTTAAAAAAATTAACTAATTTTTTTATAGCCCCTAAGCTAAAGATTTATTAAAATTTAACAAACAATATAAGCCTTATAGCTTTAGGCTTATTAAGTAATAGTTAATATGTTAAGAAGTCATTATTAAATAATATCTTAAGCTAGAAAAATAGTTTTAAAAACTTAAATATTAATAAGCTATAAATAATGGTAGAAAATATTAATGATAAACTTTTTTAATCTATATTTAGTCCATTGCCTTAAAAGTTTATAGATAAAAAAGATTATTGTTTTTTTAGGTTTAATAAAAATGTTATAAATAGTTTAAATATTATATTATTAAATATTATAACTTAATATAGTTAATTCCACCTTATTTAAATTATGGTAAAATATAACCTAGGTTATATATAGACAGATATTAGCTTTATATTAGCTAAAGAAGAATACTTAAATCTAAAATAAACAATTATACTAGATATTATTTTATACTATTTAAATAAAGTAAATATTATAAAAGTTAAAGAATTTTATAAAGTTTTATAGCTTTTTTACTATTTAAAAGGTAAAAATAAAACTAGTAAAAGCGTTATTATTAGGACCTTAATCCAAACATTAAAAAGTAAAAACTATAAAAAAAGAATCTAAATAATTATGATTTTTAAAAGCATTAGTGCCTATATTAATAAAACTATTGTTTATTTTATTATTAATTTACTATTTAAGAAGATATCTTTTAAAAAGGTTAAAATGCTAAAAATAGCTAATATCTTTATTATTAATAAGTATAATATAATATTAAGTATAAATTTATATAAAATCCATAACTAGTTATAGAAAGCTTATAACTATCTTAATAAAGATTTTAGAGGAATACTTATAATAATTTTATATAATAACTTTTACTAGTTTAAACTAGTTAAAGGCTTATTTCTATTATATTTTAATAAGGTAATAATTATAAAAAAGTTAATAAAAATAAATAAAAAGTTTAACTTTAATAATAAATCTTATATATTAAGATATTAGCTATAGTTAAAGTTTACTTTAGTCATTATTTTAGATTAATAAATATAAACTATAAACCTAATTTTCTTTATATTACTAGGTTATTTAAAAAATAAGGAATAAACCTTAAAAAACCTTTTTTTCTTAAATATATAAGTTATATAACTATAAAATATTATACTTAATAAGTATATTAAGGCTATTAATTCTTTAAATACCTTAAAATACTTAATAAACTTTTAAGCTACTATCTTTTTTACTAAGGCTTAATAATAAAAAGTTTATATCTTTTTATCCTTATATATTTTAAAAGCAAAAGCATCTAAAAAAAAAAGCTTTAATAAAAGCTTTTAAAATTATAAATAACTTTAACATTTATATCTTATTATACCTAATATTTATAAAAGAAATACCTATTATAGTTATAAAGAATTTTTATTAAGGCCTTAAGATTATAAATAACGCCTAGTATATTGCAAAGGGATTTTTACTTAGCAATAATTTATGCCTATATAAAATAAATAACACTATTATAATTTATATAAAGCCTTTAAAAGCTATATTTCTATTATTAAAGATAATAAAAAACCTTAATTTACCTAGTTTTAAGAAAAGTTTACTACCTATTTTCTTAAAAAGAATTAATGTATTAAAAGATATTATATACCTATTTAAGCGGACCAACTTAACATTAATATCCATATTTGCTATTATAGATTTTAAGGTTTAAGGATAAATAATATATAAGGCTTATATTAGCTTATTATTAAAAATCTTTATATATAAGGAAGTAGGCTTTATATTAACCTATGTTTAGCTTTTTTACATTATTAAACTTAATAGTTTATACCTTTTTTTTTTTAATAAATAATGATATATAAATAAGGTTATAGCTTCCTTCTAAAATAAGCAAAAAAATAAAACAACTTGTTAAGCTAAATAAATTAATTATAAAGAATTATAAAGGATTAAAGGATAGGTAATAAAATTAATAATAGGTTTTTAATTAAAAAGGTTATATCCTTATTTATCCTTATTCCTAATATTAATACAAAATAATTAATATAACCATATATAATAATATAAAGCGATTAAGTAAGCTATATCTTAATAATAAAACATTATATTGTGATGTAACTAGTGTTATTTAATTCTCCTTAAAATATGCTTTCAAATAATTACTTTTTATAATTGCAAGACCCTTTAAAAAGTGCAGCAAAATTAATTAAAATGTTCCCCTTTAATTCCCCTTTAATAGACTAGATTGTAGGTTATAATTGAACATAACAACCAATAGGCAGGCGTTACGAAGGAAATTTCTCTAGTTCTTTAAAAATCTCTTATTAATTAATTTTCCTTATCAATTAAATAAATAATTTGTTGACCCCTAAGCTACAAAACCCCCTCATAAATTCGAGGCATTAGCTTTTTTTTAAAAAAAAATAACTAAGCTTTTAGCTATTTTAAGCTTAAAAATAAACTTCTTTTAATTCTTTACTACTTAACTAATAGCTAACTATTTTATAGCTAGCTTTTTTAATAAATACACCTAATATAAAAATTTTAATAAGCCTTATATTATTATTTATTTTTATTTTTCTTTTCCTTATTTTATTTAAATAATAACTAACCTTTTATTAGCCTATAAATAAAGCTAAAATAATTAATATTACCTTTATAAAAAAGATTTATTAATATCTTAATAGTTTAAATATATATCTTTTTTTTCTATTTCTTAATCACTATTAACTTATTATTAATTTAATATAAAAAAAGCTTAATTAACTATAAAAAAAGCTTTATAAGCTTTTAAAGATAAAAAATTAACATTTTATTAAAAGCTTAAAACTATAAAATAATAAGGTTATATTAATACTTAAAAAATATAAAAGAAATAATAATAAATTAAGCTTAAGCTTTTTTACCATTAGGCTAATACTTTTAAAGCTTAAACTATAGTTATTTATAAGCTTAATATTATTATTTAAAAGGTATTTAAGTATTAATTTCCTTTTACCCTTAAAAATATAAATTTACTTTTTATTTAACTACTAATTAGCTTTTAACTTCCTTTTATAAGGTTTTAACCTAAATAACTTAAAGATTTTTCTAAATTTAAATACAAATAAAGCTAAATAAGATAAGTTAAATATAATAAAGAATATAAAGCAGCTTAATATAAAGGCTAATTTATTAATTAAGAATAAAGGTAAGATTAATAAATAGGTAGCTACTAAAAAGCTTCTTTATTATATTAATAAATTAAATATACTTTTTTCCTTTTCCTATTTTAAAAAATACTTATTAATTATTACTTTATTTCTTTAAGGCTATTACTTTATTATATTATAAACATTATTTTTATTTATAGCTAACTTTTAGCTTTAAAGATATATTCTTTATTAACTTTTAAAAATCATTATTACTACTATATCTTTATTATTTTATAAAATATTATTATATTTTACCCCTATTTTTATAGCTTAATATTTCTTTAATTAAATATTATATATTATTATTAATAAATTTTATTTATTAAAATGTTAGTTTTTTACTATCGTTTTATTTATATAGCTTTAAATAACTTATATAAAAAATATTATATATCTTATATTTAATAAATAACTATAGTTTATATATTATTTTATAATATTTTATTATTTTTTTTACCTTAAAAAACCTAAATATTTATTCACTAACTTTTTATTTAATCTTTTTTAATTTATATTTTTAATAAAAATTAATACCTTTTATCCCACTTAATATAATTAAGCTTTTCTTTTCTTATTATACTATTTTATATAGCTTTTATTAAAAGCCTTTAATAAAGTAGTTATTATATTTTTATTGCTTTTTACCTTTTTTATTTTTTTAAAGGCTTTAATTATATTAAACCTTAGCTTTTTAATAATTAAGTTAATAGGTTCCTTAGGTTTTATCTTTATATATATATATATATTAATATTTTATTATATATTAAATATATTAATATATTATAAACTTATTTTATTAAAATAAGCTTTTTAGCTTAATTATTTTATTTAAAATAATAAAAGGTTTATAACTAATGCTTTAAATTTTAGTTTTATTTTTTTATTTAATTATTTATTTATAAGTAATAAGCTATACTTAACCATTTCTTTATCATTAAACAAAAATAAAAAGTAACCTAAAAATAGCTAATAAATAATAACCCTTTATTTAATATTATCGGTTAGTAAGGCTGTTATTTAATAGTAATAGGTTGTTTGTTATTTAATAATAACGGCTTTAGTGTTATACGTACGTACGTATGTAAGTAAAAGACCTGGTGTATTAATTTAATTAATTAAAGCTAATAATAATAAAAGAGAAAAGAAAAGGCTATAAGGGCCCCGCTTTCGAATTAAATTAAAGCATAAGTTTAAACCTAATTAAATAAGGAAGCCTTTATTTAATTAAGTTATATAATTAATATCCCAACACTAGTAATCTTTTTTTTTAACGCGTTGCTATATAACTGCTAAGGATACATAACTAGCGTTATAAACGTGGTGTAAAACATCTTGTAATTTTTTTCTTTTTTTCTTCCTTAAATTATTACTATTTCCTTTTATAAAGTGTCATTCTTAATAAGCTATTTATACATAATAATTACAACTAATTGTTCCTTTATTATACCTTTATAATAACAGCTATTATAACAATTAAATCTTTCTTTAAGGTAAGTAATACTATATTGTTACTATTATTATACCCTTATAAACTAGTATTTTAAAATAAGTAATCCTTACTATTATAATTTCATTAAGGCGTTATTAAAATATAAACGTTATGCTAAGCTAAGGAAAGATTATTTAAAGCTATTAATTTAATACTATAATCTTACCAAAAAGGTTGTTAAAGACATTTTACTTTATTGCGCGAGTAATTATCCTTAATCTATTAAAGCGGTATAAACATAGCTAAAGAAAATCCTTTAAGATAAATAAATCCCATGCTATTTAATATTATTAAGAATATATAAAAGATTAAGATAATTATTTAGTTAATATAGCTAAAAATATTTATATTAATTTAAGAAACATTACTATTAAGTTATATTTCTTTTATAAGTTTATAAAAAGATATTCTATTAAGCTTTTTATAATATATATTATATTATCCTTTAGTAATGTTTTTTTTATTAATTAGGTTTAAGCTTTAATTAATTTAAGTAGTTAATATAGTAGTTTTTTTTAGTCTTATTAGTCTAATATAAAAAGCAACTAATTAAGCGAAGGATTAATAACTTCTTTAATTTCATCTTTATTATTTTAAAAGGTGTTTAGGTTTTAATTTATTTTTAATAGTAATATAGTTTATTTAGTAGTAATATAGTATGTTTTTAAAAATTTTAAGATTATATTAATTTCGGTTAATTTAACCTTATAATCTTATAATAAAATAATTAGTATTAATAAATATTTTTATTACTTTATTAACATTTAACTTTATTATTATATCGGTAGGATTATCCTCGCCATAAATCCAACAAATATTATAAATTTCTCTCCACTTATATAACTATTATAATAACATAATATTAATTATAAGCTATTTCTCTTTTATTATATTAAGCTTTATAAGATATTTATATAATAAAAAAGAGTTAATACATATAATAATTAAAACTAATAAAAGGTTAATCTTATTAAGGATTACTATAACTACATTAAAGATTAATATAATTATTATAGCTATTATAACTGCCATATTTACTTTATATGTTATGGCATATACCTTACTTATTAGAACATTTTTAATAATTTTTTTACTTTTTATTAAGCTTTAATATATAAAGTTTTTAGTTATATTAAACAATTTTTTATTTATAGTTTTATTTTTAATTATAATAATAAATTTAATTTAGGATGTTAGGTTTTTATTGTTTATAAATAATTTATTAATAAACATAAAGATTTTAATATTTTTAAGGTTTAAAGAAATATAATGAAAACTTCTTTCCTAATGTTTCTTTTACCATTATAGCTTTTTATTAAGCTTAATAACTTTTTCTTTACCTAGCTCTTAGTATTAAGCTGCTTCTAATATATTAAAAATCACTTCTGGCTAATAAATTAAAGCAATATATGCTTTATAAGCCCTTTATTAAACATACTACTATATGGTTTTATTTGTGTTAAGGTTTACTAGTTTGATTTTTTTGCCTTATTCTTTTTATTATAAATTTAACTTGTTTTTATTTATTAAAAAAACGCAGCCGTTAAAAATCAATAGGTTATCTTTTAAGAGGTGCTTTTTAAGCTTCATTATAAATTTTGCCTTTACTAACTTGTTTTTTTTAAGTTTGCTAAATTTATTATTAAAAAGTCCTAGCATATTATCAGTTTATATTCCTATAAGTTTAAATTATTTTATTAATTTTATATCTAATATTAACAAATATAAGTTATAAGTTATTATAATTATACTTAACTTTTCTTTATAATGCTTAAAATATATAGCCTATTAATAAGTATTAACCTTTACTACTTTATAAAAAGGCTTAATTATAATTATAACCATATTCTTTAGGTACTTATAAGCAATTTAAGGTAATAATTTAACAATAATATATTACTTTAAGTTTATATAAGCTTAAATATAAGCCTAGGTTATATCTTATATCCATATTTTCATTTCCATTTTTATAAATATAAATACTAAGGCTATAATAATCCATTAACTGAAACATTAAATAATTAATAATTATATAAGTACTAATTTCTTCTCTTTATTACTATACCTTTAAATAATTAATCTAAATTTCTTATAAAGCTTACTTATTACTTTACCTTTAACCTTTTATACTATTCTAAAATTAAAAATACAATATCCTTTATATTTCATAGCATTATATTTCTTAAAGAAAAAGACTTTTTTTTAATAAATGCTTAAATCTTTTCTATATTAAATATCTCAAATAACTAACCTAAAGTTATTATTTTGCCTTTTTTATAAAGCTAAATCATAAGTTCTAATATTATTTTCTTTTTTGTAAAAATATAAGCAGCATAATTTACAATTTTTGGCTTATTTTTATTACTGGGAAATTATTTACATTTCTTTTTTAATATAAAGGCTTTTACTTTAAATATAAATTCCTTTTACTCCTCTAATTTTAAATCCTTGGTTTTAAAATCAAAATCATTTTTAAGTAATACTTATATAATTTCATTTTATAAGTATAACTTTATAGCTATAATATGAAAGTTTACTAATCTTTTATTAATTTTTATAATATATATTTTATTATCTTTTATAATTAACTTATATAAACTAATCTATTCTTTGCTTTCTTTATAAACTCATACCTTTAACTATAAAAAAAGGTTTAAAGTATTAAGGATATTTAACCTATTCCTTATTAAAAATATATTAATTACCTACCACTTTGCTTTTAGTTTATAAACTTTAGTTATTATTTTCCTAATTACTATAACATAAGCTATTAGGGATAATATCGGTAGCAAACTTTTAACTAATTTTAGGTATGTTTTAAAAATAAGTAATATAGGAATTAAGCTATTAAATCCTACAATATTATTAATTATTTTTACCGCCATTTATAAAATATAATAGAGAAGGGGTGAAAGGAGGAGCGGTGTCGCCCCTCCGCTGCTTTAAAGCTGAAACATAAACAATCCATTACACTAGCTATTTTTACTCTTAATTTCCTTAGAAATTAATGGGTATTTACAAGAAATAACTTATTATCTACGAAATTAGCATTGGTAAAAAAGGGCATAATCTAATTAAAAAGAGCAGATAAAGTAAGGAAATTATTATATATCCTAAAAATAACCTAGGGAAAATTAAGTTAATAAAGATAAAAAAATAGTAGGGAATAATTAGATTACCTATAATATAATAGGTTGTTTTGTGATTTTTATAAAGCTTATAAGTAATTATATTAGGCAAGATAAAATAATAAAAGAATTTAATTAAGAGCTTATCCTTTATATTATATTTACCAATAATATATTAAAAGTATTTTATATATAAGATATTAATAAAGTATAACTTTTTTTAAGAAAATGTAGTATACTTAATATTAGATATAGTAACAACAATAAGGTTATAAAATAGTTATAAAAAAAGGTTAGAAAAGTTATAATAAAAAGATTATTAATTTATTAAGATTTATAATAATAGCGAATAAATATTAGTAGCAAAGGTTTTAGGCAATACTCTAAAAAATGTATTTTTAGACATATTATTAATAAATATTTAAGCTAATACCAAGTAAAGGTATTAAAGCTATTATTAAGAATAGCTATTACTATACCAACAAATAGGAAATAAACTGCTATAACATTATAAAAAGGGTAATAAGCCCTAAAACTTATAAGAAAAAGGGGTTTATTTACACTAATATATTATATTAATTTTCTTTTCTTTTTTATTTATTTTTATTAAGAGGGTAAGCTTTTATAGATAAAAAGCTATAAATAATGTGGTTGCGTAACGTAGATAAAATACTATTAAAACGGTATAGGTTTTCTCTGGATCATAGTTCCTACCTGAATATTTACTAAGTAATAGCTTTATACACCCTGCCTTTTAAAATAGGCAATAAAGGTAATTGGTGTAAGATTAATAATAATAATAATAATAATAAAATATAATAGGTATTTATTTAAATATCTTAAAGGTCTTTAAATATGATTTTAAATATATATTATAATAGTTTATAATACCTTTCCAGCTTCCTAATTAAATTATATGCTTTAACTAAAACTATTTTAACTTTAATATTAAATGCTTTTACATTTATAATAAATTCTACTATAATAAAGTTAATACTAAAGTCCACAATTAAGATATTTAATAACCTAAAGTAGCTATTTATTTATATTATCTTTAACATACTTTATATATACTTTACATTTATATTTTTTTAAAATTTCATAACTTAAAATAATATTACTTTATTAACTATATAAAATACAAGTTTATTATTAATATATATTATATTAATATAGATATTATAGTTAAAATTCATATTATCTTTTATTATAAACTTAAACCTTTTCGAGGCATTACCATATAGCTAGCATTAATAGTAATATTTATTAATTTTGTTTATAACAATCTAATTAAATTTATTATATTTAGCTTTTTTAAGAATTTAATAAAGTTAATTAGCTATAAAATAACTAAAGCGTTAATAAATCTAGCAAAGTTTAGTTTTTATTAAATAATAATAAGTAATATTTTATTCATAATTATTAAGTAAAAATTAAAGATATTTTCATTTCCAAACAATAAGATAGCTTTTATTATTATTCTTATTAATTAATATATTCTTTATATTATTAAAGAATATACTAAACTTATTTATATTTTTAAGACATAATAGGAATAATATATTTGCTAGTACTATTTAAAATTAAATAGTTTTAAATAATAAGGGAAGGAATATAATACCTAAGCTTTTTTATCCTAAATTATCTTTAAAATTAATTCTATATTATTCAGCCATTAAAATATCCAATATAACATATAGGTATATCTTTTATAAAGCTTTAAACTAAAGTTTATTTTTAAAGAATATCCTTATTACTTTTATATTTAGTATAATACTTTAAAATATATATAAGTACTAATTTTTTAAGTAAAATAAGGTCAAAGTGTTATTAGTTAAGATGTCATTAATTAAGGTGTTATTATTACTAAGTTTAATAAATATATCATTCTTTATAAATATATACATTATTATTTAGTTTATTAAGATGTTTATAATAGTTTTACTATTAATATTACCATAATTAATAAAATATTAAGTGTTATTTAATTCCTTATTTTCCTTTTTATTATTATTATATAAAAACTAAGCATTAAAATTGTTATACTTACCTTTACTACAATCATTAATGCTTAAATTAATGCCTTTATAACTAATAAAGAAGGATTAAAATTCTTTTTCTATATCTTTAAAGTCTTAATTAATTTATTATATATAACAATATTATTTTAAGCGTTTGTTATTACACTCCCTAAGGTTATACTTTATTAACTAATATTTTTACTTTTTATATACAAAACACTTCTTATTTTTCTTAGGTTAATTATTTTATTAATATCTTAATATTCCGCCTCCATAACCACATTTACAGCCTTAACCATAGTTTAATCCTTTATTATCGTTATTATAATACTTGCAATTTATTTAAAATTATTTATTTTTATTAATAATATACTGTTACAGTAAAAAGCTCTCTAGGTTTATGTAAAGCTTCTGCTAGGGCTGTTGCCCGGGCCTATAGCCCACAGCCCATAAGGTTATATAGATAGCTCTCTTAATAATACCAGGATGGAAAGCTTTTAAATTAATACAATAACATATTTAAAGCTATATTATATTTCTTATTTAATAAATGTGATAGTTATAAGCTTAGTAGCGCTATAGCTTACTAAAGAGATATTGCTTTTAGCTAATAGTATGATATAGCTTATCTACTTTTTCTCTTTACTATTTAAATTTTTCTAAATCTAATAAAAACATTATACCTCCTATGATATCCTTATTTATTCCTTCTTTTAAATCCTAAAGTGAGATACCTATTAATTAAAAGCTTATTAGCAATAATAATTAGCCTAAGTAATATTTAATGCTTTATATATATGCTTACTTTTAAAGGATTTAGGATTGTATTAACCTTAACTTAATTAATTAACCTTACCTTATAACAATTGTTTTATATACGCCTACCTATTAACAAATAAAAAATATAGATATTTAGCACTAGTAAAAAACCTATAAAAGGCTTCTTAAAGTATAGCAAACCACTACTAAGGCAAGCAAGGGAACACCTCCTAATGTTTCCCTTACCATCTTTAAAAAGGATCTAATAGCTAGATATAAGAAAAAGCATAAAAAATACCTTATCCACTTAACTAAGCACTTTACTTTTCTCTTTTAATACATTACAATCTAAAACTAGATAGTATATATAGTTTTTAGCTTGCTTTTAACAGCAATTATATTAAAGCTTAAGCTATAAAAACCTAGTTAGGAACTATTAGTTTAAAAGATCCTGCGAGCGCTTAAAGCTTGTATGGTACTTTTTAATATAAGCATGGTTAATATTATTAAAAATCAATATTTATAAGTACTTATTAAAGCTAGTATTTAGTTAATTAGCTTAAAGGAGTAATATTAAAAGTAATATAATGCTTTTAACTAAGTAGTGGTAGTAAAAATCCTAAAGGTAAAAGGACTGCTCGCTAAATGAAAGTTTTTTACTGTTGTTAAACGATGGTATACACTTACCTAGGCTGATTAATAGCTCTTTAAACTAGCTTAAGTAGAGGCCTTAAAGACTTAAATACTCTCCTTAAATTAATATAATAAATGGTTTAAGATCTAGATTTAGACCAAAAAGACTTAAAGATAAATTAAAAGCTTTTATGGTTACTTTACAACAATTAATAAAACCTTAGCTTACCATTACCCATGCTTAAGTAACTCCAACAATACATACCCCTAGCCTTCGCAAAAATATCATTAATTTAAGTACTCAATCTAGGGCATTAAGAATAAATAACTTATTATACCATCTAATAAGGCGGTTGTAAAGGCTATTAAAGCTTATTATTAATCCCTAATATGGAAAAAGCTAAAGGCAAAAATAGATATAAAATATAAAAAAGAAGCATAGCTTAAAAATATTACTACTTAAAAAGCTATCTACTTAAAAGCAGGTTTTTAAAGGTTTAAATGATCTCTTTCTTCTCTTTTTAGGAAACACCGCTTATTAAATAAATAATAACTAACTAAAGCTACTAGCATAACACATTTTCCTTCCTAGGAAGCTCCTTATAAGTGATAATTTTACAAAAGCTAATAGGTAGTATAGCTAGGCCTTAAAAAGCTCTCCAAAATATTAGCTTCTATATAAATAAGCTTTACTAATACCCTATAACAGTGCTAATTTAACCACCTCTTTATATTTACTCTCCTTTATATTCTTAAATAGTTAAATATATTATACCTAAGGGGTAAGCTTTTTACCTAAATAGCCTTACTTAATTAAATCTCTTAAAGCTAGGGGATATATTATAATAAAAAGCTCTTTAAGTTTATATAAAGCTCTTACTAGGGCTATTGCTTAGGCCTATAGCCCACAGCCTATAGGGTTATATAGACAGCTCTTCTAACAATACTAGGATGGAGAGCTCTTAAATCAATACAACAACATATTCAAAGCTGCATCATATCTCCTGTTCAGTAAGTGCGATATATACTAGGTTTAATTCATTTTTTATTACAATTTATATTTATGTTTAATTTTAGTTATATTATGTAAATTTAAGTAAATGCTTTTAAAGGTATTTAAAGGTTAAATAATAATAACTTTAAATATAAAATATCTTTACATAACAAATATTATTTTATTTTTAAGGTTAATATTCTTAAAGTAATTAATAAAAAAGCCTTTATGGATATATTATAAGCGCTTAATAAATATTTTAAGATGTTTAAGTAAGGTTTTATTTAAATTCTTCTTTATAATAATATAAATATTTATCTCTTTTTATTTAGTTATATATATCTATTAATTCTTAGTTATATAGAAAAAGGCTTTTATTTAAACAACTATCTCTTTAAATATAAAGTTCTTATCTATAAGGTAATTATAATAAAACTACTAAGCATTACTTTTTAGCATTAATTAAAACATATCCTAATACTAGGACGATTTAATGTTAACTATCTTATAAAATCTTTTAAAGATTTTCAGCTTTTTATTTAAAATATTATATTTATTTTTACTAAACTTTTATTTATTTTAAAGCATTTTTATAAAATTAATAAAACTTTATATTAATATTAGGTATAAGTTTAATATTTCTTTATACTTAATTAGTTTTTATTTAAAAAAATTAAATAAATCAAAAAGATTAAGAAATTTAAAGGGTTTAAGTAATCCTTTACTAAAAGGTCTTTTACTAAAAGGTTTATTTAGATTGTTACCGTTGTTATTACTAAAATATCCTTTATTATAAAGGTTATCTATAAGGTTTTCTTAATTAAAGGCTTTTTTATTAAATAGCTTTTTAAGTCCTAAGTTTAAATAATTACTACTATTGCTTTTAACGTTGCCTTTATTGTTGCCTTTATTATTACCTTCACCAGCAGCTAGTCCAAAGTTTCTTTAAAAAAGTTATAACAATAGGGATAATATTAAAAGCTATACTTACAATATATTTAAATATTAAAATAACAATAGTTACTATCACTATTATATATAAAACATATTTGCTATATTTTAATTACTTCTTATTATTAGGCTAGGAATACTTATAAGGTAAGGAATTTAGCCTAACTAATTAAGGTTATTTTAATGGTAGCTATAACTACTATAATTACTATAGCTTTTATAATTATTACAATTGCTATAATTACTATAATTACTATAATTACTATAACCATTATTATTACCTTAATATATAAAACAATAAACTTTACTTAGTTAATTATTTTATTAACATTAAGCTTAAATAAATACTTATTAAACAAATACCTATTAAGCAAATTATTACTAAGTAGGTTATTATTAAATAAATTATTATAACTTAAATACTTTTACTTAAGTTATATTAAGTATCACTATCTTTTATACCCTTTACTTAAATAATACTAAAAAATATAAGTTCCTTTTACTAATAAAAGTATTTAGCGTTTTCTTTAATAATTATATAGCTTTATTAATTAAAAACTTTAGGAAAAATATCACTACAATAATATTTACCATTTTCTTAGCGCTAGTTTATCCATTTATAATTGCATCGTATAAAAAAAAATAATTAAAGGCTATATCTTATAAATATAATACAATTACAAAAAAATTATTAGTTATTTATCCTTTAAACTTTGCCTTAAACGATTCCTAAAATTGCTTATTATAAAGATTATTATTATAGTATATAAACATTTTAATATGATATATATTAATTACATTAATATTACCTTTAATAACTTTTACAACTAATACCTTAATATTAAAAAGTTTCTTAATAATATAACTATTAAATGTTTTTTTAGCTTAGGCTAAAGCCAATATAATTGAAAGCTTTTAAAATAGTCTTAAATATATCTTAAGGTAAGGGGAAAAAAAAAGGTATTTATATTATTTATTTATTAAAACTAATAATATATAATAAAATATTATATAATTATAATTATTATTATTATTATTATTATTAATTTTATACCGATTACCCTTATTGCTTATTTTAAAAGGTGAGGTATATAAAGCTATTGCTTAGTAAATGTTTAGGTAGGAATTATAATTTAAAGAAAACCTATACTGCTTTAATAGTATTTTGTTTATGTTATGCGACTGTATTATTTATAGCTTTTTATTTATAAAAGCTTACCTTTTTAATAGAAATAAGTAAAAAAGAAAAGAAAATTAGTACATTATGTTAGTATAAATAGGCCCCTTTTTTTATAGGTTTTAAAGCCTATTACCTTTTTTATAATATTATAGCGGTTTATTTTTTATTTATCAATATAGCAATAGCTATTTTTAGTAATAGCTTTAATACTTTTACTTAATATTAGCTTTAATATTTGTTAACAATATATCTAAAAATACACTTTTTAAAGTGCTACCTAGGGCTTTTACTATTAGTATTTATTTATTATTGCTATAAATCTTAATAAATTAATAATCTCCTCCTTATAACCTCTTTAACCTTTTCTTATAACTATTTTATAACCTTATTATTATTGCTATATTTAATATTAAGCATGCTATATCTCTTTAAAAAAAGCTATACTTTATTAATATTTTATACATAGGCCTACTTTTAGCATATTATTAATAAATATAATATAAAGAATAAGCTTTTAATTAAGTTTTTTTATTGTTTTATTTTACCTAATATAATTATCTATAAGCTTTATAAAGGTTATAAAACAACCTACTATACTATAAATAATCCAACTACTTTTTATTACCTTTTTATCCTTACTAACTTAATTCTTCCTAGGTTACCCCTAAGATATATAATAACTTCTTTACCTTATTTACTTTCCTTAATTAAACTATACTTTTCTTTACTAATGCTAATTTCATAAATAATAAGCCACTTCCTACAAATATTTATTAATTCCTAAAGGAATTAAGAGTAAAAATAGCCAACATAATAAATCATTTATGTTTTAGCTTTAAAATAATAAAAGGGCAACACTACTTCTTTTTTTACCTCTCCTTTACCACTAAAGCTATAAACTTTACTACCTATACTACTTAGGTATAATAGCAATAAAATTATTTATAAGTTTAATATTTTTAAAATATTTATCCTAATATAAATATTTTACTTACTTTTTAATAACTTTCCATTAACATTTTATAAACTTTTAAAAGGCAACAGTTTTTTATAAAGGCACAACATTATTATCTCCTATTTAATAATATTAGGTTTAATTACTAAATAGTTATTAAAGCTATTTATAAAACAAAAATAAAGCAAGCTATTATAGCTTATTTAAGCTATTAAAAAGGAACCATCTTTATAGCTAACTTCTTTTTCCTCCTAAATAATAAGCTATAAATAAGGTTATATTATTTTAATAATACTATATTGCTTTATTTATAGTTATATTATATTATATTATATTTATTTAATAGGTATTTTATTTCCTTTTTTAAGTATTTATGTTTAAGCCTTTTATATTACCTTACCTCTTTTAAGCTATATAGCTTTTATTATCCTATTTTTATCTACTTAACCGTTTTAACTATTTTACTATTATTTCACCATTATTTTAATAATATATTATTTTACTATAAATTATACCCCTTTACTATAGGTTAATTTTTACTATTTAAAGGTTCTTTATATAACTTACTTAAAAAGCTATTACAAAAACTTTAATGCCTTTTTTAATAGTAAGCTTAGCTTTAATTATATTTTCTTCTATTTATTAATTTTTATATATTTTTTATACACTTATTATAAAAAGTTATATAATTTTATAAATATTCCAACATTACTTTGTTATCTTTACGCTACCGTTTAAGTTAATAGTTTCATTTTAGCCTACCCCTAGTATAATTAACAATATTTTTGCTTTATTTACTTTCCTTAAATAAGTAAAACCTTTTTTCGCTATTTTCCTTATTAATAAAGATAATAATAATTACTTTTATTTACCCTCAGCTAACCTTTACTATTTTTAAGAGAAGTTTTAAATTAAGGTCGCTTAAGCAATAAATAACTTACTTTTTAGTTTTCTTATTACTAAGGGTTTATATTAGTTTTCTTTTTATTTTATTACTACTAATATTATAATTTTCTTTACTAATTACTTTTAATAGCTTTAGCATTAAAAAGGATATTTACTATCCCTTTATCCTAAAGATATATATTTAAATATAAATATTTTACTACCTTTTTATTACCTTTTTACTAATAGGTATAAACTAATTTAAAACAGTGTTATTTTAAAGAAATAATAGTATATTATTTATTGCTTAAAGATATTAGGTTTAATTATTAAAAACACACTAAAAAGTCTTTTTAAGCGAAGATTAATTTTACTATATTTATTAAGTTAGGCTTTTAAAAAGGCTATATTTTTATAACTAACTATTTTTTTTTCTTAGGAAAAAACTATAGGTATTTTAATACCTTCACGATATTTTTATTATAGTTTAATTATTATAGTAATATATTTATTTAGTTTTATTTCTTACTATTTATACATTAATATATCGTTTTTTTCCCATTATACCTATTATATTACTTCTTTATATACTAGCTTTAATACTACCTTATATATAAACAATAGTTTTTATCTTAAGAATTATCTTATAATTATCTTAGCTTTATTTAAATTTATTATTACTTTTATATAATCCCTTTATATTATTAAAACATTTAAGGCTAAACAATAATATAACACTATTTATATAACATTATATTAATAACATTTTATTATAATATAATAAACAATCTCTTTATTTTTATACTTACACCTAAAAATTATAACTTTTAAAACCTCCCTTTTAAAAAAAAGGCTTTTAGTCCTATCTTTTTAATATATATTTATATTAATACTAATACTTTATATTTCCTAAATCTATAATATTATTTCTTAATATTAATTCCACTTAAAGGCTTTATTATTATAAGGATATTACATTAATATTTTACTTTTTCCTAAGCCTTTTACTATTTCTTTAATATAATATTTTAAAAGTTATTATTTCTAGTTTATAGCGGGGGCCTTAGGCAGCACTCTAAAAAAGTGCATTTTTAAACGTGTTGTTAATAAACACTTAAGCTAATACCGAGCAAAGGTATTAAAGCTATCACTAAGAATAGCTGTCGCTATACCGGCGAATAGGAAACGAACCGCTATAACACTATAAAAAGGGTAATAAGCCCTAAAACCTGCAAGGAAAAGGGGTCTATCTGCACTAACATATTGCACTAATTTTCTTTTCTTTTTTACTTATTTCTATTAGGAAGGTGAGCTTTTATAAATAAAAAGCTATAGATAATGCGGTTATATAACGCAGATAAAATACTATTAAAGCGGTGTAGGTTTTCTTCGAATCACGGTTCTTACCTAAACATTTACCGAGCAGCAGCTTCGTATACCCCGCCTTTTAAAACAGGCAATAAGGGTAATCGGTGTAAAAATAATAATAATAATAATAATAATAATAATTATTTCTAGTTTAACCTTTAAGCTAGCTACTTCACATTTCACTATTATATTTATACCGTTTTAATAACACTCCATTTACATAAATATTACTTTTTCTCCTTTTCTTACTTTTATTATTCTTTGCTTTAATTATCCACCTAACTATTTTATATTTAATATTTCTTATTGCTTAATTAAAACTAATAAACTCTACCCTATTTTTAAATTTAGTTATTTTTATATTAAGGTATAGGTTAATTAATAAGTATTTTATTTTGCTTTTTAGCTTTAATATTAATATAGCCTTATACACTTCACTTACTTCCCATAAATATCTTAATTACATAGCTTTAAGTTTTATAGCAATTTCTTTCACCTTTTCCTTAAAGCTAGGAATATACTATATTATTACTTTATATACTATAATATTTTTAATTACCTTAATATATATTTCCTTAGCCTTTAAAATGCTATATTTTCATATAAAAGCTATTAACTTTAAAAATACATATTTTTACCTCTTTATTTTCACCTTTATTGCTTTTAAATATTTTTTCCACTTAAGCTTTTTATCTAAATAAATGCCAAAAAATTATACACTCTTTACTAGTATTACAATAATATTATTAAACATAATTATTCTAGTTTTAAAGTTATAAATTTTAATAAAATATATTAATTTACTTTTTTCTAAGGCAAAGGTTATACTATACTAGATTACTTACTTTTCATAGGTTTTATATACTTCTTCTAATTTTTTATAGTTTTTCTTTATATCCTTTAATACTATAAATAAATTAATATCGTTTACAAACCTAACTACTAAAATTTCTTCTCTTTTTAGCTTTTTATAAAAGATTACAATATATAAAATAAAAAAAATAAAAAATAATAAAAAGCTTTATAAAACACTAGCTAATAGCTACTATTTTACTAACACTTTTTTATTAAAAATTAACTTTATTACCCTTTCCTCTATAAAGCTTTAAATCCATTTAATTAGCCATAATAAATATCTTTTAGTATAAAATATATATATTATCTTCTTTAAAATAATATTATTAAAAACTCTTAATATATCTAGTTATAATAATAATATAATTGCCTTATATTTTTATATAAAGTATATTCCCTTAATAATTATATATATTACTACCTTTATTAACCTATATACCTTATTTTTTATTTATTTATTAAGGAATAAATAGTTTACTTTTACTACATTAATAATATATTATATAATTACTTTCTTAATTACTTTGCTTATTATATTTAATAAGGTTATTAGTCTATATATATTAAGAAGTATTTTTTCCTTTATAAACTTCTTTAGTTTAAAAAGCACTATAGCTATTATTTTTTTAAAGGCTTTTAAGTAATATTTAAACATAAAGCTTTAAATTACTATAATAGTGATAGCTTAAAACACTAACTTTCCATAGGCTTTTAAAAACCTTATCGGTAATAAATTTTTTCTAAATACTTTTTATTATTTTATTTTTTTAATAATGCTTTTTACCTTCTTTTATTCTATCTTTTTTAGAATAATAAAGCTATATTCTTTATATAGTTTATTATATATTTAACCTATTAATATATCTATTAGGTTTATTTATAGTTTTAAAAAAAACTATTCTAATAATAGCTTGTTTTTTTATAATATATATCTACTTATAGTTCTTTAGCTAAGTTTTTTTAAAAGTATAATAGTTAGGTATTTTATTTTAGTTCCTAGCTTTTAAGTCTTATTTATCTTTTTAGGTTTTATAAAAGCTTATTATCTTTAAAAGCCTTTATTAATGTTTTTTTAATAGTTTTTTTTAATATAGCTATAGTCTTTTTATACTTTTTATTAGCATTTTTTAAAGCATTTTATTAACATTTCATTTATTTTATGTTTCATTTTTGTTATTATTTTATTATCCCTTTTTTAGCTTTATTAATTTCCTTATATTATTATTAGGTTACTTAATATAAGGCCGCCGTAAGCGGCAGCATAAAAGCCCGAGTTTTTAATCTTTTAGTTATGTTATAATTAGCCATACTATATTGCCACACATATATATCACTATACTATTATACCATTATATATATTTGCCATACCTATAGTAATAATAATAGTTATATTTTTATAGCTTTAGGTATGAATTAGTAAAAAAGTAAGGGTTTTCCTTAATGCCTGAAACTAGATTAGGTAATTAGGAAATGCTTACTAAATAAGTAATACTATTTATTAACTAATTTAAATATTTAGGTTTTATGATAAGTTATTTTAATCTTTCTTAAAGAAACCTTAATTATAAGGAAAACTAGGCCTAATTACTCCTTAGTTAAAAGCTAGTAGCGCCTTATATACCTTTTAAAAAAAGTAAAATAAGTTTTAATAAAATGTAATAAAGTATAAAAGCTTTAATAATAGTAAAGCTTTTAATTGCCATAAAAATGTAACTTAATAAAAAGGCTAGTTTTATAGAATTATTTTATTTAAAAAGCTTATCCTTTAAATAATTTAATCTTTTTAATTATAGTATGGATTATATAGCTTATTTTATTTTATAACCTTTTTTGTAAACGTATTTATAATAAATATAATATATTTTTATATAAAATTATATAATATTATCCTTTATATATATAATAGTTAATATAAATAAAATATTTTAATAGGAAGGTAATTATTATAAGTTCTTTATGTAATTGCTTATTATATTAAGCTTATTAGCTTAATAGTATAAGGTATTAATTTAATTTTTTTATTATGTAAAGTTTATAGTTTAATTTTATTATTTAATATAATAATTAAAAGTTTTTTTTTACTTTATTAATTAAATGCCTTTATATAAATATATATATATATTTTATTTTAAAATATTAAAGTTAATAGGTATAACTATAATAGAAAGGAATATATAATATTTATAACTAATTAATTATTTATATAAAAAATTATTTAAAAGATGTAAGGCTATTTTAGTTTATTTATTTTAAGGAAATAATTTCTTTAGTGTTAGCGTTATATTTTAAAACTTTAGGATTAAGAGTTGGGTTATTTTAAATTATTATATTATTATTGCTTTATGTATTATATTAAAGGGTTAATAAAAAGCTAGTTATAAAACTAGGTAATGAAGGTATAAAAGGTTTAGTTAAAGTATGGCCTTTTTTAACTAAATAACTAAAACAATTAAATTTTAAATTACTATTATAATTACTATTATTATTTGCTTAACCCCTTTTTAGTTTAATAAAAATTAAATCGAATTAAGAATCATAATTAAAATTTTTGTTATTAAACTTCTTACTATTTTAGGTAGCTTTATTAGTAATAACTACTAAGGAAGCTTTAGTAGTAAATTAAGAATGTTTCTTAAAGGAGGTAGGTATAATAAATATAGATATAAGGATTTATTCTAGCGTGTTAATTTAAATAATTTAAGTTATTAAAGATTTATTATTAGTAGTATTTTTATATATATAAATAATGATTAAACTAGGCTTTATAATTTTAAAAAGCTTTATTAAGATACTTTTTAAAATGCTTTAAATAAAGCAAATAAAAAAGTATTTAAGGGAGATATTATATAACTAATGTAGGAGGTGGTTATAAAATAATGTTTTTAATTTGTAAAGTTCCTCCTTTTCCAAATAAAGTATATATATTATTAAAATATACTAGTTATTGTATAACTTAAGAATAATAATAAGTTTTTTAATATTAAATATTTTATATATATCTTTATAAAAAAGGAAAAGGTTATTAATATTATTTATTTTCTTAGCTATATCTAGTTATTAAATATATTAGTTTATATAATTATTAATAAACTAAGGTTTTTTTATTTATAAAATAATATATGCCTTTTTTATACCGCTAATAGTTTATATTATATAGTAACATTTATTGTATAATATAATTATATCGTAGCTTTTAACTTTTATAAAACTATACTTTTAGGTAGAAATTAAAGCAATATTAAGATTACAAAATAGTAGTGGTAGGTTTTTGTAAAAAAACAATTAATAAATAAAATTTAAAGTAATAAAATATAAAGCTATAGTATAAAAGTTAAATATTTTAAATAGCAAATAAATATTTATTAAGCTTTTATTATTAATAATAATTTATATTAAATTATAAAAGTAATATTTGTTAATAGGTAAAATATTATCGCTTAGGTATATAATATAGTTTATAGAAACTTAAAAAATAAATATTAATAAAAAATAAGGTTAATTTTTCTTTAGTTTAGTTTATATATTATTAATTAAAAAGTAAAAAGTATAATAGGCTAAATTATAGTTAAGGCTATTATTTAAAGTAAGGAATTTTAATAATAGTTTATATCTAGCTAAATAAAAAGAATAAAGGATTTTAATAATGGGGGTTGTTTAAAATAATAATATAATATTTACTATATAATATAGGAATAAAGGCTGAATAGTTGGTGGTAAAGCATCTTTAAAATGTATATTAAATTAATATTAAAATAACTATTATTTAATTTTAAAAATATAATAAATAAAGCTATATATAAATAATAACTTAAATATTAATTAATATTATCTTTAAATACTTAATAATATATTAAAAGTAAAATAATTTAATTATAAAACTAATTATATCTTAGCTTTAATAAGAAAAGATAATTATGTAATAAATATTAATATTTAGTATTAAAATTAATTCTTTTATTATAAAAATATTAAAAAAAAGCTATATTATTTTTTTATTATCCTTTAAATCTTATTATATTTTATATAAAACTTATAGCTTATAAGCCTTATAATTTATAATCTTTATTTATATATAATATTATAAAAACTTATTTTAAATTATTGTGTAATTTAATAAAGTATTAAATAGTAGCTTTATTAAAATAAATAATTAAGATATATTTAAACAAAAGAATTTTAAAGAAAATATAAAATTGTATAAATTATATCTTATCCTAGTTAAAAACATATTTTATTACTTATAAACTAGTTTTTATAGTAACTTTTATTAGTTTTAATGCTTAATATTCTTTAATTAAAATTATAATAGCTATAAGCTTAATTGTTAATGTTTTTAATATATTGTTAAACTATTTTTTTATCTAATTTTACTAGCTTTTTAATTTTATCCTTTATTTTAAAGAATAGTTTAAGGTTTATTTAATACTTTTAATTAATAGTTAAGAGTAGCTTAAGTTTATTAAGCCTAATAACTTTAAATAATTATATATAAGTGGTTATAAAGTTTGTTTCCTTATAAAATATCATTTTAGCTATTAAACTAAAAAACATTTAAAATAAAGTTAAACCTTATGCTTTATATTTTATAATTATAAATATAGGTATAAGGGTAAAATTATAATAATTAAACAATCTAAATTAGGCTGTAATGATATTTTTAAGAAATATTAATAAGATTTCTTTAGGTAAGCTTCTTAGTTAAATATTTTAATGCTTATAAAAAAAACTAGGATAGCTTTTAATGGTTTAAAAATAATTAAAAGCTAAAAAATGATTTTATATATTATAAATTTTAAGTTAAGTATAAAAGCTTTTATAGTATACTTTATACTATTTATTACTTTTAATATTTAATAAGTATTTTTTATAATAGCTATTAGCATCCTTTTAATAAATAAAAAATAAGCTAAAACTTTTATTAATAAGTTATCCATTATATTAAATACTTTTTTTAACGTAGCAGTTTTATCATTATTTAACTTTAATATGTGTTTAAATAAAAATATGTATATAATCTAGTTATATTTTTTTGTAAAACTAATAATAGCTTGTAAATTAATTATATATTGTATTTTATTAAATGATATAATAGCTTTAGCTTTTTCGTTTAAGATAATATTCTTTTGGTGTATTAATTTATTATTTAATTAATTTATATTAAATATAGTTTAAATTTTATTGCATAGTTGGTGTAATATAGCTGTGTATTTTTTATTTGTTGTTTTTATTTGTTTATTTAAAATAATAACTAAAATAAACTTTTGTTATAATTAGTGTTTAAAGTAATGATTGTTATCTTTTATTTAAAAATATACTTTTATTTTGTTATATTACCTTTATGTAATAAGGTATTTTAAGTAAATAAGTAATAACCTTTTAACCGGTTTAAATTAATAAAAATCTTTGTAAAAAATTACGATAGGTATACCACTAAAGCATTTATTAAATTTCCTATAAGCTTATTGAAGTTGGTTATTAACTTTTTGTAGGTTTATACTTAGCATTATATTATATTTATTAATTATTAAAATGTTGATTTCTTTTTATGCTTAAGCTTTCTTTGCTAAAATTCTTCCTTGCTTGTTTAGGAATAATCTAATAACTAAATAAATAATTATACTATTAATATATGCTTTTATACTTCCTAAAATAACTATAATTTTAATTTTTTTTCAAACATCTTTACTTTTTAAAGCATTAATAAGTATTCTAATAATAACGCTTTTACCTATACCTCCTTCCCCCTTTAAATAATAAAACAATTAAAGATTATTTATAATTTATATAAAACTAATTACTTATATATAAATATTATCCCCTTCTTTTAATTTCCTTATGTTTACCTTATCTAAATATTATAAAATAATATTTAAGCAAATTTTTTACTTCTCATTAAGCTTTTCTTATATTACAATAATTAAGCTTACGTTAACCCATATTTATTTAAGGTTATATTTAAAAGTTACTCTTATCGGCTTTACCTAAAATATTATCACTAATACATTTAATTTTTATATATTTTCTAAAAAAATTAAATCTTTATTTATTCTTAATAGTTTATTATTTTTATAACTTAAATTACTTATAAAAAGTTAACCTTTATTTAATATCTTATTTACTTTATTAGCCATCTTATAATACTTTTATTTATTAAAATTATTTAATACATTTTTCTATTTTCTTATATTTTAAATAATAGCTTTTTTTATTTTAAACTTATTTCCTACAATACTTAAAGCTTCTAAATTAAGGTTATTTATTATATTTTAGTAATAATTTAGTTTAGGGGTAATCAGGAAATTTAAAATTTTAGTAAAATTATTTATTAAAAAAGGTTAAACTAGCTATACTATTATACTTTTGAATATAAATGCTTCTTTTTTTAGTTATTTTTATAAATTTTAGTAAACTTATAGAGAAAATATGAAGTTATTTAAGATTTTTTACCTTAGCTATTTTAATATTTTTATTCTTTTTAGCATTTATATTTTTTTTATTTTTATTATTATTATTTAAATCTACAAAAATACTAAGTTTTAAGCATATATTTTAGTTCTTTTAATTAAGAATTCCATCCTTTTTTAATTTCCTAAAAAAATTGAAGTTATTGTTTATAAACTGTAAACACTTAAATAATTTCTAGCTAAGTTTCTTTTAAATGTTACTTAATATTTTTAAGTTTTTTTTAAAGAATTTTTCTTATAATATAAATAACCTAAGCTAAATAACTATAGTTTAATTATATAACCTAGTATTTATAAAATTTAAAGGATAGAAGTTTATTAATAAAAATATAAAGATGTTTTTTTTATATAATATATTAATAATATCTTTTTTTTCTTAATTTATTTAAAAACTTTATATATTAATTTATCCATTTTTTTAAGCTTATTAATAATATATATTATTGAAATGTAATTATAAAAGTATATATTATACAGTGTTATACTATAATGTAAATACCTTTAAATTATATTAAATTTAATACTAATAATTTATTATAATAATATTTTATCCTTTATGTTTAGCTTTTTATCACCATTAAAGTTTAAATTAGTTAGATATTAAAGGTGTAGCTATTGGTAATAAATAGCCTAGTAAATGGTGTTGGAATATATTTAACTTTAATTATTTTTAAAGCTATAAAATATTTATTTACCTAAGAAATTATTATATATATTAATAAAAAAAAGTTCTTTTTTTAAAAATATCCAGTTTAATATTTTAACTATTAAACTATAAGCCACTTTATCCTTATCCTTTTAGTTAATAAAGTTAAGGTTTTTTCATAATATGTTTAAATGTGTTATAACTAACATTATTTATTAACTAGTTAATAACAATTCCTTTGTTATATAGTTAGTTATATAAAATAATAAAGCTAAGATTTTTATTTAAGTAAAGATTAAAATAAAGTTATAATTATATTTTAAGGTAGTAGCTAAAATTTTATTCTAGTAAGTATAGTTAATTAAGTTTTATTTAATTTGTAAAATATTTTTATTTATTAGTTTAGTGGTTACTATAAAATCTTAAGGCTAATTAAAATAATAATATAACTTTAATTTTTTAAAAACTTAACTATAGGAATATTTATGATATGTTGTAATATAATGGTAAAATTATGTGGCAGTAGTAATAAACTATGCTTTATTTTTTTATTTTTTCTTAAGTTAATTTAAGTTTGCTTATAAATTTTGTAATAGCTAAAGTTTATTGGATATTTTAAATCTTTTTTTTAATATAAAGTTATTAAAGCTTTCCTAAAAGTGCTTATTAATTTATTTTAAAAACTTAGTAATATTTTTAACTTTTTTTTTATTAAGTAACTTTTTAATAAAATCTTTTATGCTAATGTTTTTATAATATTAAAAAAAGTTATATAAATGAAATATTTTTTGGTTATTTATTTTAATTGCTTTAAAATAAGTATTAATAAGGTTAAATATATTATTTTTTATTTTAATCCGGACAATCTTATTAAAGAATAACTATATATATTAGTAAAACTATTGTATAGCTATGATAAAATTTTAATTTACTTCTTTAATTATAATATATTATTTATTAGCTAGTAGTTTTATTAAGCTGCGTTAAATTTTTTAATAATATTATACACTTTAAAATTTATAGCCTATTTTAATTTAAATTAATAATGATATATTGTTAGGGTTAATGGTAAATTAAATTATTAAAAGCTTATATTTAAGGATAAGGTTTTTAATTTTATTTTATTATTATATTTTTTTTTATTAGTTAACAGTTATTAATGACTATATATTGAAATTTCTTTAAAAAGCTTATATATTTTTTTACTACTAAGTTATTTATAATACTTTAACTTTTGGGTAGCTTAAAGAAGCTTATTTATTATTAATAATTTGTTAATTTTATAAATCTTAAAAAATAATAATTTTTTGGCTTATACTTTATTAATCCTAATATTATTATCTTTAATAATATGGTTGAATATTAAGAATAGGAATATTAAATGAGTGGTAATAATAGCTTTATATTATTTTAATTTAATAAAGGCTTAGTTATGTTTTATTAATTTAAAATATCTTTAGGTATTTAATTTAAAGAGTTTAATTAGATTTTTGTACCTTTTTATATTAAAATTCTTTTTATTATGTTCTTTAAGCTTTTATTAATAGTTATTATTTATAGTAGCTAAACCATTTTATTTATATAGTAGAATCTTAATAAAAATAAATATAAAAAAATAAAAGTTTTTAATACTTAGGAATTTATTTCCTAAAAATACTTAAATATATTATCTTTTGTTAACTTTTTCCTTAATTATTTATACATCATTCTTATTTTCCTTAAAATAATTATTATCTTCTTTAATTTTTACTTAAAAAGCTTATTACATAAATATAGCCTTTTATATATTATTAGCTTAATTATTGTCTATATTAAAGAACCTTAAAGATATAAATATTGTTATTATGTTTAAATTTTACATGCCTTTTTTATTATTTATTTATATATTATTACTATTGCTATTTTCTAAGTTATTATTAGCTAAGTTAAGTCCTAACATTATTTTAACTTTATTAAATATTTAAATCTAGTTTTTATTATCTATATTATTATTATTTTATACTTTTCTTGTATAAAATAGCTTATTATCCACTACTAAAGGTCTTTATATATTCACACTACTTTTACCTTTTATATAGATTTTGTTTAAACTATTAATTATTATATTATTAATATTATTAAATATATATCTATTAAAAGTTAATATTTAATTACCTTATTATAAGATATAAATAATTTATTTTATAAACTGTTATGTAATATTTATAATATAAATAATATTAGGTAAAATTTAAGGTAGTAAAACCTTATTTTTATTAGCTTAGTTATTTTAGAAATTATTGTTTAATATAATATTTAAATATAAATAATTATTCCTTTTTAACTATAGTAGTGTATCTTTTATAACAAATTTATATAAACTTAAAAATAATAAAAAATCTTTTATTTATAGTTTATTTAAATTATATTATATAATATATAAATTACCTAAAATATTTTTTATTATTTAAAGTAATATTTTTATTATAAAGGAAATATTATTTAAAAAAATAAAAATATAATTTATAACCTTTTAGTAGGTTTAATTATTTGGTTAATTAATCTTTAAATTAAAAAAGAATTTTATAATTATATTAAAAGTATTAAGAAAAGTATTATTTAGGACTTTTAAAACAAATTAACAAGCTAAAAAGCTTATTAATTTATCTAAAACTTAAGCTAAATAATTAATTATAAACATAAAAATAGCGTTACGTGTATACATTGCTGTTAGCATATAGGCACAAAGCGCTATTATGGAAGACCTACAAATGGAAGATATTTATAAAGATGACAAAACATATGCTAATCACTAACACATTATTAGCATGAATTAAAACAAATAAAAGTAGCTATATAATGAAAGCTAAATTAATATAATTAAAGCATTATTTAATAAATTAATAAAAATAGTAAAAAAAAATATGGAAAAAAAGGCAAAAAAGGTATAAAAAGAAATAATAAAATAAATTTAATTAAAATAAAATAGTAATAAACTAAAAAGAAAATAATAATGTATTAAAACTATTATAAATATAAATATTAAATTATTGTTTAATATAATAAAAACTAATATCTTAAAAACGCTTAAAAACAAAATATTTATAATAAACTTAAAGCAAAATAATGTTAATTAATTAATAAAATAGATATAAGTAAATATAGCCGCTATAAATATAAATATAAACTAGGCATTTACCTTAATAGTCTTATTAAAAAGGCTTAAAAAGCTTATAATAAAAGGAGAATAAGCAAACCTTAAACTAGCAACCTATAATATAAAAAAGGTAATAAAGGCAATTAATATAGCTTTTAAAAAAAGCAAAGCAATAATAGCTTAATAGCTATAAAGCAATAATATAATAATAATATTTTAATAAGATATAACTAAGTATAAAATAAACTAAAAATAGGTATAAAAGGCTTTTAGCTTTTAAATAATTAACTTAGAATATACCTTTATGATAGTGGTAAAGAGTTTTAAGGTGAATAGTTATAAAATACTTATGCCTTACTTAAGAAGCTAAAAAAAAACTATAAAGATAAAATATATAAACTATTAATTAAATTAAGCTAGTATATTAAAAAAACCTAAAAGCAAAATTTGCTTTAATAATTATAAAAGTTATAAACTTTATAATGGCTTAATAGCTTTATACTAATAAAATAATATAGAAAATAAAAATCTTTTAATGCAAACTTTTTATAAAGGAAATAAAGGCTAAATAATACTTTAAATGCTATAAATTTAAACACACAATAAAATACTATAAAGAAAAAGCTAGGTATGGTAGGTGTATTAGCCTAGTATATAAAGAAGGGGATAAAAGCTATAAAAGATTGCTAAAATATTAAAACTATAAAGAAAAATATATAGCCTAGGAATTTAGATACAAATATATATAAAAAGCAAAAGAAAAAACTAAAAAGGCATACATTTAATAACTAAGATAATTTGAAAAATAAAACACTAGTTTAGTAAAGCTAAAAAGACTATAAATATAATATATATTTAAAGGCATATAGCCTAATAAAGTTAACTTGTTAGTGAAACAAAAGTAGAAAGCTAACGCTATATAAATAAAATAAATAAACTTAACTATAAACTTAATAGGAACAATAGGCTAAGAATAATAATAAATACTAAGGAAAAAAAGACTTAAATTAAGATCTAAAGTGAGAATAAATAATAATTTAAAGAAGATTTAAATATATTTCCTTAGCCTCCTAATATTAATAGTAAAACCCCTTAAAATTAGCTTTAAACTACTGAAACTATAATAGCAAATATAGCTAAAACCATTCCTTAACACTTAATAAAAAAACTTAAAATAATATACTAAAACATAGTATAAAGATAATATATTATAAACTAAGCGCTTTATAACCAATATAATGGCAATATAATCGTAATATAAGAACTATAATTCTTAAATAATAAACTATTTTACCTTAAAATAAATAACTATTAAATAGTTTAAAAAGATTTAAACAAAATAATTATATACATAAATAATAAAATTAAAAAAAAAGCTAAAAAGAAAAGGCTAACCATAATTAAACATTAATATAGCTTTAATATAGTAATAAAACACTAATAATATAGTTAATATATATAAAGCTAACAAGCTAGTCCTAGTAAAGCCCAATTTTAAAACTGCTTTAAAAAAAACATAAAGAAAAAACATAGTAATAAAGGACTTTAATATATACTACCCCTTATAAAATAAAAAAAAACAAAATCAAAAATAACCTAAAAAAGCCTTAATATTAGCAATATAATAATAATTAACCCTTACTATTAAAAGAAAAACCATAATAAAATAACAATAAAAATAGCAAAACTTTACTATAAACCTAGCATAAATAAACAAAAGGCTAAAATATAACAAGCCTAAACCACTAAACTAAGAAAATTTAAACTATATTATATAAAAAATTAAAGTCTTCCTTAACAAAATACTAATAGCGAAGAAATAGCTTCCTATTAAAAAAGTATAGAAAAAACTAAACAAAGATATAACAACAATAAAGGCTAAAAAGCTATAAATCCTAAAAGGTTTTAATACTAAAAAAGATATAGATAAATATATAAAATACCTAATAATAAAACTCTAATAAATCACTAACATAATAGCATTAAAAAAAAAGCCATTAATAATTAAGTAACCTAGTAATAATATAAAGAAATTAATAAAGTTAGAAAAAAAATAATAAAATAATAATAAAGATAGAATATATAGTAAATAAAATACTAGTAAAATACTTTAAAAAATGCCAATAAAAAATATAAAAAGATAGCAGCTATATTAAAAAAAAACTACTAAAAAAAACATTAGTAAAAGCCTTTAAAAATAATAAGCTATTATAAAACCTAAAAAAATAAGCAAGGCTTAAAAGCTAAAAACCTAAATAAAATACCTAAATATTATTATTATTATTATTATTATCTATACGCCGAGTACCTATTTCCTTATCTTTAATTACAGGCAAGGTGTGCAAAGCTGCTGCAGGATAACTCTTCCATTATATCTTTTACCTAATAGCATCCCATCTATAATTTAATAGCATCCCACCAAATATTAGTAACTACATTTAAGGTCTATATTTAAACACTTATTCCTAAGCAAAGGAAAAGGCTCTCTAGCCTAAAAAACCCTCTTTACAAAATGCTTAATTATTTTTTCCTTCTTTATTTTTACCTCCTTTCGCCTTTAAGCATATTCTCCTATACCTTATTATACAACACTTAAAGCTGCTAACTAAAAGGCGTTTTAGTTATAATTCAATAGCAGGTTAGCAATAAAGCATATCCTAATCATGCTTTTATTTTTATCTGCAATATTAATCTTTTTTGCTCACTTAATAGTTCCGCTTACATACCAGTTATAAGTTGTTTAAAGAAAGGTAAATACAAAATAAAAGCATACCCCTTATATTATTAGCTTAGGTTTTTTAGGATAAACAAAGTCCTTTACCTATTAACTCTATATAATTAATTTATTTCTTAGCCTTTTTAGGCTAGCTTTAGCACCTTTAGTAACTCCTTAGCTATATAGCTTTAAAATACTTAGCCTTTATTATAGATTTAGGCTAATAACATAATAATAATGCTTCCTTTTTACTATTAAATATTAGGGTTTAATTTTATTAGGAAACAGAATTTATAATAACTAAAGGATTTAAACCCCCTCCCTGCCGGTAAAAAGCCACCGCAGCAAAAGCAAACCAAGCGTTAAACTACTATGCTAAGTCACCACCTAAATATTATACCTTTAAAAAAACCTAGCTAAAAAACCATAAATAAATATATACTGTAAAAAAAATAAGCTATTATTAGAATAGTTTTTCCTAAAGCTATAAATAAACCTAATAAATATACCAATAAGTTAAATATATAATAAACCATATAAAAAACATAGCTTCACTATCCTAAAAAAAATAAAATAAAAAAAAATAAAAAGCATCATTAAAGAGACAAAATAATGAAAAGCACTTAGAAAAAATCTATTACTAATAAAGTTTTTAAAAGCTTATAAAAAGCCAATATTTTAAGCCATTACTATTATAATAACTTAAAGCTTTATATTTAAATATTACCTAAAAGCCTTTAAAAAAGCAATAGCTATAATATTTCCTAAACTAAAGAAGTCTATAAAGAAAAAAACACTTCTTAATGTATATAAACTAATAGCCTTATTAAACATAATAAGCAAAATAATTAAAAAAGCAATTATATAATATATTATTAGTGTAATAAAAATAAACCATTTATTTCCTAATAAACAAATAAGAAATAAGGCCTATAAGTTAATAAAAATAATAATATATATAATTATTAAAGGGATATACTTAGCATAAAAATATAAAATAATAATATCACTATTATAATTAAATATATTAAAAGCTTTTAATAACATTGTTTTAAAGAGGATGGTATATATGCTTTATACTAAAAGATACCCACTATAGCTAATTAAATAAATCTAAAGCTTTATAAAAAAAAGGATAATAAAGTTAGTCTTTAATAAAAATGCATTAATAAAATAATAGCTATTAGCTAATATCCTATAAAGCTTTCTACTATTCCTTATTTTTTTTATCCTATATATTACAACCCTTTATAAAAAGCTAAAGAAAGAAGGGATCCTAATAATTAGATTTGTAAATAATATTAACCTGTTTATAGCATTAAAAAATATAGGAAAAAATTACAAAAAATTAAAAAAAGCATATAAAACCTACGGAAAATAAGCGGCCTAATATAATATAACCTTTGCCTTAAGAAAAAGTAAATTAATACACTTTATTAAAGCCTATAAACCTAAAACTAAAATAATTATATTTAACAACACTATTATAACACTAATAAAAAGCACATAATTCCTTAACATCTATTTAAATAAAAAGCTTAGGTAAAAAAGACATTTAAAAGTAATAAAAGCAAAAATAAAAAGGCAAAAATATACACTCTTAAAACTAGCAACCTTTATATAAAAATATAACGCCCTAAACGCTAAGAAAATATATACTAAAGTAATTAAAAATGCCATAATATATAAAGCAATAATATAGCATATCCCTAGCTTTAAAAAAAAGCAAAAGAAATTACTATAAAATTTAAAGCCATATAATCAAAATACCTATAAAAAATAAGCAAAGTATATAAAACTACACTAATATTAAAGCTAAAAAGTGAAACAAAATATCCACTAATTAACCTATACCTTAACATAAAAATAGCTAAATTCAAAAATAAGGTAAAGTTTACCAGCTTTAATTAAGCAATAAAAAATACTAGATATAAAATAGCTAGGTAGGTAACCAAAACAAGGAATAATAAAAATAAGAGAAGAAAAAAAAGCAATAGCTATATAAATAAAGCATTACTAAAATAGCATAAATATAATAGCAAAACATAGAGCAGCTAGCTTAAAGGTTAAACCGGGAATAATAGCTTTTAAGATATTATACTAAAGGAATGGCAAAAGGCCTAAAAAAAAGTAAAACATTAATATAATATCCTTATAATAATAAAGCCTTTAAATAGAATTAATATTAAAAAATAATACTATAAACTTAAAAAAATATAAAATATTAGCACTAATATAAGTATGCATTAAAAAAATAAAACTAAAAGCCTTCCTTTTTAAAAGGAAGGTCTTAAGAGTTATAACCCCTAAATATAGGTATAAAAATAAAGAGATTATCTACTATATTATAGTAAAATGCCACTAATATAATACTATATAAATAATAATATACTACTATTTAGCCTTAAATGCCTTAATAATATAAAGGGACTATATAAAAATAATAACAAACCTAAATAAAGCTAAAATAATTATAAGATAATTCTTAAGATAAAAACTACTACTTATATATAAAATAATACTAAAGCTAATATATAAAAAAGCAACATAACAAATATAATAAAAAAGTAATAATACACTAATATACAAATGGCAAAAAACAGGACTAAATAAATATACTGCCATAATAGCTAAACTATAATAAAAATATTATAAAGATATTAAAACACCTATAGTTCTTTCCTAAAAAAGAAGGGATAATTAGCCATAAAAATATAGCCCTCCTAAAAGCCTAACTTAGCAAATACAGCAAAATTAATCTCTGCTTAGAAAAATTCCTTAATATACCTTTAATAACTAAACCTAACATCCCTAGGCAATAAACAATATGCCATTGCTTCTTTAAAATAACGCCATTTTAAATTAGTTTATACCTATTAATAAAAAGGTAATAAAAAGGCAATAAAATATTTACATTTAAATATATATCCTTAAGATAAAAGGATAATAAATACCCCCTTTAATGCTAAAGCTATTAAAAGTAATTAGCAAAAAAGATTACAATATTAACAATAATAGAATAAAAAAAAACCAATATAAACCCTTAACAATAAAAAAATTAAAGAGTAAGCTATTTATTGCCTAAGCAACCTTAATCTAAAACTTCTCTTAAAAATGGTAAAAATTAGCTAAGGGTAAACAAAAGTAATTATTATTATCCTTATTAACAAAAAGAATAGTAAAAAAAGGTTTTACCCACTTAAAAAAAGCAAATAAAGTAAAAACATTATTACTTATACTAAGGGTAGGCTAAAACAAAACTATTAACCTAAACTTTAACACAAAAACAATAAAGCAACATTAAAATATTTATAAAATTATATAGCTTCTTACAATAAGTGTATAAAAAACATATAAAAACCAACAGGCAAAAGAAAACACAATTAAAGCTAAGCTTACTACTAAAAAAAGCGCTAAAATTTTCATAATAGCTTCTTAAACAAGTTATACAAAAAACCTTTAAATAGTAGGGATTAACCTACAATAAAAAGGCACAACCTATAGTAAACTAATACATTAATAAACCAATAATAAAACAATAATAAAACAATTAAAAAGGCTAAGCAAATAAAAATAAAACAATAAAAGCTATATAGCTTAAAAAAAATAAAGCAACATAAAAAGCCTAAACATAAACACTTAAAAAAGAAAACAAAACACCTATTAAATAAACATAACACAATACAATATAACTATAAACAAAATAACATAGCACCACTAAAACAATACAGCCCTATTTATAGCTTATTACCTAAAAAAAAAAAAATTAACCATAAAGATAATTCCCTCCTAATAGCCTAAATAAGCCATAATAGCTTATTTTACCTTTACCTTATAAACAGCCTTAATAACCATTTAATAATTAAACCTAATATTACTAAATAAAAAATAACAATACCACGCCTTTATAAAAAACTACTGCCCTTTAAAAGTTTATAAAATATTAATAAAAAGTTACTAAAAAACAAGTAAAACACTTATATTAGGATAAATATCCTAAAAATATTAAACCTATAAATAGTTCTACTACCATTACATCTAAACAACATAAGCAATGAAGTTTATAGCTTTAATAATAAAAAAGGGATAAAAAAAAAGCAATATTACCCCTCTGCCGCTTTAAAGCTAAAACACAAACAATCCATCGCACCAGCTATTTTTACTCTTAATTTCCTTAAAAATTAATAAGTATCTATAAAAAGCAGCTTATTATTTATAAAATTAACATCGGTAAAAAAGGGTATAGTTTAATTAAGAAAAGTAAATAAGGCAAAAAAATCACTATATATCCTAAAAATAACCTAAAAAAAATTAAATTAGCAAAGATAAAAAAGTAATAAAAAACAGCTAAATCACCCACAGCATAGCAGGTTATCCTATAACCCTTATAAAGCTTATAAGTAATTATACTAAATAAGATAAAATAATAAGAAAACTTAATTAAAAGCTTATCCTTTATATTATACTCATTAATAATATACTAAAAGCACTTCATACATAAAACATCAGCAAAATATAACTCCTCTTAAAAAGATACAGCATATTTAATATTAAACATAGCAATAATAATAAAGTTACAAAACAATTACAAAAAAAAGTTAAAAAAATTATAAAAAAAAATTATTAATTCATTAAGATTCATAGTAACAATAAATAAATACCAATAGTAAAAGCCTTAAGCAGCACTTTAAAAAATGCATTTTTAAATATGTTATTAATAAACATCTAAGCCAATACTAAGCAAAAATATTAAAGCTATTACTAAGAATAGCTATTATTATATTAGTAAATAAGAAATAAACCGCTATAACATTATAAAAAAAGTAATAAGCCTTAAAACTTATAAAAAAAAGGGGCTTATTTATACCAACATATTATACTAATTTTCTTTTCTCTTTTACTTATTTTTATTAAAAGAATAAGCTCCTATAAATAAAAAGCTATAGATAATATAATTATATAACATAAATAAAATATTATTAAAACAGTATAGGTTTTCTCCAAATCATAGTTCCTACCTAAACATTTACCAAGCAGCAACTTTATACACCCCACCTTTTAAAACAAACAATAAAAATAATCGGTATAAGATTAATAATAATAATAATATTAAAAATATTACCTATTGTAAGAAATCTTTTTTTAAAAAAATAAAGCTTTTTAATTAGATTAAAATAAAAATATATATAAAGATTATAAAATATTATTAATTAATAATTACTTAAAAGCTTTTTTTAATTAATTAAAACAAAATATTTATTATATATTTAAACTATTTTTAAATTTTATAAAAAGCAATTAATATAATTAAAAAGGTATAAAATCTATCTTAAATTAAAAAAAACAATATCTTTAATTTACTTAAAAACCACTTAAAAAATTCCTTCTAAAATCTTAAAGTTATTTTATTAATATTATATTAAATATAGTATATTTAATATTAAACTATAAATAAGTTATTAAAATCCTAGGTCTTTTTTTAGAAATTTAAAATATAATATACTTTATATTTATAACTTACTAGTTTAAAAAATATTTTTTGCTTTAAAATAATTTATTTTAATTTAAAGTTACTATTTAAATTAATTAATAAATTATTTAATACTTAAAATACTATTAGGTTTAAGGCATTCACTTAATTATACTTTTTATTAATATTATTATATTAATAATTAATATTTGCTTAACTTTTCTTATATATATTTTAATTAAATTATAATTAATTAATAGAACCTTACCATTTATAAGTATTCCTATATAAATTTGAAAAACTTTTTTAATTATTTTTTAACTTTTAATTTAGTTATTAAATAAGAAAGAAAGTATTTTATAATAAATCTTATTAATTATACTATCTTTATATAATATTAAGTTAAATTAAAAAAACAACATTTAGTATAAAATAAGCATTTATATACTTACTAACTTTTATAACTATTTATTAACTTTCTTTAAGTTAATTATTCTATTAACTATATTGTAATGTTAAGAAGAATAAAGTTAATTAATTTTACTAAAAATAAATAAAAATTAACTATAATATTAAAACAATAAACTATATATTAATAAAAACAGCTTATATATATTAATATTTAAATTATTATTTTTAATAGGTTAAAAAAATACTATAGTAAAATTATTAAAAAGTTATAAATTAAAAATATATTAATGTTTTAAAACATGCTAATTTAAAAAAAATATAATATAAGCCTTAATACACCTAACAATTTATATAATATAAAATACTTAAAAAATTATAATTTTATATGTTTATATAAAGCTTTAACATTTATATTATTTAATTATATATAAACCTTTATATAATTTTTTTCTATCTTTATTATCCTTTAAGTTTTTTAAATTTAATATAGCCTAATATAAACTATCTAAAGTATATTTAGATTTTAAATATTATAAATTATATTTATATTATATTTTAATATTATTACTATAATAAAATCCTTATTATAAACATATTTAATAAGTATGATATTATAACCTAGTTAGTAACGTTTGCCTTTAAAGATTTTTATATTTTATTTTATATTATATAATATAACTTATTTTAATATAGGAGGTATTTATATTTACCTTATATAAATTTCTTATTGTCCCTTATAATAAATATATTACTAATAGTTCCAAAAAGTAAATATGTTATTATTAGCTATAAAAAAAGTATAATTTAATTATTTTAAAGATTTGTTTTAAATTTAAAAAGTTTTAAACTTTACTAGGTTAAAATCTTTTAATAGGTACCTTTATATTTTATTCTATAAAAGGAAATGTATATATATAATATATTAATTAACCAAATTTCTTTATGTTTTTTTACCAATAAAACTACTTTTATATAAAACTTTTATTAAATCTAATAGTTTTTACAAATAGCTTTATAATTTATTATATTTAACTAAAATATATATATTAATTATTAATCACTTATAAATATTAACCTTAATATCTTTTTAATATAATAATAAAATTATTTTAAATATTTATTAGTTTATATAACCTAACATTAGTTGTAAAATGAGTTTTTATAAAAAGTAGTTACCTTATTTAAATGCTTTTAGCTTTAAAATTTTTTTAAAGTGAATCTTTAATAGCTTTTAACTTTAATATAAGTGTTTTTATTTGAAAAGTTATTTATAAAGCTTAAGATAATAAAACCATAAAAATAAAGTTAATAGTTGTATATAACTAATCTTTAATTTCTTGTTTTGCTTTTAAATATTGAAACTATAGTATAAAATAAAGATATTAAGAAATATATATCTTAATAAACTTAAAAATAATTCCTTTCCTAATTTTTTTAATAAGCATTTTATTGTAAGTAATTATTTTTAAATTTATTTATTTATTATAGCTTTAATTTTATTTTTTTTAAACTATTTTACTTGTAATAACTTTTACTTTTATTTAAGCTTAAGCCTTAATATTTTTTTTATTTTATTACTAGTAATAGTTAAAGTATATAATAAAGATTTTTAATTTATTAAGTTTGGTAGTATAATGGTTATTTTTATTATTGGTATAAAGCTTTTAAAAATATTTATTAACTTAAATATTAATAAATATATTTATAAAACTTATTTTATCCTATTTATTTATATATATAATATTAGTAAATATTACTTTTATAAAGATAATATTATTACTATTTTTAGTAACCTTAAACCCTAGGCTTTTTAGGTTATATTTTAAGAGGTTATTAGATAAATTAAATAGTATATTTTATTAATAACTTTCCTTTATAGTATCATATGATAAATATTAAAATATAAATTAATCCAATTATAAAATTAATATAAAAATAATATTCCTAATTTATAAATTATTAATATTAATAATATTTTATTTTAAAAGGAATAAATTAACTGTATATTTTATAGATATATATATTCTTTTTTAAAAATAAGTTATATTAATTTTTATATAAACCTTATCTGGTTGCTCCTAAATTATGGAGTTTTTATTAAACTATAATTCTATTTAAATTAAAAGAAAGATTATTAAGAATTAAATTTCTTAAAGAAAGGTTTATATCCTTTCTATATTTTCCTTTTTTTTAATAAAATAGTAAAAAAAAAATATTTATAGGTTATTATTAAGAATGGAAAACCTAAGTTTTAAAGCAAATAATATATTTTATATTTTAATTATATTTATGGCTAGTTAAAAAAAAACTATATAGCCTTTATTAGTTATAAGCCTAGTATTATGCTAAAGTATTACCTAATCTTTATTATTATCTTTATAAAGATTTTTTATTCTTCTTACAACATTTAAAGTATTATATTAAGCTCTTAATCATAATTATCTTAAGAAGTGAATATATGCTTTTTATTTTATTAACATATATTATAATTTATAAAAAAAGGTAAGGTATTTAAAGTTTTTTAAGGTTTAGGTTTAAGTATAATAACTTAATTAACTTTTAAAATTATTAACCTTAATCTAACCTTACTTTTTTTTATTAAAAAGGTAATAAAAGCTAATTTAATGTTTGGTTTTTATATTATTGGATATATACCAACTTTAATAGTAATAATTATATTTATAATATTTAAATACTATAATATTAGATTTATATTAATAACAGCCTTAATAGTATTATAATTATTATAATATGCTTTACCTTTTTTATTATTATCCTTTTTAGCAGCAATAGCACTAATATTATTGCCTTTATTTAAATAATATACTAGCTTAGCATCACCCTATAAATATTTACCATTACTATATCCAAGTTAGGTAAATACTAAGCTAATAATACCTCCACTAAAAGCAATAAATACTATAGCTTTTAAAACAATAACCATTTTAGATTCATTATTATATTTTAATAATACAAAAAAGCACAACATTAATAAAAATAACGTAAAAAAGTATACTACTATTAATATAAATAATAATATATTAGTTATTAAACTTATACCTTTTTATTTTTAATAATAAGTATTAGGTTATTATACTAATAAATAATAAATAACTTAAATCTTTTTTCTATTAAAGAAATCTTCAATAAAAGTAATAAAATCTAAAAGATAAAAAAAAACGCTACCATAAGCAATATAAAAACTACATGCCTTAAAAAAAAGCTTAAAAAGAATATGCTTTAAAGACAACATGCCTTCATAAATATAAAAACACTATATAAATAGCTAAGTTATAACTTATTCATTTAAACACCTAAATATGAAAAAAAGATAGCTAAAGTATACTTAGATTAAAAAAAAGAATTAAGGATTATAATAAAGGGTTTAAACTTGTTTATAAATAATAAAAAGTTATAATTTTAAACTTATTTATACCTTAAATAAGTACTTAAGTATGGTAAAAAGGTGATTAAAATATACATCCAATTAAAAATAAAGATCCTAGTCTTAACCTTTTTAGATTTATTTATTTATTTAATCTATTAATATATAAAAACCTTTGCTAAAGCTAAGAAAAAAAGAAAAAAGGATAACTAAATTATTATAGGCCTTATAACTTATTAGAAGTTATCCTTATAAAATATGAAATAATAGGATAAAGAGCTTTATACTATATATATAAAAAAATCCTCCCTAGATAAGTTTATAGTTTTTTATAAAATAATATTACTTTTCTTATCTTTTATAATTAGCCTTATAACTAACCTATTATATTATATACTATATATTAAAAGTAATTTAACTATTTAAACTAAAAAATAATAATAAGATTAATTAGTTTAAACTTAAAGCTACTTTTAACTACTCCTTAATATTCTTAAAATTTATTTCTATTAAACCTAATAACTAAATCTAATAGTAAAAAAAAAGCGCTTTATGTATATATATAAAAAGCTAACTCTTTTAGCTAAATATTAAACATATCATTAGATTATTAGCTCCTTTTTTATTAAATAAAAACACCCGTATAAACTGCTAAAAAATACCATATAAAGGCATTTATAAAAGCAAAATAAGCTAAATTATTTAAATAATAGCTTATACACTTCAACATAATTTATTTTTATTTAAGTTTAAACATTTATAACTTATTAAATAATTATTCTAAAAAAAGAAAAAAATTATTTTCTAAATAAGAAAAATTTATTTAAGCTAAAACTAAATTTTTAAAATAAATACTAATATTTTATCTTTTATAAAAAAGGTGGTTTATTCCTTAACAAACCTTTCTATTAAGGCAATTTGCAGGTCCAAAAATAACAAGGTTAATTTAAACCACCTAAGAAACCTTTTAATAAAAAATCTTATAGCATAATAACCCTTATAAACTTAGGCATTACTAATAGCTTTTCTTTCTAATATTACTACATTAATAATATATTAAAGTTCTATTACTAAATATTATATATATTTATTTATATTCTTTTTAATATTAAAACCTTTTAAAATGTATAGCTTTTTAGCCTTTATTATTATTATATCTTTATTTAGTTTTTTCTATACTTTTTTAATAAGGAGCTATTTTTTTATTATTAATGCTTTATTAAAGAAAACTTTAATCTTTTATGCAATATAGTTTAAACCTTTTTAGTTTAATAATTTAGGCTTATTATATTTTAGCCTTTTATTTATTTATATTAGGTTTATAATAAAATCTTAATATTTTTATTGTTATTTTATCATGGTTTTTCTTTTAATAGCAAAAGTTAATTACTACTATATTACTAATATTAAAGCTTCTTTAAATTATTCTTAATTTTGTTTTTCTTTATCCCATAAAGGGTAATATATATTAAAGTTCCCTACTACTATATTCTTTCCTTATATTCTTTTCCAAAAAAGTTTTAAAATTAAGCTTTACTAAAACTAACCTATTAGCTCTATATATAATAACCATATCATTAGCATTTTATTACTATATTAAAGCTATACTAATACCTAATTATAGCTTATTTCCCTTTCTTAACTTTTCCTTTTAATCCTATTATTTATATATATAATCGTTTTATTTAAACTTCCCTAAATTATTTAATAATTACCTGCTTTAAGATAAAATGGTTTGTTATTTAGGAATTATAGTTTTTATATCGCAATTATATTGCTATTATAATAGCTATAAAGCGCTTAGTTTATAATATTTTATCCTGATGCTACATTTTAGTATATTATTTTAAGTTTTTTTATTAAATACTAAGAAATAATCCTAGCTATATTTATTATTATAGTTTTAATAATTCAAAGCTAATCCTAAAGGGTCCTACTATTAATGCTAGGAGGCTAAAAAAATACGTTTAAATCTTCTTTAAATTATCATTTATCCTAACTTTAAATCTTAATCTAAGTCTCCCTTTCCTTAGCATTCATCATTATTCTTAGCCTATTATTCCCATTAAATTTATAGTTAAGTCTATTTACCTTATTTACATGGCATTAACTTTTCGCCTTTATTTTATTAACAGGTTAACTTTATTAAGCTATATACCTTTAAATATATATTATATTTACAATCTTCTTAGCTTTATTAAACTAACGTTTTATTTTTTAAATTATTTTAGTTACTAAGCATATACCTTTTTAGCTTTTTCCCTTACTTTTTACATATGTTTATATTTAAATTCCTAAGCTACATACTTTCCTTTATAGTTTTAACACTTTAACAATCTCTTATAGCTTTTATTTCCTTCTTTATATGCTAGGCTAGTATACCTACCGTACCTAGCTTTTTTTTTATAATATTTTGCTATATGTTTAAATTTATAGCACTTAAAGCATTATTTAGCCTTTATTTCCCTTACAAAAAGTTCACACTAAAAAATCTCTACTTTTTATATTATCCTATTAACATAAAGCTATTAAGCTATTATAAGGTTTATAACTTTTATAATTATTAAAGCAAATTTTGCTTTTAAGTTTTTTTAATATATTAGCTTAATTTAATTAATAGCTTATATATTTTACCTTTATAGTTTCCTTTTTAGCTCCTTAAGTAAGGCATAAGTATTTTATAGCCTATTTACTTTAAAACTTTTTACTATTATTATAAAGGTGTATCCTAAGCTAATTACTTAAAAGCTAAAAGCTTTCTATACCTATCTTTAGTTTATTTTATACTTAATTACATTTTATTAAAATGTTATTATTATATTATTACTCCATAGCTATTAAGCTACTATTACTTCATCTTTTTTAAAAGCTATATTAATTGCTTTTACTACCTTTTCTATATTATAAGTTACTAATTTAAAGTTTATTTATTTTTCTTTTATTATAAGCTTTTTAAGCTTCTTTAATAAAACTATTAGGGTAAATACCTAGTTTATATTTATATTTATAACAGCTATATTTATTTATATTTGTTTTACCGGTTAGTTAATATTATTTTGCTTTAAGTTTATTATAGATATTTCATTTTTAAGCATTTTTAAAATATCAGTTTTCATTGTATTAAATAATAATTTAATATTTATATTTGTAATGGTCTTAATATACTATTATTTTCCTTTTAATTCATTACTGCTTTATTTTAATTAAATCTATTTCATTATTTCTTCCTATACCTTTTTTACCTTTCTTTTTAAATTCTCTTTTACTATTTCTATTAGTTTATTAAATAATGCTTTAATTATATTAATTTAGCTTTTATTATATAGCTGCTTTTATTTGTTTTAATTTATGCTAACAACACATTAATAATTAACATGTGTTTCGTTATCTTTATAAATACCTTTTATTTATAAGTCTTTTGCAATAACGCTTTATGCCTACATGTTAGCAGCAATATACGCACGTAACGCTGTTTTTATGTTTATAATTAATTATTTAGCTTAAGTTTTAAATGAATTAATGAGCTTTTTAGCTTGTTAATTTAATTTAAAAGTTCCTTTTTAAGTTATTATATAATAATTAAGCAAGCTATTACCTTTAATATAGTATAAATATAAGTTAAGTATAAGTTAATAAAGGTAAAAATAAAGGTAAAGGTAAAAGTAAAAATAAGTTAAGTTATAAAAGTAAATTATTAAGTTAAAAAAAGTTTTCTTTTTATAAATAAATAAACCTTAAAAAAGGTTTTTTATATTACTTCGGTTTATAAGGAAAATCTAAGCTATAAATCTAAGGTTTTATAAGTTTTTTTAAAGCTTAAATTATAAGTTACACCTTCCATTCTTTATTACTATACTAAAACTTACTATTTTTATTACATATAGCACATAAATTAAAATTAATATAAAATTAAATTATTTAAATATAAATAAAGGTAGGATTATAATAAATATTGCAATAAGTTAAAAGGTTTTAAAGAGATTTAAGATTAATTATAATAAGCTTTATGTAATAAGCTTAAGGAAAATACTTTTTCTTTTTAACTAAATATTAGTTTATACCTAATTTTAATTAAAGATTTTATTAAAAGGCTTTATATTAGCTTAAAGCTATATATTTATTTAATCTTAATTAAAGTAATATATATATATATTAGTATAATTATTAAAGTAAGTAATGTATTAAAGTAATATATATTAATAATTTCTTAGTTTATAATTTTTTTATATAATAAATGTAAAATCTTAAAGATCTTTATTTAGTGTAGGCATTAATAGATATTATTTAATAGTTAATAATTAAATAATTTAATAATAAGGAGTAATATTTTCAGTTATTTGCTTTTTCTTATTAAGGCGTAAGTTTTTTTAAATGAAACCTTACTAATTTATAGCTAACTTACTAGTTAACTATTAATTAATGTTAGTTAATAAAGCTATTATTTAATAGTGATAAGTTATCCATTATTTAGTAATAATAGCTTTAGTGTTATACGTACGTACGTATATAAGTAAAAAACCTAATGTATTAATTTAATTAATTAAAGCTAATAATAATAAAAGAGAGAAAAAAAGGCCGTAAAGGCCCCGCTTTTAAATTAGATTAAAGTATAAGTTCGAACCTAATTAAATAAAGGAGCCCTTATCTAATTAAGTTACGTGACTAACATCTCAATAAATATAATACCTTTTAAAAGGCTTATATAAGGAAAAACTTTTTTTAAAAAAATATCCATTAGCCTTAAGGCCATTAATATTAAGGTTATAAATAAATAAATAACATATTTTAAAAACTTATTTATTATTACTAGGATATTATTACATTTCCTGTTATTTATAATTATTAAAAGGGATAATTTAATAATAAAATTAAAGGATATTTCTTTTTTAAATCTATTTAATATTAATAAAAAAGCTAATTTATTATAAAGTAAATATATCTTTACCTTTATCCTTTAATAAATAATATAGGTTTTAATATATTTCTTAATATCCTTTTTTAAGTTATCTTAGTAATAATAATCTTTAAGCCTTTTTATTATTTTTCTTATTTTTTAATACTTTAATATAAATATGTTATAGTAGCTATTAAATAGCTTAATTTTAAACTAGCTAAAAAATATATATTCTTTTATTAAATCTTAATAAAAAGTTTTCTTTTTATTTCTATTATTTATTTAGTTATTTTTTACTATTTTATTAGTTTTTTAAACTTTTAAAATAATAAACTTATCCTTTTATTAAACTTTTCTTAGCATATTTAGTAATATTTTTTCTAAGAAATTATAATTTAAAATAGCTAAAAAATACCCTTTTTTTAGGCTATAATTACCCCTATAAAGTTTATTTTTATCTTTAAGTTTTATACCCTTAAGTTTATTTTCATTATTAAATTTTATACTATTAAGTTTACTTTCATTTATAAACTAAGATAAAAATCTAAATAAAACTTCTTTTTTAACTTTTAGCTATTTAGCTAAAATATTATAATCTTTTTATTTAAATAAACCATTTATAAGGTTTTTATTATTAGCTTTATATTTAATTTAAAAGTTAAAACTAATTAGTTTTTTAATTTATTTAACCTATTTATTATTAAATTTTTACTTTATTATTAGGAATTAATAATTTAAACAATCTATAAATACTTCTATTAAATATTATAAATAAGTTAAATAATAATACCATTACTAAAAAAAACTATTATTGCTAAAAATTTAATATTTAAAATAAAATAATTTACTTTTACACCTTATAATTTCCTAAAAAAAGGCTATTAAATATTATCTTTCTTTATATAACTAAGATAAAATTATACTAATAATAAATTTTAAAACATTAGTTTTTGTTAGATTATATGATTAAAATGGTGGTTTTAGTATAAATAGCTTATGCGTAAGCCGTTAGCCCGTGCACTAAAGCTATTATATTTTTTATATAGAGAAGCTTATTAAACCACCTATAAAATAACCTTTACAATAATAATAAGATTAATTAATATACCTTTTAATTTAACCACTTTACATACATACATAATATATTAATATTTATTAAATAATTCGATTAAATAATAGCCTTACTTATTAACACTAATTAATTATTAACTAGTAAGTTAACTTTAAATTAATAAAGGTTTCGTTTAAAAGGGCTAGGCAGCTTTTTACTATAACGCCTTAATAAAAAAAAATAAGCCTAAGAGATTATTAAAAGGTGCATTACTTTAGCTTTATTATTATATAAAGTTTTTTACTTTAATTAAATTATAGGTATATTGCTTTAGCTGTTAAGCTATTACATAAAGCCTATAAAATTAATCTTATATTTTTTGTTAACTTAAAAATCTTAGGGTATTATTAAAGGTATTAATAAATTTACGTTTATTACACATAAGGATTATAATTTAGGTAATTATTAAAGGTGTATTACTTTAAAAACCTTATTGTGTAAAGCTTATTTTAATTAAGCCTATATTTTCTTAAACCCCTTTAAAGCTTTATCGTAAATATTATGCTTAAGGCTTTTTAATAAGTTAATAGCGTTATTTTACAAGAAAAGATTTAACATAATACCTTTATATATTAAAAGCCGACCCTTTCATTAGGCTTATCGGCCATTGCGTTAAATTTAACACCTTTTACGAATTAAGCCTGCTGTAACTAGATAGCTATAACACTTAAAAGTTAACCTTTTTACTAAGCCCATCGATTATTAAGTTAATTACGGTACTTTTTTTAATATAACTACTGTAACGTTATGTCGATACATTAATTTATTAAGTTAATAGTAACACCTTATTAGTTATTAAGTTAACTAACATGCCTTACTAATACACTTTTTTAATATACCTTATTAATAGCTTTATTAAAACCCACGTACGTTTTTAAGATAAGGCTTTACTTATAAGGCTTTATTATAAAGCTTTGCTATACGCCACTAAAGAGAAAAACTGCTAAAGCAGTTACATTACCTTAGTTACTTTAATTTAACATTGCTTTAGTTTAAATTCAACATTACCCTAGCTACCTATTAACGTTGCTTTAGCTATTTTATTTAACGATACAACAATAAGATAAAAAAAAAATATAGGTTAAGATATAAAAGGATATATAAGATTAAAAGAATACGTATTAAAAGATATAGGTTAATAGCGATTAAAAAATTAAGGAAAAAAAAAAGTTGCCAGTATTAAATTATATAACTAAAATAATAGTTTTAATGTAAATAGCCTATATGTAAACCATTAGCCCGTGCATTAAAGCCATTATATTTTTTATATAAAAGAGCCCATTAAACTACTTATAAAATAACCTTTATAATAACAATAAGATTAATTAATACACCTTTTAATTTAACCACCTTACGTATGTATGTAATATATTAATACCTATTAAACAATTTAATTAGATAATAGCCTTGCTTACCAATAGTTTTTATCTTAATAAATAATTTAAAAATAAAATATCTTAAAATAAAGGCTTAAATAAATATAACTTTTAATTTTAAAAATATTTACTTTGTATTTTTTTAAGTTAAAACTTATTAATAGCTTTTTTCTCTTTAGTAGGTTTATTAAAGGCATAATAATATAAAAATATTTCTTAATAAATTTTTTATAAAATTTTATAAAGCTTAAAAAACCTATATATCTTAAATATTAATAAATATTAACTAAATTATTATTACTTTAATTTTATTTTCATTTATAAATATCTTTTTTAATATTACTATAAAGCTTAAAAAAGTTATTTTTAATATATAAAAAATATATTTCTTTAGGTTAATATATAAACCTTATTTTTATAACTTATTAAAAACACTATATATATACTTTTAATATTTTTTTTATTTTGAAAGTAAATTAAGATACTATTTAAATAAATAATATATATAGTATTAACTAACCTAACTAAAGCTTTATTAATATAGCTTTAAAAAATAACTAATATATTAAAAAGTTTAAAAAATATTATTAAATACTTAAAATAATCATATTTAATCTTAAAAGCTATTTTTTATTTATCTTTTTTTTAAATATATAATTAATAATAAGTATTTTTTAGATTAAGTTTTATAAAGATTTTTACCTTTAAAAGCTTATTAAAAATCTTATTAATTAATAATAAGCAACCTTATTCTTTTTAATAATATTATTTAAGCCTTAATAATTAATATAAAATTATAGCTTTTTTTTATTTTTAGTATAAAAAAAACTAATACTTTTAATAAACTTTTAAAAAGCTAAATTTAATCCTTTCTTAAGGCTTATTATAAATACTTTTTAAAGATTTATAGCTTTTTATTAACTAAAGAATAAAATAATTTTTATAATAACATTTTTCTTTTTTTTATTAATAATATAGTTTATTTTTTAATACTATAATAAAATATTAGCCTTTTTTATATTAAAAACTTTTTAATAATTTTTATATATAATGAATAATTAGCTTATTATTACTTTATTATTATTGGTTAATAAGGCTGTTATTTAATAATAATAAGTTATTCGTTATTTAGTAATAACGGCTTAAGGGTTATACGTACGTACGTAGGTTAAAACTTAATAAATTAATTTAATTAATTAAAGCTAATAACGATAAAAAAAAGAAAAAAAGCCGTAAAGGCCTTGCTTTTAAACTAAATTAAGGCATAGGTTCGAACCTAATTAAATAAAAAAGCCCTTATCTAATTAGGTCACGTGACTAACATCTTAACAATTATTTTTTTTTAAAGAAAAACTTTATTTTATTAGCTATACTTTTTTTATTTTAACTATTATTAAGGTTATAGCCTTTTTAAATTCTTAAATAACCTATTTAATTTTTTTCTTTAAAGCTATTAAGCTAATGTTATTTACTTAAAGCTAATAATATTAGCTTATATTTTAAAAATCTAGGTTTAAATTTATTTACCTTTTTTATAGCATTTTTAAAATAATATTATACTTAAATAAATCTTTTACTACTTAAAATTTATAAAAGAATTATTATTAAGTTTTTTAATAGTTTTTTATTTTAATTTATAAAAGTAAAAAGCCTTTAGTTAAATTTTTTATAAATATTTTTTATATTATTTTTTCCCTTTTTAGTTACTTTTTTATAATTAATAATAATAAAAAGCTTTTAATAATTTTATAGTTGCTTTTAAAGTTAATAAAGGCTTAAATAATAGTTTACTTTTCTTTTATTTAAAGCTTAATAATTACTTTAAAATAAGCCTTAAAAATAACTCTTTTATTATAAAATTTAATTTCCTTTTACTTTTAGTAATATTTTATTAGCTAATATATTACATTTTTTCTTTAAGCATTACTTTATATAATAACCTTAATCTTTATATTTATAATATTTAACTTTTAGGCATTATAATTATATATATTCTTTTTTATTATATTAATAATAACCTTTTTATAGGTTTATTAAAGCTTTATTTTAGCTAAAATGTTATTTTTTTTAGCTAATTAATTAGCATAACTAATAAGCTATTAGTAAATTATGCTTAATTTACCTTTCTTTTTAATATTATTTTTTTCTTTTTCCTTTATTAATTTTTTTTATTTAATATAAAAGTAGCTTAGCTTTTATTACCTTAGCTTTTAATTTAAGTTATAATATTAATGCTTTTTCTTTTATTATTTTTACCTTTAAAAAATCCTTTAGTTTTACTAAAAGGTTTATTACCTATATTTTCTTAAGTAATTTATTCAAATCTTTAACCTTTACTATTTTAAAATATTTTAAAAATATAGTAAAGGATTTATTAGGTTTTTAATATAACTCTTATATAATAATATAAGTAATAAAGCTCCTTATTAAAGCTTTTTTATTTTATTTTATAGCTATTTTTTTATTTAAATTTATAAAATACTTACTATATTATAGTTATAATTAATAGCTAGGTAATAAATTTATTACCTTACTATTAAGTTTTTTAAGTAAATAATTATAAAAATTACCTTATTTTTATTATTTTAAAAAGTATTGTTATTATAATTAAATTATAACTTTAAGTTTATAAGGAATTATATTAAATTATTTTAACTTTAATTTTTATAATAAATAATTAGTATAAAAATCTTTAGTTTATTATTATAGGTTTATTTAGGTTTTTTGTCCTAATTTATTAATTTATTAATTAAGTAAGGAAAAGCTTTTTTCTATTATATTATTATTAAAAAGCTTTTTTTTCTTAAGTTATATTTTATTATAGCCTTTTTAAATTTATTAGTTTAACCTTTTTTTATTAAAGGTTAATATATTTTATTTACCATTAATTTATTATTAGGTTTTTAATAGTTTTAATAATAAAATACTTATTTTATTTATAACATTATTATTTATATTTTATAAACCCTTAAAACATTATTACTTAAAAAAACTATCTTATATAATAAAAGAAATAATTTTATAAATATTTTTTTAATTAATAGTTTATACTTAAAATAAAATATATTAAACTATTAAAAAAAGTATAAGCTTATAATATAAGTTATATATAAAGTAAAAATAATAAACATTTCCTTATAATTAAGCTAAAGTTAAATAAGTAATAAATAATAATAATTCTTAATATATATTTCTTTATAGCTTATAGGTATAATGTACCTTTTATATACACGTAGCTTTACTTTTATACCTTAATAATGGCATAAAAAGGCGTTTTTGGCTTTTTCTTAACTTTAGTTTTACCTACCCGCCTTAGCATTATAAAAGCCCTTATTTACGACTTTTCGGCACACCTTTCGGCACACCTTTCGCTATAAATTAATTTAATTAATTCAATTAATTTAATTAATTTAATTAATTTAATTAATTTAAAGGTGTAACAAAAGGTGCGTAAAAAAAGAAATAGCAAAAGGCATAATAAAAAACGCAGTAAAAGGTATGGTAAAAGGTATGGCAAAAGGTGTGGCAAGGTTATTTTAGCGAGCTTAGACTTAACTTTTTAAATGGCGCGGGCTTCGTTTGCTTCAGCCCTCGCTTTAGCTATAACGCATAGCTTATGCGTAATGTATCTATAAGGCGCATGCTTATTACTTAAAAAGTTTTAGTTTAAGTTTAAATAACATAAAAATGGGTTAAACAGGCTATATTTTAATTAATATTTACCTTTTATAAGCTATAACTTTATAATAATATATTAAATTATTTTAAAAAAAACATCTTAAGGTTAAATATATAGCTTACGAAACTTTTTATTTTTTTAAACTATTTAAAAGCGTTAATGCGGGCATATTTTAGCTAAAAAGGTAATAAAATTAAGCAGGCTAAAACTATATGCATTTCTTAAACCTTTTTTAAACTTTTTTCTTTAAACCTATTAAAACTTAATAACTACGTATTAAACAATTATTAAAAAACATCTTAAAAATAAGTAATTAGCTTATAAAACGTTTTATTTTTAATGATTAATTAAAAGCAATAGCAGGTAATAATGGTTAATAGGTGGTTTAAATAAGTGATATTTTAATTTTATCGTTAAAACTTTTTTTTTTCTTTAAACCTATTAAAACTTAATAACTACGTATCGAATAATTATTAAAAAACATCTCAAAATAAGTAATTAGCTTATAAAATGTTAAATCGATTTTAATAATTAATTAAAGGCAACGACGAGTAATGGTTAATATAATAGTTAATGTTACACAGTCATTAGGTAATGTTAAATCTTTTGCATAATAAAAGATATAATTAATTAAAAAGAAAAAAGCGTAGCTCCTAAGCTTAAATAAGCATATAAATATATATATAGCTGCTTAAAGAGTTATATGCTAGTTATATAACCCACTTATTTCTGATATACCCCCCAGCTATATACAACTTAATTTAGGCACCTATTTTAAAGCTAGGTAAAGCTTTTCTCTATCCTGAAATAGTTGCTTAAAGCTGCCTATTGGTATATATAATGCTTTATATTAAGGAGCTTATAAAAGAAACAGATAAATAAAAGATCTTATTTTTCTTAGCTAGAGCTAGGGCTTTTAATATATAATGTGGTAATCTCCTTGCTTTTAGCCAATTAGCTTTTATGGCTTAAATTTATTACTACTTAAATCTCCTTATATAAAACTAGTAAAAGAGATTAAAAGCATATAAATACCCTTATAGCTTTTTAAAGTAATAAGCTAGTTAATATATTAATTAAGTGGCTATTAATAAATAACCTTACCTTTTTTCCTACTCTTAATAAACTTTTCCTCTTATAACTCCTTAAGTAATTAATAAATATTTTTAACTATTTAAAAGCTTATTTTTATTCATTATAACTAAGTTATTTAAAAAAAAGCATTATAAATATACTATAAACGCTTATACGGCACTTACTAAAAAGCTTATTGCTGTTAAAGCTACCTAATCTAATGCTTCTAATAATAAAGAAATTACTAGCATTAATAAGTTCTATACTTCTAATATTAGAAGCTTTACTCCTAAGCCTTCTTAGGTTGGTTTATCTACTCTTTATATCAATTTATTAGTGAATATTATCTAATAGGCTTTAAGTATAAACCCTTTATTAGGGATAAGCTTATAAGAGACCTTTTATTTGCTTAAGTTTTAAACCCTTACACCTTTTTTCTTTAATTATTGTCTTATAGCTATATATATTATTGTTACCCTTTAGGGCTTCCCTTTGTTATATATTAATAGCCTTGCTCCTAGGCTTAAACTAGGTGCTTTTACTCTTACTTTTTCTTTTATACGAAGCATTAAAAGGTTTACTTTTTAAAGCATACTAAAGCTATTACTTTTGCTTGGTTTTTTTTAGTATAATCCTTACTTAAAATATATATAAAGCATAATCTTTAAGAAGCTAAAACACCTTTATATACCTTTTCTTAACAATATAGGCTATTGGTATTAGGTTTACTTAAATAAACACTTATATAAGCCTTTATAAGTTCTTTTTCCTTAAAGTAAAGCTTTACTAATGCCTTAAAGGGATTATTTAGTTAAAGTTTACTTCCTAACATAACATATACAACATATATTTTTTAACAAAGATTACCTATAATATCACCTAGTAAGTCTTTCCCCTAAAAAAATATTAATAGTTTAAATATTAACAAGTTTATTACTTTTAGCTTCCTTAATATTATACCGCTTTATATATAATACTTAACTACTAAGTTTCTAATAATAAAAAAGCTAAACAGCTTGTTAAAAAACATAAGGCTAAGAAGTAAAAAGATAAGCAGTTATCTAATAGTAAAGATAATTATAAAGATCTAGGTAAAGGTAATAGAGCTGCTCTAAAGCAGTTTACTAAGCTAATTATATATATAACAGCCAATATAACCAAGTTAAAGAAGTGATCAATTAGAGCTCCCTAAGTATTAATATGGTGATTATAAAAGCCTTAATTATTAATTTATTTAAAGAAATGCTTTTGGTTAAATAAATAAAAATAATCCCTAATATTAGTTTAGCTTAACAATATTATTATTATTTATTTAAATTTAATAATGGTTAGGTTATTAATTTTATATAGGTATATAAACCTATTCCACCTTTAAACATTGCCTTAAAGTTTACATGCTCCTATTACTTAAGAAAAGCATCTAATACTATATAAAAAAATATCCTTCTTACTAAACTACATTAGAAATGCTTCTTTTTATAATAACATTAATTTAATATAATAATAAGTTTTATTTATTATTAAATATCCTTAAGGTTTAAAATAAGCTTACTTTTATATTTTAATAATAATATTAATAGTTTATTTAGGTAATTTAAACCTAAGCAATTAATTAATATAAGTCCTAATATTTCTAAATTAATATATGCTTTACTATAGTGATTACCTAACGCTAACTTTATATAAAATTATAAACATAGCATTTTTTTATAAAATCTTAAAAGCTTATAAGCTTAATAAAACAACTTTATATACTACACATATTAAGAACCTTAAGAAAGCTTAAATAATGTAGCTAATAAGAATTTAAGAAGCTTATTAATCTTTAAAGGTTAAAGATGAGTTTTTTTAAAGGTTTAGCCTAAGTAAAGGCAATAGAGCTTTAAAGTTATCTAATATTAATTAAATAAACCTAATAGCTATTAATATTACTTTAGGAGTTATAGATATATCTATTATTACTTAGGCCTTATATATTTTAATAGTTAATCCTAATAAGTCTCCTACTAATAACAATTAAAAGCACTTTACTTAAAGCACCATTATTCCTAATTAACTAAACGGTTCCTTCATTACTCCTTTTAAGCAAAAGGGTAATAAACCTCCTATTAGAAAGCTTAGATATATTCCTTATCTAAGATATATATAAAGTATACTTACTAGTTGCTTAAAAACTTTATATAGCAATTTTTAAAATAGGTAAAATACTTATTATTAGTTATGCTTTTCTAGATATCCTTATATTACTTTATAAGTCTTATTCCTAGTAAACGTTAATTATATAATAGTATATTAATCCTATATATATATAGGCCTAATAATAAAATTATTTAGTTAATTACTTAATAGCTTTAAATAGTTATGCTTATAAATTATATTACTTATAACACACAGGTAAGGGATTTAACTACTCCTTACTTTCTTTTATACGGTGATTAACTTATCTTTATAGCTAATTAAACGTTTATGTTATACTTTAATTACTTTATTTAAATATAATTATTTTATTAAGAACTAAGGTAATAGTAATAAAAATAATAGCAATAGATTTAGTAGCAGGATAAGCAATAATAGCAAAGATATAATAATTAAAAGCATTATTAAGTCTCTCTCCTTACTTTATTAGGGCTATAAGAATAAGGTATTACTAAGTAATCTTTAATGTTTACTAGCCTTATAAATATAAAGCAATAAACTATATTATAAATTGCTTATATAATTAGGTACTTATTACCTTATTTAATCTTAAGCATCCTATAAATTTAATAGTGCTCTAAAGTATTTAAATCCTTGCCTAGTAAGGTTCTTTATAAAACCATTAGCAGGTATTTAATTAGTAAATAAATAAAGCATTTTAAAAATATCTAACATATACTCCTAATAAAGCTATATGTTTTAAATATTAACATATTAAAGCTTTATGCTTATATATTCTTTCTTACCTATAATTAGTTAAATCATTTATTAATTATTACTATAGATCTTTTAGGTCTTACCTAGATTAATTTATATATCCCTAAATAAATATTATAAGGCTATAACCTCTTTTGCTATATTTAATATATTAAGTAATTTAGCCTTTATTATAAAGGTTAATATTATTAATAGTTAAGCAGCCTTTTAAGCTATTAGTCTTATATATAAGCTTATAATCTAGCTATAAGATAATTTCTTTATTGCTTCATTATTTATAAAAGATATATTGCTTATAATTAATAGGGCTTATGCCTTATTACTTTTACCCTTGTATTTAATATATAAGGTATATGTTATATATAGATATTTAATTATTTAATTAACTATTATTAAGTGCTTAAGCCTTAGGTTTTAAAAATGGTAAAAAAGCTATATAACTATATAAGTAACATCCAATCTAATCATTATTGCCATATATAAGATTGATCCAACCTGCTTTTAAAAAGCCTTAATCTTTGCTTAAAAAGCTTCCCTTATGTAAACAAAAAGTACACCTAACGGCAGGAAGGTTTTAAGGATATAGCTATTATTATTTAAGTTAAACTTTAACATAATCTTTTTAATATAACTATTATAAATTAATAAAATAATATCACACTTTTTATCCCTAATTACCTTAATCCTTAAGTACTAGTTAATATTTCTTTAATCTTTAATCTTATATAAGCTTTTTAAGCGGTTAATCACTTTATTTCTTTTAGCAAAATGCTTATAAGCATTTAGCACTAATATATTATTAACATATATTAAAACATATACCTTTTAATTATCTGTATAAAATAAGTAAGGCTTTTTTATAAAGGCAATAAGCTTTTTTAGCTTAAGGGTGCTTTTAATTTCTTTATATTAAAGCAATAGTAAATCCCTTAGGCTATATAGAGCTTTTAAGAGCTTTATATACTTGCCTTCTTTATTTTTATACCTGTTAGGTAATTTAATAATAATTAATTTTCTTTCGATGCAAAAAGCGTTAATAAATATGTTTTTTATGTTAAATTGTCTAATATCTAAATCAAGCTTTATAGCTAGGGCTATTATGATCCAAAAGGACTTAGCTATAAGCGTTATAGTATAAATATCTTAAAGCATTAGGTGTTAAAGATTATCCCTAACTATTAGTTGTGATTTATACTTGTTAAAATATCCATCTTTATTAAATTTATAATCAAACACCTACTTCAAAGGAAACAATATATTCTTTGCTTTATTATGCTTTATAACCTATTATATTATTCTTATTAAATGCCTAAATCTTTTCTTAGACATTTTCTTTAAATTAATCTCTTAATAGGTGATTTTAAAGATCTTTATAATCTTTTAATAACAGGCATAAAAGCTTATCTCAATAAAGTTTTATCCTACTTAAAGCAATGCTTATTTAATTAACACTTTTTTAATACACTGCTATAGTGATTATTGCATATAAGGTTTAATGCTTATGGTTTTTATAATAGATAGCTTTAAGCTAATTAGGCAAAAAGGTCTTTAAGAACTTTAACCACGTTATTTTAATAAAAAGTGTAATTATATTTTTATTACTATAAATTAGGCTAGTAAAGGCTAAATTACTTAAGCCCCTTTTGTTAAGGTTTTAACCTTAAATCCTTTAACTTTTACGCTAGGGATCTTATACTACTATTTTATATAGCTATAATTGGGAGCCTTATAAATATTTATAGCTATATGGTAGTTAGGGAAAAGGTAATGCTAGCAAGCCATTTTTCTTAAAATGGATAGCCTTTTAATAAATACTTAATAAGCGTTTAGGTCTTTATTTTATGCTTATTTTATAAGTTTTTATTAATGCATTTGTTATGTAAGTATTTAAAGGTATGCTTATTAAGTAAGTCTTTCCACTAAGGGTTATAATTCCTTTAATTAAATACCTAATGCTCTTTAAAGCATTACCTTCTTTTATATCTAGCTTAAAGGTTAGTTTAAGGGTTAATATACTTATATAAGTATAGTTATTTTTAAAGTTAAACAGCTTTTTTAATGTTATAACACTTAACTTTTTTTCCTAATTAGTAAGGTTATTTTTGCTTAATTCTTAATCTTTTAGTTAACCATTTAGTTAATTATTAGCTAGTATATTCCCCAGATTAATACCTATTATTAGCTACTAATAGCATAATAATCTAGCCTCTTAAAGATCTAATTTTTAAATCATTAAGTTAAAAGTTACCTATTCTTTTAATTTATATAGCTTTTGATTTTTAAACACTTATATAAGCTATTTAACTTACTTAATATTTAAAAAATAAAAAAGCTCCTTATTAAATTAAATATCTTTAGTAATAATTATTGTCTTAAGTTTAAGAATCTATACTTTATATAGATTAAAAGCTTAATATTTTATAAAATATTTAATATAAGCTCTCCTAGTTATCTTAAATGCTTTATAAGTAACATCTCTTTATCTATTTGCTTTTAATAAATAAGCTCTACACCTATAGGTATAAATCTTACTTTAATCTAGTCTTAGGTTACTTATAAATGCTTTTAAGATCTTAAGGAAGTAAAAGTAAAAATATTGCCTAAACTAATTATTTATTACCTTTATTAATATATATATATAGTAGGTAAAGCTTAGGCTCCTATTAATTAACCAGGCTGCTATTATAATAATCTTAAGCCATAATTTTAATGGTAAACCTACTTTAAGTTATATCTTAAAAGCATAGGTAATTACCTCCTGCTTTGCTTTCTTTATTTTACCTATTGGCCTATAAATATAAGCAGGGGGAAATTTAAGCTTAATATTCTTTTGTTATATCTATTATATATACTTAATATCTTTTTAATATAAGTGTATTAAGGTGTTATTATTACTTTTAATTTTATAAATATTAATTTAAAATTACCTTTAAACCTAACTCTTAAAGTCCCTAAGCATTTTAGTAATAGCTAAACTGCTCCTTTCTAATAAAGGATAAATAAAAAGCATTTTATAGTATTCATTTTTAATCACTAAAAGTATACATAATCTTTCCTATCCTTTCTTATACATAAAGATATCTTATATCACTTTTTAAAAAGGTTTAATTAAATATCTTTCTAACAAGCATTAACTAATTATCTTTTTAGTATAAGTTATTATATAATGCTTACACTTAATCCTTTTTATTTCCTTAATCTTAACGTTCCTTACGTAATAAATTAATGCTCATAAAGCTTTTAGTCTAAAATATCCTAATCTCTTATGCTAAAAATCTTTAGTATTAGCTTTTAAATTAGGTAGGTTTATAGTTAATTTCTTAATTATATACCTTACTATTAGCTTAAATATGCTTATCATACCTACTATGCTTACTAAAATATTAAATAATATAATTATAGGTAAAATAAAAAAAACTAATAAATAAGCTAAAAAAGACTTATATTTAAAAAAAACTAGGTTATATTTATACTCTAACTATTAAATTACCTTACTCTTTTTAGGAGCTTTATATTATAAAGTATAATCCTAACTATTATACTAAATGCTTTTCTTATATAGCTTAGCCTTAAATATAATATTCACATAAAAACCTTCCATAATAACCACCTCCTTAAGGATTAAATTATATTGGTTTAAACCACTCTTTTTAGTAATATACTTAGGAAGCAAACATTTCCCTGTCCTAAAGATTAAAAAGCTTATCGTACCTACTTAAATAGCTTTATTCCTATCCACCAAAACAAAGGATCTAAATACTAAAAGCTTCTTATCATTAACTAGGTTCTTAAAGCTATAATTATTTAGTATAATACTTTTAAACAAAAAATAACACTTTATTTTAAAGGTAATAAAAACCCTTAAAACAATATAATTTAACTTAAACTACTTTATAATCACTAAAGCTAGTTTTAAAAGGCTTAGGTTAATTAATATAACTATAATATTACTAAACTAATCCTTATTCCTAAAGCTTTTCTTTTTCTTACCTCCTAAGCTTTAACCATTATTTACTTCCTTTACTTTTTATCCCTAGGCTTTAATACAAGCTTTAAGCTATTTCTAAGCTAATATATTCCAACGCATATAAATCTCCTTATAACACTTTTAGCTTAAAGTAAAGATTATATAATTAATTTTACCTATAATTATAAATTAAAAGAAAGCATAACCTTTAGCTAACTAATAATAAGTTTAACTAAGCTTATTAATATAAAGGCAATAATAAAAAGCTTATTTATTTAACCTATTAAAAGCTTTACTGCCCCCTTTATTAAGCTTAATATCCCCTTTATAAAGCATTATAAACTACCCCTTAAAGCTTTTTTTAAAGCTTATATCCTATAGTTAAACCTATCCCTATTAAGTAATAATCTATTAGTTTAATATAAGCCTTAATTACCCTAGCTAATCTGCTAGCATAATTACTTAAAATATGCTCTATACCTAACTTAATAAATAATATTTTTTAATAACCTTTAAAAATTACTTAATACCTAACAATCCATATATATTAAAAAGGTTATAAGCTTTCACTTACCAATAAACCTAAGCAAATTTAAATAACTAAGCCTAAGGTAAAACGCTTACCACTTTAACCTTTATAAAAATTTCTTAATATCACTTCTAAATTGCCGTAAACATACTAGTACTACTAGGAACAAAATCTCTATAAAGCATTAAAACCAATAACTTAAGATTAATCCTTCCCTAGTAATAGATCTTAATAAACATTACATTTAAGATTTTATAATTAACCAATTTCCAAATCTAGACTAAAATATAAGCATATTTTACCTTTACGTTTATAATATTCTCTTTATTAGCCTTATAATGCTTCTTAACTGCCTTATAAAGCTTATTAATCTCCTTACTAGTAAAAAAAAACAACATAAAAACCTCTAAAATACTTTTAACTACTAAGGTTATTAAACTAGTCTTTATAAACATATTAATTACCAATATTAAGCTCTAAATACCTTATAACTACACTTTAGCAATAAAATAAGCTTTATCCAAGTTTAAAAGCACTACTTAAATCCTCTCATTCTTAATTCGCTTAAGTTATACTCATTTATTCTTTTTAACACAACAGTTCTATTTAAAGCAGTCTTAAAGGTATTACTAAACTTATTTAAGTTTTTCCTCGTTAGCAATAAACTTAAAGGTAGGCTTTTATTTAAACATTATAAAAATGTTAGGCTAATTTAAATTAATATACTCCTAAACGCCTTAATCGTTTATAAATTAATAAAGAGTATAATACCACTCTAAAAAGTTATATTAACCAATACACTTAATATGCTTTAAAGGCTTTTCTTTACGCTTTATAATTAAAAGATTGGTATATAAAAAAATCTTATATAAAATAATAAATTAAATAAATAATGGTTTATTTTTTTAATTAAATAATAGAAAAATAAGTAAACAAATTTATATATAAAAAATCCTTAAAGCATCAACGCTAACGCTTCTAAGCTTATAACTATTATATAGTTATTAAGTAATGCTAGATCTCTTATATAATAAAAGGTATAATCGATTAAAAAGAAAAAAGCATAGCTCCTAAGCTCGAATAAGCATATAAATACATACATAGCTGCTTAAAGAGTCACATGCTAGTCACGTGACCCACCTATCTCTGACAGTTAATATTTTAATTAATTACGGTACGTAAATGCTTACTGCCTTATAGGTAAATAACGTAAAACGCGTGTAACGCATATAACGCGTGTAAATACTTAGTTTTAAATTAATTGTTAGCTATTTTAATTTAATATTACAATTAATTAACTTATTTTAATTAATTATATAACGCGTTAAACGCGTTAAACGTTAAATTTATTAAATTTATTAATTTTATTGTTTCGTAAAAGGCAAATTTATGTTATTTAACCTTAAACTAAAGTTTTAAAAATCTTTTTAACCCATAAAGCAAGGGTTTAATTAATTAAAAAGTAATGTAGCTAAAAAGGTACATTTTTAAAACCCTTAGTTTAAGCTCGCTAAAATAATAGCAAAATAGTATAGTAAGAAAAGTGGCAGAAAAAATAACAAAAGTAAATATAGCTTATGCGATATTATATAATTTCTTTTCTTTTAAACTTTAAATATTTATAACTTTATAAATGGATTTCTTAAAAAAGCAAAAAAATTAAATCTAAATAGCTGATTTTTATGCAATATTTATATAAAAGTTTTAAAAATAATTTTAAAAAACTTTTTATTTTTATTAAAGGTGTTTTATTTCTTAGCAAACCTTTCTATTAAGGCAATTTATAAATCTAAAGATAATAAGGTTAATTTAAACTACTTAAGAAACCTTTTAATAAAAACATAAAGCTGCTATAAGCAGCAACATAAAAGCTTAAGTTTTTAATCTTTTAGTTATACTATAATTAACCACATTATATTATTATATATATATATTATTATACTATTATATATTATATATATTTGCTATATTTATAGTAATAATAATAGCTATATTTTTATAGCTTTAAGTATAAATTAATAAAAAAGTAAGGGTTTTTCTTAATGCTTAAAATTAAATTATTATTATCTTTACGCTAAGTACTTAATTCTTTATCTTTAATTACAGGCAAGATGTGCGGAATTACTATAAAATAACTTTTTTTACTATATATTCTTTTACTTAATGACGTTCCATTTATAATCTAGTAACATCTTACTGAATATTAATGGCTATGTTTAAGGTTTATATTTAAATATTTATTCTTAAGTAGGGAAAAGGCCCTTTGGCCTAAAAAACCTCTTTATAAGGTGCTTAATTGTTTTCTCCATCTTTATTTTTACCTTTCTTTGCCTTTAAGCGTGTTCTCCTATACCTTACTATATAATACTTAAAGCCACTAATTAGAAGATATTTTAGTTTCGATTCGGTAACGAGTTAGCAGTAAAGCATATCTTAATTATGCTTTTTTATTTTTATTTACGATATTGGTTTTTTCTTTTTGCTTACTTAATAGTTTTGCTTACATACCGGTTATAAGTTATTTAAAGAAAGATAAATACAAGGTAAAGGCATACCCCTTATATTATTAGCTTAGGTCTTTTAGGATAAATAAGGTTCCTCACTTATTAGCTTTATGCGATTAGTTTATTCCTTAGCTTTTTTAGGTTAGCACTAACACCTTTAATAACTTCTTAGCTATATAGCTTTAAAATATTTAGCCTTTATTATAAATCCGGGCTAATAGCATAACAATAATGCTCCCCTTTTTACTATTAAATATTAAGGTTTAATTCTATTAGGAAATAAAATTTATAGTAACTAAAGGATTCGAACCCCCTCCCTGCTGGTAGATAGTTATCACGGCAAAGGTAAACCAGGCATGGAACCATTACACTAAGTCACCTAAAATTAAATTAAGTAGTTAAAAAATACTTATTAAGTAAGTAGTATTATTTATTAATCGATTTAAATATTTAGGTTTTATAATAAGTTATTTTAATTTTTTTTAAAGAAACCTTAATTATAAAGAAAACTAGGCTTAATTATTCTTTAATTAAAAGCTAATAGCATTTTATATATCTTTTAAAAAAAGTAAGATAAATTTTAATAAAATATAATAAGATATAAAAGCTTTAATAATAATAAAATTCTTAATTGCTATAAAAATATAACCTAATAAAAAGGTTAATTTTATAGAATTATCCTATTTAAAAAGCCTATTTTTTAAATAATTTAATTTTTTAGTTATAATATAAATTATATGGCTTATTTTATTTTATAATTTTTTTTATAAATACATTTATAATAAGTATAATATATTTTTATATAAAATTATATAGTATTATTCTTTATATATATAATAGCTAATATAAACAAAACATCTTAATAAAAAGGCAATTATTATAAGTTTTTTATATTATTACTTATTATATTAAGCTTATTAGCTTAATAATATAAAGCATTAATTTAACTTTTTTATTATATAAAGTTTATAGTTTAATTTTATTATTTAATATAATAGTTAAAAGTTTTTTTTTACTTTATTAATTAAATACTTTTATATAAATATATATATATATTTTATTATAAAACACTAAAATTAATGGGTATAATTATAATAAAAAAAAATATATAATATTTATAGCTAATTAATTATTTATATAAAGAATTATTTAAGAAATATAAGGCTATTTTAGTTTACTTGCTTTAAAAGAATAATTTCTTTAATATTAGCATTATATCTTAAAACTTTAGGATTAAAAGCTAGGTTATTTTAAGTTACTATATTATTATTACTTTATATATTACATTAAAAGGTTAATAAAAAGCTAGTTATAAAATTAAATAATAAAAATATAAAAGGTTTAATTAAAATATAATTTTCTTTAATTAAATAATTAAAACGGTTAGATTTTAAGTTATTATTATAATTACTATTATTATTTACTTAGCTTTTTTTTAATTTAATAAAAATTAAATCAAATTAAAAATTATAATTAAAATCTTTATTATTAAACTTTTTATTATCTTAAATAGCTTTATTAGTAATAGCTATTAAAAAAGTTTTAATAACAAATTAAAAATGTTTCTTAAAAAAAATAAATGTAATAAATATAAATATAAAGATTTATTTTAGCATATTAACTTAAATAATTTAAGTTATTAAAGACTTATTATTAATAGTATTTTTATATATATAAATAGTAATTAAACTAGGCTTTATAGTTTTAAAAAGTTTTATTAAAATATTTTTTAAGATATTTTAAATAAAGCAAATAAAAAGGTATTTAAGGGAGATATTATACAATTAATATAAGAGGTAATTATAAAATAACGTTTCTAATTTATAAAGTTTCTTTTTTTTTAAATAAAACATATATATTATTAAAACATATTAAGTATTATATAACTTAAGAATAATAATAAATTTCTTAATATTAAATATTCTATATATATTTTTATAAAAAAAAGAAAAGGTTATTAATATTATCTATCTTTTTAGCTATATTTAATTACTAAATATACCAATTTATATAATTATTAATAAACTAAGGTTTCTTTGCTTATAAAATAATATATACTTTTTTTATATCATTAATAGCTTATATTATATAATAACACTTATTATATAATATAATTATATTATAGCTTTTAACTTTTATAAAACTATACTTTTAAGTAAAAATTAAAGCAATATTAAAATTATAAAATAGCAATAATAGGTTCCCATAAAGAAATAACTAATAAGTAAAACTTAAAGTAATAAAATATAAAGCTATAATATAAAAGTTAAATATTTTAAATAATAAATAAATATTTATTAAGCTTTTATTATTAATAATGGTTTATATTAAATTATAAAAATAATATTTATTAATAAATAAAACATTATTACTTAAATATATAATATAGTTTATAAAAACTTAAAAAATAAGTATTAATAAAAAATAAGGTTAATTTTTTTTTAACCTAATTTATATATTATTAATTAAAAAGTAAAAAATATAATAGGCTAAATTATAATTAAGGCTATTATTTAAAGCAAGGAACTTTAATAATAGTTTATATTTAACTAGATAAAAAGGATAGAAGATTTTAACAATAAAAGCTATTTAAAATAATAGTATAATATTTACTATATAATATAGGAATAAAGGTTAAATAGTTAATAGTAAAGCATCCTTAAAATATATATTAAATTAATATTAAAATAGTTATTATTTAATTTTAAAAATATAATAAATAAAGCTATATATAAATAATAACTTAAATATTAATTATTATTATTATTATTATTAATCTTATATTGATTACCCTTATTGCTTGTTTTAAAAGGTGGGGTGTATGGAGTTGTTGTTTGGTAAATGTTTGGGTAGGAATTATAATTTAAAGAAAACTTATATTGCTTTAATAGTATTTTGTTTGTGTTATACAACTATATTGTTTATAGCTTTTTATTTATAGGAGCTTATCCTTTTGATAGAAATAAGTAAAAAAGAAAAGAAAATTAGTATAATATATTAGTGTGGATGGGTCCCTTCTTTTTATAGGTTTTAGGGCCTATTACCTTTTTTATGGTGTTATAGTGGTTTATTTCTTATTTGCTGGTATAGTAATAGTTATTTTTAGTAATAGCTTTAATATTTTTACTTGGTATTAGCTTAGGTATTTGTTAATAACATGTTTAAAAATGTACTTTTTAAAGTGCTGTTTAGGGCTTTTACTATTGGTATTTATTTGTTATTATTATAAATCTTAGTGAATTAATAATCTTTTTATTATAACCTTTTTAACCTTTTTTTGTAACTGTTTTATAATTTTATTATTGTTGCTATGTTTAATATTAAGCATGTTATATTTTTTTAAGAGGAGTTATATTTTGCTGATGTTTTATGTATAAAGTGCTTTTAATATGTTGTTAATAAGTATGATATAAAGGATAGGCTCCTAATTAAATTCTTTTATTGTTTTATTTTGCCTAGTATAATTATTTATAAGCTTTATAGGGGTTATAAAATAACTTACCATATTATAAGTAATCTAATTACTCTTTGTTATTTTTTTATCTTTATTAACTTAATTTTCCCTAGATTACCCCTGGAATATATAATAACTTCCTTATCCTATTTGCTTTCCTTAATTAAATTGCACCCTTTTTTGCTAACGCTAATTTCATAAACAATAAGCTACTCCTTATAGATATCTATTAATTCTTAAGGGAATTAAAAGTAAAAATAGCTGACGTGGTGGATCGTTTGTGTTTTAGCTTTGAAGCAGCGAAGGGGTAACATTACTCCTCCTTTCACCCCTCCTCCACCATTAAAGCTGTGAACTCCGCTGCCTATGCCGCTTGGGTATAACGGCAGCGGAATAAATATTAATTAATATTATTTTTAAATACTTAATAATATACTAAAAACAAAACAATTTAATTACAAAATTAATTATATTTTAGCTTTAATAAGAAAAGATAATTATATAATAAATATTAATATTTAATATTAAAATTAATTCCTTTATTGGAAAAATATTAAAAAAAAGCTATATTATTTTTTTATTATTTTTTAAATTTTATTATATTTTATATAAGATTTATAGCTTATAAACTTTATAGTTTATAATTTTTATTTACATATAATATTATAAAAATTTATTTTAAATTACCATGTGATTTAATAAGATATTAAATAATAGCTTTACTAAAATAAATAATTAAGATATATTTAAATAAAGAAATTTTAAAGAAAACATAAAAATATATAAATTATATCTTATCCTAGCTAAAAGTATATTTTATTACTTATAAATTAGTTTTTATAATAAATTTTATTAGTTTTAATACTTAATATTTTTTAATTAAAATTATAATAGCTATAAGCTTAATTATTAATATTTTTAATATATTATTAAACTATTTTCCTATTTAATTCTACTAGCTTTTTAATTTTATCTTTTATTCTAAAAGGCAGTTTAAGGTTTATCTAATACTTTTAGTTAATAATTAAAAATAACTTAAGTTTATTAAGGCTAATAACTGTAAATAATTATATATAAATAACTATAAAATTTGCTTTTTTATAAAATATTATTTTAACTATTAAACTAAAAAATACTTAAAGTAAAATTAAACTTTATACTTTATACTTTATAATTATAAATATAAATATAAAAATAAAGCTATAGCAATTAAACAGTTTAAATTAAGCTATAATAATATTCTTAAGAAATACTAATAAGACTTTTTTAGGTAAGCTTTTTAGTTAGATATCCTTAATATTTATAAAAAAAACTAAAATAGCTTTTAATAGTTTAAAAATAATTAAAAGCTAAAAAGTGATTTTATATACTATAGATTTTAGGCTAAATATAAAAGCTTTTATAATATATTTTATACTATTTACTACTTTTAATACCTAATAAGTATTTTTTATAATAGCTATTAATATCCCTTTAATAAATAAAAAATAAGCTAAAACTTTTATTAACAAATTATCCATTATATTAAATATTTTCTTTAATATAACAGTTTTATTATTATTTAACTTTAACATATACTTAAATAGAAATATATATATAATCTAGTTATATTTTTTTATAAAATTAATAATAGCCTATAAATTAATTATATATTATATTTTATTAAATAATATAATAACTTTAGCTTTTTTATTTAAAATAATATTCTTTTAATATATTAGTTTACTATTTAATTAATTTATATTAAATATAGTTTAAGTTCCATTACATAATTAATATAATATAGCCATATACTTTTTATTTATTATCCTTATCTATTTATTTAAGATAATAACTAAAATAAACTTTTACTATAGTTAATATTTAAAGTAATAATTATTATCTTTTATTTAAAAATATGCTTTTATTTTATTATACTACCTTTATATAATAAGGTGTTTTAAGTAAATAAATAATAACCCTTTAACCAGTTTAAATTAATAAAAATTTTTATAAAAAATTACAATAAATATATTACTAAAATATTTATTAAATTCCTCACAAGCTTACTAAAGCTAGTTATTAATTTTTTATAAGTTTATACCTAACATTATATTACATTTATTAATTATTAAAATATTAATTTCTTTTTATACTTAAGCCTTCTTTATTAAAATTCTTCCTTACTTGCTTAGGAATAATTCAATAGCTAAATAAATAGTTATATTATTAATATATATTTTTACACTTTTTAAAATAGCTATAACTTTAATTTTTTTTAAGCATCTTTGCTTTTTAAAGCATTAATAAGTATTCTAATAATAATACTTTTGCCTATATTTTCTTCCTTTCCTAAATAATAAAGTAATTAAGGATTATTTATAGTTTATATAAAACTAATTACTTATATATAAATATTATCCTCTTCTTTTAATCTTTTTATATTTATCTTATTTAAATATTATAAAATAATATTTAAATAAATTTTTTACTTCTTATTAAGCTTTTTTTATATTGCAATAATTAAGCTTATATTAGCTTATATTTATTTAAGGTTATATTTAAAAGTTATTTTTATTAGTTTTACTTAAGATATTATTACTAATATATTTAATTTTTACATATTTTCTAAAAAGATTAAATCTTTATTTATTCCTAATAATTTATTATCTTTATAAGTTAAATTATTTATAAAAAGTTAACCTTTATTTAATATTTTATTTACTTTATTAGCTATTTTATAATACTTTTACTTATTAAAATTATTTAATACATTTTTTTATTTTCTTATATTTTAAATAATGGCTTTTTTTACCTTAGATTTATTTTTTATAATATCTAAAGCTTTTAGATTAAGGTTATTTACCATATTTTAATAATAATTTAGTTTAAAAGCAATTAAGAAATTTGAAATTTTAATAAAATTACTTACTAAAAAGGGTTAAATTAACTATATTATTACATTTTTAAATATAAATGTTTTTTTCTTTTTAGTTATTTTTATTATTATTATTATTAATCTTATATTAATTACCCTTATTGCCTATTCTAAAAGGTAAGGTATATAAAGCTACTGCTTAATAAATATTTAGGTAAGAACTATAATCTAAAAAAAACCTATACCGCTTTAATAGTATCTCATCTACATTATGCAACCATATTGTTTATAGCTCTTTATCTATAGAAGCTTACCCTCCTAATAAAAATAAATAAAAAAGAAAAGAAAATTAGTATAATATATTAATATAGATAGGCCCCTTCTTCTTATAGGTTTTAAAGCCTATTACCTTTTTTATAATATTATAGCAGTTTATTTCCTATTTGCCAATATAATAATAGCTATTCTTAATAATAGTTTTAATACCTTTACTTAATATTAGCTTAAATATTTGTTAATAATATATTTAAAAATACACTTTTTAAAGTGCTACCTAAGGCCTTTACCATTAATATTTATTTGCTATTACTATAAATCTTAATAAATTAACAATCTCTTCTTTATAACCTTTTTAACCTTTTCTTATAACCATTTTATAACCTTATCATTATTACTATATTTAATATTAAGCCTATTATATCTCTTTAAAAGAAGCTATACTTTACTAACATCCCATATATAAAGTGTTTCTAGTATGCTATTAATAAGTATAATATAAAGGATAAGCTCCTAATTAAATTCTCCTATTATTTTATCTTACCTAATATAATTACCTATAAGCTTTATAAAGGTTATAAAATAACCTATTATATTATAAATAATTTAGTTATTCCTTATTACCTTTTTATCTTTACTAACTTAATTTATCCTAAGTTACTCCTAGAATATATGATAATTTCCTTACCTTATTTGCTTTTATTAAATAAACCACACCTCTTTTTATTAACACTAATTTCATAGACAATAAGCTACTTCTTATAGATATTTATTAATTCCTAAGGAAATTAAGAGTAAAAATAGCTAACGTAATAAACTATTTATATTATAGCTTTAAAGCAATAAAAGAGTAATATTACTTCTTCTTTTACCCCTCCTTTATTACTAAAGCTATAAACTTTACTATTTATATTGCTTAGGTGTAATAGTAGTAAAACTATTTATAGGTTTAGTATCTTTAAGATATTTATCCTAATATAAATGCTTTATTTGCTTTCTAATAACTTTTTGTTAATGTTTTATAGATTTTTAAAGGGCAGTAGTTCTTTATGGAGGCATAGTATTATTATCTTTTATTTAATAATACTAGGTTTAATTATTAAATAATTATTAAGGCTGTTTATAAGGTAGAGGTGAAGTAAGCTATTATAGCTTACTTAGGCTATTAGAAGGGGATTATTTTTATGGCTAATTTCCCTTTCCTCCTAAGTAATAAATTATAAATAGGGCTATATTATTTTAATGGTATTATATTGTTTTATTTATAGTTATATTATATTATATTATATTTATTTAATAGATATCTTATTTCTTTTTTTAAGTGTTTATATTTAAGCTTTTTATGTTACCTTATTTCTTTTAGGCTATATAGCTTCTATTATCCTATTTTTATCTGCTTGGCTTTTTTAACTATTTTACTATTATTTTATTATTAGTCTATTAATATATTAGTTTATTATAGGTTATGCCTTTTTATTATAGGTTAATCCTTATTATTTAAAGGTTTTTTATATAACTTGCCTAAAAAGTTGTTATAAAAATTTTAATACTTTCTTTAATAGTAAGCTTAGCTTTAATTATGTTTTCTTTTGCCTATTAGTTTTTATATATTTTTTATATACTTGTTATAAAAAGCTATATAATTTTGTAAATATTTTAATGTTGCTTTATTATTTTTGCGTTAAAGTTTAGGTTGATAGTTTTGTTTTAGCCTACCTTTGGTATAAGTAGTGATGTTTTTGCTTTGTTTACTTTTTTTAAGTAGGTAGAATCTTTTTTTATTATTCTTTTTGTTAATGAGGATAATAACGATTATTTTTGTTTACTTTTAGCTAACCTTTACTATTTTTAAGAGAAGTTTTGGATTAAGGTTACTTAGGTAATAAATAGCTTGCTTTTTAGTTTTCTTATTGTTAAGGGTTTATATTAGTTTTCCTTTTATCTTATTATCGCTAATATTATGATTTTTTTTGCTAATTACTTTTAGTAGTTTTAGTGTTAAAGGGGGTATTTGTTATCTTTTTATCCTAAAAATATATATTTAAATGTAAATATTTTGCTATTTTTTTATTACCTTTTTGCTAATAGGTATAGATTAATTTAAGACGGTGTTATTTTAAGGAGGTAATAGTGTGTTATTTATTGCTTAAGGATATTGGATTTAGTTACTAGGGGTATACTAAGGAGTCTTTTTAGGTAAAGATTAATTTTGTTATGTTTATTGAGTTAAGCTTTTAAGAGGGCTATATTTTTATAGCTGATTATCCTTTTTTTCCTAGGGAAAAATTATAAGTGTTTTGGTACCTTTATAATATTTTTATTGTAATCTAACTATTATAGTAGTATATTTGTTTAGTTCTGTTTTTTGCTATTTATATGTTAATATATTACTATTTTTATATTATATTTATTATATTACTTTTTTATATGTTAGTTTTAGTATTACCTTATATATAAATAGTAATTTTTATCTTAAAAATTATCTTATAATTATTTTAGCTTCATTTAAGTTTATTATTACTCTTATATAGTCCCTTTATATTATTAAGGCATTTAGGGCTAAACAATAGTATAGCATTATCCATATAACATTATATTAGTAGCATTTTACTATAATATGGTAGGCGGTTTTTTTATTTTTATATTTATATCTAGGGGTTATAACTCTTAGGACCTCCCTTTTAAAAAAGAAGGCTTTTAGTCCTATCTTTTTAATGTATATTTATATTAATACTAACACTTTATATTTCTTAAGTTTATAGTATTATTTCTTAATATTAATTTTACCTAAGGGCTTTATTATTACAAAAATATTATATTAATGTTTTGCTTTTTCCTAAGCCCTTTATTATTCTTTTAATATAATATTTTAAAAATTATTATTCCTAGTCTAACCTTTAAGCTAGCTACTTTATGTTTTACTATTATATTTATATTATTTTGGTAGCATTTTATTTATATAGTTGTTGCTTCTTTTCCTTCTTTTGTTTTTATTATTTCTTATTTTAGTTATTTACCTAGCTATCTTATATTTAATGTTTTTTATTACTTAATTAAAGCTAGTAAACTTTATTTTGTTTTTAAATTTAGCTATTTTTATGTTAAGGTATAAATTAATTAGTAGGCATTTTATTTTATTTTTTAGCTTTAATATTAATATAGCCTTATATACTTTGTTTATTTCTTATAGGTATCTTAACTATATAGCTTTAAGTTTTATAACAATCTTTTTTACCTTTTTTTTAAAGCTAGAGGTATGCTATACTATTATTTTATATATTATAATGCTTCTAATCATTTTAGTGTATATCTTTTTAACCTTTTAAAATGCTATATTTTTATATAAAGGCTACTAGCTTTAAGAGTATATATTTTTACCTCTCCATTTTTACTTTTATTACTTTTAAATATCTTTTCCACCTAAGCTTCTTGTTTAAATAGATGCTAAAGAATTATGTACTTTTCATTAATGTTATGATAGTATTATTAAGCATAATTATTTTAGTTTTAGGTTTATAAACTTTAGTAAAGTATATTAATTTACTTTTTCCTAAGGCAAAAGTTATACTATATTAGGCCACCTACTCTTTATAGGTTTTATATGTTTCTTTTAATTTTTTATAATTCTTTTCTATATTTTTTAATATTATAAATAGGTTAGTATCATTTATAAATCTAACTACTAAGATTTCTTCTCTTTTTAGCTCTTTATAAAAGGTTATAATATATAAGATAAAAAAAATAAAGGATAATAAAAAGCCTTATAAAATATTAACTAATAGCTATTATTTTACTAACATATTTTTATTAAAAACTAACTTTATTACCCTTTTCCTTATAAAACTTTAGATTTATTTAATTAGCTATAGTAGGTATCCTTTAATATAAAGCATATATATTATCCTTTTTAAGACAACATTATTAAAAGCTCCTAATATATCTAATTATAATAACAACGCCATTACCCTATATTTCTATGTTAAATATACCCCTTTAATAACTATATATACTATTACCTTTATTAACCTATAAGCCTTACTTCTTATTTATTTATTAAGGAATAAGTGGTTTACCTTCACTACACTAATAATATACTATATGATTACTTTTTTAATTACTTTACTTATTATACTTAATAAGGCTATTAGTTTATATATATTAAAAAGTATTTTCTCCTTTATAAACTTCTTTAATTTAAGAAACACCATAGCTATCACTTTTTTAAAGGCTTTTAGGTAATATCTAAATATAAAGCTTTAAATTATTATAACAACAATAGCTTAAAACACTAGCTTTTCATAGGCTTTTAAAAACCCTATTAACAATAGATCTTTTTTAAATACTTTCCATTATTTTATCTCTTTAATAATACTTTTTACCTCCTCTTATTCTATCTTTTTTAAGATAATAAAGCTATATTCTTTATATAGTTTATTATATATTTAACCTACTAATATATCTATTAAATTTGCTTACAACTTTAGGAAAAACCATTTTAATAATAGCTTACTTTTTTTATAATATATATCCACCTATAGTTCTTTAGCTAGGTTTTTTCGGAAATATAATATTTAGATATCTTATTTTAGTTTTTAGCTTTTAAACCTTACCCATCTTTTTAGGTTTTATAATAGCTTATTATCTTTAAAGGCTTTTACTAATATTTTTCTCTAATAGTTTTTTTTTAATATAGTTACTATCCTTTTATACTTTTTATTAGCATTTTTTAAAGCATTTTATTAATATTTTATCCGCTATATATTTTATTTTTATTATTATTTTGTTATCTCTTTCCTAGCCTTATTAGCTTCCTTATATTATTACCAAATTATTTAGTTATTAACGGCTTTTCTTTCCAATATTATTATATTAACAATTTATTAAAGTTTTATCGTTAAGTACTCTATATACTTATTTATATCTTTTTTGGTATTAAAACCTTTTAAAATTTATAGCTTTTTAACCTTTATTATTATTATATCTTTATTTAGTTTTTTCTATACTTTTTTAGTAAGAAACTATCTTTTTACTATTAATACTTTATTAAAAAAGATTTTAATCTTTTATATAATATAGTTTAAACCTTTTTAATCTAATAATTTAGGCTTATTATATTTTAGCCTTTTATTTATTTATACTAGGTTTATAGTAAAGTTTTATTATCCTTATTATTATCTTATTATGATTTCTTTTTTAGTAATAAAAATTAACCACCACCATATTACTAATATTAAAGCTTTTTTAAGTTATCCTTAATTTTGTTTTTTTTTATTCTATAAAGAATAATATATATTAAAGTCCCTTATTATTATATTCTTTCCTTATATTCTTTTTTAAAGTAGTTCTAGAATTAAGCTTTACCAAAACTAACCTATTAGCTTCATATATATTAACCATACTATCAGCATTTCATCACCATATTAAAGCTATACTAATGCTTAATTATAGCTAGCTTCCTTTTTTTCAATTTTTCTTTTTAATCCTATTATTTATATATATAATCACTCTACCTAAACCTCCCTAAACTATTTAATAATTACCTACTTTAAGGTAAAATAATCTATTGTTTAGGAATTATAGTTCTTATATTGCAATTATATTACTATTATATTAGCTATAAAGTATTTGGTTTATAATATATTATTTTTATGTTATATTCTAGTATACTATTTTAAGTTTCTTTATTAAGTACTAAGGAATAATCTTAACTATATTTACTATTATAGTTTTAATAGTTTAAAGCTAGTTTTAAGAAGTTTTATTATTAATACTAAAAAGCTAGGAAAATATATTTAAATCTTCTTTAAATTATCATTTATCCTAATTTTAAATCTTAATTTAGGTCTCTCTTTCCTTAACATTTATTATTATTTTTAGCCTATTATTCCTATTAAGTTTATAGTTAGGTTTATTTATCTTATTTATATAGCGCTAGCTTTTTACCCTTATTTCATTAATAAGTTAACTTTATTAAACTATATATTTTTAAATATATATTATATTTATAATCCCTTTAGCTTTATTAAACTAGTATTTTATTTTTTAAATTATCTTAGTTATTAAGTATATACCTTTTTAGCTTTTTCTTTTATTTCTTATATATATTTATATCTAAATTCCTAGACCATATATTTTCTTTTATAGTTTTAACATTTTAGTAATCCCTTATAGCTTTTATTTCTTCCTTTATATGCTAAGCTAATATACCTATTATACCTGGCTTTTTCTTCATAATATTTTACTATATATCCAAATTTATAGTATTTAAAGCATTATTTAGCCCTTACTTCTTTTATAAAAAATTTATACTAAAAGATCTTTACTTTCTATATTATCCTATTAATATAAAGCTATTAAGCCGCTATAAAATTTATAACTTTTATAATTATTAAAACAAATTTTGCTTCTAAGTTCTTTTAATATACTAGCTTAATCTAATCAATAACTTATATATTTTACCTTTATAGTTCCCTTTTTAACTCCTTAAATAAGGCATAAGTATCCTATAATTTATCTATTTTAAGACTCTTTACTACTATTATAAAGATATATCCTAAGCTAATTATTTTAAAGCTAAAAGCCTTTTATACCTATTTCTAATTTATTTTATACTTAATTATATTTTATTAAAACATTATTATTATATCATTGCTTTATAGCTATTAAGCTACTATTACTTCGTTTTTTCTAAAAGCTATATTAATTACCTTTATCACCTCTTCCATATTATAGATTACTAGTTTAAGGTTTACTTATTCTTCTTTTATTATAAGCTTTTTAAGCTTCCTTAATAAAACTACTAAAATAAGTGCCCAGTTTGTATTTATATTTATAACAACTATATTTATCTATATTTATTCCATTAGCTAATTAATATTATTTTGCTTTAGGTTTACTATAGATATTTTATTTTTAAGCATTTTTAAGATATTAATCTTTATTATATTAAATAATAATTTAATATCTATATTTATAATGGTCTTAATATATTATTGTTTTCTTTTTAATTTATTACTGCTTTGTTTTAGTTAGATTTATTTTATTATTTTTTCTTATATCTTTTTTACCTCTCCTTTTATATTCTTTTTTATTATTCCTATTAGTTTATTAAATAATGCTTTAATTATATCGATTTAGCTTTTATTATATAACTACTTTTATTTGTTTTAATTCACATTAATAACGCATTAATGATTAGCATACGTTCCACTATCTTCGCAAATACCTTCCATTTATAAATCTTCCACAACAACGCTTTACGCCTACATGCCAGCGGCAATACGCACACATAGCGTTATTCTCGTGTCTATAATTAATTATTTAGCTTAAGTTTTAGATAAATTAATAAGCTTTTCGGCTTATTAATTCGATTCAAAAGTCCTATTAAAAGTCTCCTTCTTTAGTTATTTTTATAAATTTTAGTAAATTTATAAAGAAAATATAAAATTATTTAAGATCTTTTACTTTAACTATTTTAGCATTTTTATCTTTCTTAATATTTATATCTTTTTTAATTTTATTATTATTATTTAAATTTATAAAGGTGTTAGGTTTTAAGCATATATTTTAGTTTTTTTAATTAAAAATTCCGTTTTTTTTTAATTTCTTAAAAAGATTAAAGTTGTTATTGTTAGAGATAGGTGGGTCACGTGACTAGCACATGACTCTCTAAGCAGCTGTGTATATATTTATATGCTTATTTAAGCTTAAAAGCTATGCTTCTTTCTTTTTAATTAATTATATCTTTTATTATATAAAAGATCTAGCATTACCTAATAATTATGTAATAATTATAAGCTTGAAAGCGTTAGTGTTAGTGCTTTAAAGATCTTTTATATATAAATTTGTTTACTTGTTTTTTTGTTATTTAATTAAAAGAGTAGATTATTATTTATTTAATTTATTATTTTATATAAGATTTTTCTATACACTAATCCGTTAATTATAAAGCATAAAGAAAAGCTTTTAAAGTATATTAAGTGTATTAGTTAATACAACTTTTTAAAATAATATTATACTCTTTATTAATTTATAAACAATTAAAATATTTAGGAGTATATTGATTTAGATTAGCTTAATATTTTTATAATGCTTGAATAAAAGTCTATCTTTAAGTTTATTATTAATAAGGAAAAACTTAAACAAGTTTAGTAATATTTTTAAGATTATTTTAAATAAGATTGTTATATTAAAAAGAATGAATGAGTATAATTTAAGCATATTAAGAATGTAAGGATTTAAGTAGTACTTTTAAACTTAAATAAAGCTTACCTAACCATTAAAGTATAGTTATAAGGTACTTAAAGCTTAATATTAGTGATTAATATACCTATAAAGATTAGCTTAATATCCTTAATAATTAAAAGCGTTTTAAAGGTTTTTATGTTACCTTCTCTTATTAATAAAAAGATTAATAAGCTTTATAAGGCAGTTAAGAAATGCTATAAAGTTAATAAAAAGAATGTTATAGATGTAAAGGCAAAATATACTTATATTTTAGCTTAGATTTAAAAATTGGTTAATTATAAAATCTTAAACGTAATGCTTATTAAGATTTATTACTAAGAAAGGATTAATCTTAAGTTATTAGTCTTAGTGCTTTATAAAGATTTTGCTTTTAATAATATTAATATGCTTATAATAATTTAAAAGTAATATTGGAAGACTTTTATAAAAGCTAAAGTGGTAAGCATTTTACCCTAAGCTTGGTTACTTAAATTTACTTAAATTTATTGATAAGTAAAAGCTTATAACCTTCCTAATATATATAGATTATTAGGTATTAAGTAATTTTTGGAAGCTATTAAAAAGTATTATTTGTTAAGTTAAATATAAAGCATATTTTAAGCAGTTATATTAGTAAATTAATTAAGGCAATTAAAACTTATATTAAACTAATAGATTATTACTTAATAAGGATGGGTTTAACTATAAAATATAAGCTTTAAAAAAAGCTTTAAGGGGTAGTTTATAACGCTTTATAAAAGGGATATTAAGCTTAATAAAAAGGGTAATAAAGCTTTTAATAGGTTAAGTAAATAAGCTCCTTACCCATGCCTTTATACTAGTAAGCTTAGCTAAATTCATTATTAATTAGCTAAAGGCTATGTTTTCTTTTAGTTTATAATTATAGGTAAAACTAATTGTATAATTTTTACTTTAAGCTAAGAGCATTATAAGGAGATTTATACATGTTAGAATATATTAGCCTAGAAATAGCTTAAAGCTTATATTAAAGCTTAAAAATGGAAAGTAAAAAAAGCAAATAACGGTTAAAGCTTAAAAGATAAGGGAAAGAAAAGCTTTAGGGATAAGGATTAACCTAATAATATTGTAGTTATACTAATCGATTTAAGCCTTTTAAAACTAGCTTTAATAATTATAAAGTAATTTAAGTTTAATTATATTGCTTTAAAGGTTTTTATTACCTTTAAAATAAAACATTACCCTTTATTTAAAAGCATTATACTAGATAATTATAGCTTTAAAAACTTAGTTAATAATAAGAAGCTTTTAGTACTTAAATCCTTTGTTTTAGTGGATAGAAATAAAGCTATTTAAGCAGGTATAATAAGCTTTTCGATCTTTAGGATAAGGAGATGTTTGCTTTTTAAATATATTGTTAAAAAAAGCAATCTAAACTAGTATAATCTAATCCTTAAAGAGGTAATTATTATAAAAGGCTTTTATATAAATATTATATTTAAGGCTAAGCTATATAAAAAAAGCATTTAATATAATAGTTAGGATTGTATTTTATGATATAAAGCTTTTAAAAAGAGTAAGGTAATCTAATAATTAAAGTATAAATATAACTTAGTTTTTTTTAAATATAAGTTTTTTTTAGCTTATTTATTAATTCTTTTTACTTTATTTATAATCATATTATTTAATATTTTAGTAAGTATAATAGGTATAATAAGTATACTTAAGCTAATAATAAGGTATATAATTAAGAGATTAATTATAAACCTATTTAACCTAAAAGCTAATATTAAAAACCTTTGGTATAAAAGATTAGGATATTTTAGATTGAAAGCTTTATAAGTATTAATTTATTATGTAAAGAATGTTAAAATTAAGGGAATGAAAAGGATTAAATGTAAGTATTATGTAATAATTTATATTAAAAAGGTAATTAGTTAATGTTTATTAGAAAGGTGCTTAATTAGATTTTTTTGAAGGATAATATAAGATATCTTTATGTATAAAAAAGGATGGAAAAGATTATATATGCTTTTAATAATTAAGGATGAATATTATAAAATATTTTTTATTTATTTTTTATTAGAAAGGAATAGTTTAGCTATTATTAAAATGTTTAAAAACTTTAAGAGTTAGGTTTAAAGGTAATTTTAAATTAATATTTGTAAAATTAGAAATAATAATGATACCTTAATATATTTATATTAAGGAGATATTAAGTATATATAATAGGTATAATAAAAGAATATTAAGCTTAAATTTCCCCTAATTTATACCTATAAGCTAATAAATGGAGTAAAGAAAGTAGGGTAGGAGGTAATTACCTATATTTTTAAGATATAATTTAAAGTAAATTTACTATTAAAACTATAGCTTAAGATTATTATAGCAGCAGCTTAATTAATTAATAAAAGCTTAAGCTTTACCTATTATATATATGTATTAATAAAGGTAATAAATAATTAGTTTAAATAATATTTTTATTTTTACTTTTTTAAGATTTTAAAAGTGCTTATAAATAACCTAAAATTAAATTAGAGCAAGATTTATACCTATAGATATAAAGCTTATTTATTAAAAGCAAATAAATAAAGAAATGCTACTTATAAAGTATTTAAGATAATTAAGAAAGCTTATATTAAGTATCTTATAGGATACTAAGCTTTTAATTTATATAGAGTATAAATCCCTAAACTTAAGATAATAATTATTACTAAAAATATTTAATTTAATAAAAAGCCTTTTTATTTTTTAGATATTAAGTAAGTTAAGTAGCTTATATAAATACTTAAAGATTAAAAGCTATATAAATTAGAAGAATAGGTAGCTTTTAATTTAATAATTTAGAAATTAAATCTTTAAGAGGCTAGATTATTACATTATTAGTAGCTAATAATAGGTACTAATCTAGGAGGTATATTAGCTAATAATTAATTAGGTGGCTAATTAAAAAATTAAAAATCAAGCAAAAATAACCCTATTAATCAAGAAAAAAAGCTAAGCGTTATAATACCAAAAAAGCCGCTTAACTTTAAAAATAATAACACTTATATAAGTATGTTAACCCCCAAACTAACCCCCAAACTGGATATAGGAGAGGGTAATGCTTTAAAAAGCATTAGATATTTAATTAAGGGGATTATAACCTTTAATAAAAAGATTTACTTAATAAGTATACCTTTAGATACTTATATAATAAGCATATTAATAAATACTTATAAAATAAGCATAAGATAAAGACCTAAATGCTTATTAAGCATTTATTAAAAAACTATTTATTTTAAGAAGGATAATTTACTAATATTACCTCCTTCCTAACTACTATATAGCTGTAAATATTTATAAGGCTTTTAATTATAGCTATATAAGATAGTAATATAAGATCCCTAGCATAAAAGCTAGAGGATTTAAGGTTAGGACCTTAATAAGGGAGGCTTAAGTAATTTAGCTTTTACTAGTTTAATCTATAATAATAAAAATATGATTATACCTTTTATTAAAATAACATGGTTAAAGTTCTTAAAGATCTTTTTGTTTAATTAGCTTAAAGCTATTTATTATAAAGATTATAAGTATTAAACCTTGTATATAGTAATTATTATAATAATATATTAAAAAAGTATTAATTAAATAAGCATTATTTTAAATAGGATGAAACTTTACCAGAATAAGCTCTTATGTTTGTTATTAAAAGATTATAAAGATTTTTAAAATTACCCTTTAAGAGATTAATTTAAAAAAAACGCCTAAAAAAAATTTAGGTATTTAATAAGAATAATATATAATGGGTTATAAAATATAATAAAATAAAGAATATATTGCTCCCTTTAAAGTAAATATTTAATTATAAATTTAATAAAAATAAGTATCTTAATAAGTATAAATTATAGCTAGTAATTAAAAATAATCTTTAATACCTAATACTCCAAAATATTTATACTATAATGCTTATAGCTAAATCCTTTTAAATTATAATAGCCTTAGCTATAAAGCTTAATTTAAATATTAAATAATTTAATATAAAAAGTATATTTATTAACACTTTTTATATTAAAAAAACCAATTATTATTAAATTACCTAATAGATATAAAAATAAAAAAAATAAATATATAAAGCTCCTAAAAGCTTTATATAGCTTAAAGGATTTACCATTACTTTAATATAAAAAAATTAAAAGTATTTTTAAGCTAAAAAAGCTTATCACCTTTATAAAAAAGCCTTACTTATTTTATACAAATAATTAAAAGGTATATATTTTAATATATATTAATAATATACTAATGTTAAATATTTACAAGCATTCCGTTAAAGGAAATAAAATAATTAACCACCTAAAAAGCTTATATAAAATTAAAGATTAAGGAGATATTAACTAGTACTTAAAAATTAAAGTAATTAAAAATAAAAAGTATAATACTATTTTATTAATCTATAATAAATATATTAAAAAGATTATATTAAAATTTAATTTAAATAATAATAACTATATTTTTAAAACCCCTTTACCATTAAATATATTTCTTATTTATATAAAGAAAGCTTTCTAAGCAAAAATTAAAACTTTTTAAAAACAGGTTAGATTAATCCTATATACAACAATAATAATTAGATTAAATATTACTTACACAACCATATAGCTCTTTTATCATTTTTAAAACTTAAGGCTTAAATATTTAATAATAGTTAATCAAATAATTAAATATCTATATATAATATATACCTTATACATTAAATACAAAGATAAGAGTAATAAAATACAAGCCTTATTAATTACAAACAATACATCTTTTATAAATAATAAAGTAATAAAGAAATCATCCTATAGCTAACTTATAAGCTTATATATAAAACCAATAACCTAAAAAGCTACTTAATTATTAACAGTTTTAACCTTTATAATAAAGGCTAAATTACTTAATATATTAAATATAATAAAAAAGGTTATAGCTTTACAACATTTATTTAGGAATATATAAATTAATCTAGGTAAAACCTAAAAAATCCATAGTAATAATTAATAAATAATTTAACTAATTATAGGCAAAAAAAAAACATATAAGTATAAAGCTTTAACATATTAATATTTAAAATATATAACTTTATTAGAAATATATATTAAGTATTTTTAAAATACTTTATTTACTTATCAATTAAATATCTACTAACAGTTTTATAAAAAACCTTATTAAGTAAAAATTCAAACATTTTAAAATACTATTAAATCTATAAAATACTTAAAATTAAATAAGATAATAAATACCTAATTATATAAGCAATCTATAACATAGTTTATTACTTTATATTTATAAAGCTAATAAACACTAAAAACTATTTAATAATACCCCATTCTTATAGCCTTAACAAAATAAAGAAAAAAACTTAATAATGCTCTTAATTATTACATCTTTACCACCATTACCTATCCCACTACCAAATCTATTACTACCATCTTTATTACTATTACCCTAGCTTTTAATAAAGTAATTATATTTAAATAAAATAATTAAAATATAACATAAACATTTAATTAGCTATAAAGATAAATTAGCCATTATATAAAAGAAAATAAGGAATAATTAAATCTTTTACCTATATATTATAAGTAATGTAATTTACAAACATAACTATTTAAAACTATTAAGTAACCAATTAAATAATCTTATTATTAGGCTTATATATATATAAGATTAATATATTATTATATAATTAATATTTATTAAAAATAAAACTTATAAAATAATATAAAAATATCCAAAAAAGTATAACTAATAATAAGTACCTTACCTATTTTAAAGATTACTATATAAAGCTTTTAAGCAATTAATAAATATATTCTATATATATCTTAGATAGGGAATATATTTAGGCTTTTTAATAAAAGGTTTACTACTTTTTTGCTTAAAAGAAGTAGTAAAAAGATTGGTTAATTAATTGGGAATAATGGTGTTTTAAATAAAATGCTTCTAATTATTATTAGTAAAAAACTTATTAGGACTAATTATTAAAGTGCATAAGGCTTAAGCAATAATAGATATATTTATAGCTTTTAGAGTAGCATTAATAACTATTAGGTTTATTTAATTAATATTAAATAATTCTAAAGCTTTATTACCTCTATTTAGGCTAAACCCTTAAGAAGATTTATTTTTAACCTTTAGAGATTAACAAGCTTTTTAAATTCTTATTAGCTATATAGCCTAAGCTTTCTTAAAGTTCTTAATATATATAATATATAAAGTTACCTTACTAAACTTATAAGCTTTTAAGATTTTATAAAAAGGTACCATATTTATAATTTTATACAAAATTAGCGCTAAATAATTACTATAGCAAAATATATATTAATTTAGAAATATTAAGACTTACACTAATTAATTATTTAAATCTAAATTACCTAAATAAATTATTAATATTACCACTAAAACATAAAAATAAGCTTATTTTAAACCCTAAAGGTGCTTAATAATAAATAAAACTTATTATTATATTAAATTAGTGTTATTATAAAAAAAAGCGTTTTTAATATAGTTTAATAAAAAGGACATTTTTTTATATAATACTAAATACTTTTCCTAAGTAATAAGAGCATATAAACTCTAAAGTAACGCTTAGGGGTAGGATAAGTTTATATATTTATATAAAATTAATAACTTAACTATTATTAAATTTAAGTAGGTAATAATAATATTACTAAGCTAAACTAATATTAGGAATTATTTTTATTTATTTAACTAAAAATGCTTTTTTAAACAAATTAGTAATTAAGGCTCCTATAATCACTATAATAATACCTAAGAAGCTTTAACCAATCACTTTTTTAGCTTAGCTATATTAGCCATTATATATATAATTAGCTTAACAAATTATTTTAAAGCAGCTTTATTATCTTTACCTAAATCTTTATAATTACTTTTACTATTAAATAATTGCTTATCCTTTTACTTCCTAACCTTACACTTTTTAACAGGCTATTTAGCTTTTTTATTATTAGAAACCTAATAATTAAGCATTATATATAAAACAATATAATATTAAAAAAGCTAGAAGTAATAAACTTATTAATATTTAAGCTATTAATATTTTCCTAAGGGAAAGACTTACTAAATAATGCTATAAGTAATCTTTATTAAAAAATATATGCTATATATGCTATACTAAAAAGCAAACCTTAACTAAACAATCTTTTTAAAGCATTAATAAAGCTTTACTTTAAAGAAAAAAAACTTATAAAGGCTTATATAAATGCCTACTTAAGCAAACCTAATACCAATAGCCTATACTATTAAAAAAAGGCGTATAAAAATATTTTAGCTTTTTAAAGATTATACTCTATATACATCTTAAATAAAGATTATACCAAAAAGAATTAAACAAAAGTAATAGCTTTAATATACCCTAAGAAACAAACCTTTTAATGCTTTATATAAAAGAAAAGGTAGGAGTAAAAGCGCTTAGTTTAAGCCTAAGAGCAAGGCTATTAGTATATAATAAAAAAAAGCCCTAAAAGGTAACAGCAACACACATAGCTATAAGGCTATAGTTAAAGAAAAAAGGCATAAAAATTTAAGGCTTAAGCAAACAAAAGGTCTTTTATAAGCTTATCCTTAGCAAAAAGCCCATACCTAAAGCCTATTAAATAATATTTACTAATGGATTAATATAGAAAATAAATAGATTAACCTAGGAAAGCTTAAAAATAAAGCTTTTAATATTAAAAGCATAAAACTTATTAGTGTTAGCAATCTCTTTATTACCAAAAGCATTAAATTAAATAGCTTTAACAGCAGTAAGCTTTTTAGTAAATACCATATAAGCATTTATAATATATTCATAACACTCTTTCTTAAATAACTTAGCCATAATAAATAAAAATAAGCTTTTAAATAGTTAAAAATATTTATTAATAGCTTAAGGAGTTATAAAAGGAAAAGTTTATTAAAAGCAAGGAAAAAGGCAAAACCATCTATTAATAGCCGCTTAATTAATATATTAACTAAATTATTGCTTTAAAAGGCTATAAAAGCATTTACACACTCTTAATCTCTCTCACTAATTTTATATAAGAAGATTTAAGTAGCAATAAATTTAAGCCGTAAAAGCTAATTAGCTAAAAGTAAAAAAATTATCATATTATATATTAAAAGCCTTAGCTTTAGCTAAAAGAGATAAAATCTTTTATTTATTCGTTTCTTTTGTAAGCTCCTTAATATAAAATATTATATATACTAATAAGCAGCTTTAGGCAACTATTTTAAGATAGAGAAAAGCTCTATCTAACTTTGAAATAGGTGCCTAAATTAAGCCGCCCATAGCTAAGGGGTATATTAAAGATAGGTGGGTTACATAACTAGCATATAACTTTTTAAGCAGCTATATACATATTTATATGCTTATTTAAGCTTAAAAGCTACACTTTTTTCTTTTTAATTAATTATACCTTTTATTATACAAGAGATCTAGCACCACCTAATGACTATATAACAGTTATTTATAAATTATAAATACTTAAATAATTCCTAGCTAAGTCTTTTTTAAATATTATTTAATATTTTTAAGTTTTTCTTAAAGAATTTTTTTTATAATATAAATAACTTAAGCTAAATAACTATAGTTTAATTATATAACCTAGTATTTATAAAATTTAAAGGATAAAAGCTTATTAATAAAAATATAAGGATATTTTTTTTTATATAATATATTAATAATACTTTTTTTTAATTTATTTAAGAACTTTATATATTAATTTATTTATTTCTTTTTAAGCTTATTAATAATATATATTATTAAAACATAATTATAAAAGCATATACTACATAATGTTATATTATAATATAAATACTTTTAAATTATATTAAGTTTAATATTAATAATTTATTATAATAATATTTTATCTTTTATACTTAGCTTTTTATTATTATTAAAATTTAAGTTAACTAAATATTAAAGGTATAACTATTAGTAATAAATAATTTAATAAATAATATTAAAATATATTTAATTTTAATTACTTTTAAAGCTATAAAATATTTATTTATTTAGAAGATTATTATATATATCAATAAAAGAAAGTTCCTTTTTTAAAAATATTTAGTTTAATATTTTAACTATTAAATTATGAGCTACCTTATCTTTATCCTTTTGGTTAATAAAGTTAAGGTTTTTTTATAATATATTTAAATACATTACAACTAATATTATTTATTAATTAATTAATAAAAGTTTCTTTATTATATAATTAATTATATAAAATAATAAAGCTAAGGTTTTTATCTAAGTAAAGATTAAAGTAAAGTTATAATTATATCTTAAAATAATAGCTAAGATTTTATTTTAATAAATATAGTTAATTAAATTTTATTTAATTTATAAAATACCTTTATTTATTAGTTTAATAGCTACTATAAAATCCTAAAACTAGCTAAAATAATAACATAATTTTAATTTTTTAAAAACTCAACCATAAGAATATTTATAACATATTATAATATAATAGTAAAATTATATAATAGTAGCAATAAATTATACTTTATCCTCTCATTCTTCCTTAAGTTAATTTAAGTTTACATATAGATTTTATAACAATTAAAGTTTATTAAATATTTTAAATCTTTCTTTTAATATAAGGTTATTAAAGCTTTTTTAAAAGTATTTATTAATCTATTTTAAAAACTTAGTAATATTTTTAACCTTTTTCTTATTAAGTAACTTTTTAATAAAATCTTTTATACTAATATTTTTATAATACTAAAAAAAGTTATATAAATAAAATACTCCTTAGTTATTTATTTTAATTACTTTAAAATAAATATTAATAAGGCTAAATATATTATCTTTTATTTCAGTTTAAACAATTTTATTAAAAAATAATTATATATATTAATAAAACTATTATATAGCTATAATAAGATTTTAATTTACTTCTTTAATTATAATATATTATTTATTAGTTAGTAATTTTATTAAACTACATTAAATTTTTTAATAATATTATATACTTTAAAATCTATAGCTTATTTTAACTTAAATTAGCAATAATATATTATTAAAATTAATAATAAATTAAATTACTAAAAGCCTATACTTAAAGATAAAACTTTTAATCTTATTTTATTATTATATTCTTTCTTTATTAATTAACAATTACTAACAACCATATATTAAAATCTCTTTAAAAAGCTTATATATTTTTTATTACTAAGTTACTTATAATGCTTTAACTCTTAAATAATTTAAAAAAGCTTATCTATTATTAATAATTCATTAATCTTATAAATCTTAAAAAATAATAATTTTTTAACTTATACTTTATTAATCTTAATACTATTATCTTTAACAATATAATTAAATATTAAAAATAAAAATATTAAATAAATAACAACAATAGCTTTATACTATTTTAATTTAATAAAGGCTTAGCTATATTTTATTAGTTTAAAATATTTTTAGGTACTTAATTTAAAGATTTTAATCAAATTTTTATACCTTTTTATACTAAAATTCTTTTTATTATATTTTTTAAGCTTTCATTTATAATTATTATTTATAATAGCTAAATTATCCCATCCATATAGCAAAATTTTAATAAAAATAGATACAAAAAAATAAAAGTCTTTAATACTTAGGAATTTATTTCCTAAAAATACTTAAATATATTATTTTTTATTAACTTTTTCTTTAGTTATTTATATATTATTTTTATTTTCCTTAAAATAATTATTATTTTCTTTAGTTTTTGCTTAAAAAGCTTATTACATAAATATAACCTTTTATACATTATTAGCTTAATTATTATCTATATTAAAAAACCTTAAAGATATAAACATTACTATTATATTTAAATTTTATATGCCTTTTTTATTATTTATTTACATATTATTACTACTACTATTTTTTAAGTTATTATTAGCTAGGTTAAATCTTAATATTGCTTTAATTTTATTAAATATTTAAATCTAATTTTTATTATTTATATTACTATTATTTTATACTTCCTTTACATAAAATAACTTATTATTTATTGCTAAAGGTTTTTATATATTTATACTACCTTTACCTTTTATATAAACTTTATTTAAACTATTAATTATTATATTATCAATACTATTAAATATATATCTATTAAAACTTAATATTTAATTGCTTTATTATAAGATATAAATAGTTTATTTTATAAACTCTTAAATAATATTTATAATATAAATAATATTAAATAAAATTTAAAGTAATAAAACCTTATCCTTATCAGCTTAATTATTTTAAAAATTATTATTTAGCATAATATTTAAATATAAATAATTATTTCTTTTTAACTATAATAACATATCTTTTATAATAAATTTATATAAACCTAAAAATAATAAAAGATTTTTTATTTATAGTTTATTTAAATTATATTATATAATATATAAATTGCTTAAAACATTTTTTATTATTTAAGGTAATATTTTCACTATAAAGAAAATATTATTTAAGAAAATGAAAATATGACTTATAACCTTTTAATAGGCTTAATTATTTAATTAATTAATCTCTAGATTAAAAAAGAATTTTATAATTATACTAAAAGTATTATCCACCATAAAAAATCTTTCTTTAAAAAAATAAAGCTTTTTAATTAAATTACAATAAAAATATATATAAAGATTATAAAACATTATTAATTAATAATTATTTAAAAGCTTTTTTTAATTAATTAAAATAAAATATTTATTACATATCTAAATTATTTTTAAATTTTATAAAAAACAATTAATACAATTAAAAGGATATAAAGTTTATTTTAAATTAAAAGAAAATAATATCTTTAATTTATTTAAAAGCTGCTTAGGAAATTTTTCTTAAGATTTTAAAGTTATCTTATTAATATTATATTAAATATAACATATTTAGCATTAATTTATAAATAGGTTATTAAAATCCTAAATCTTTTTCCAAAAATTTAAAATATAATATACTTTATATTTATAATTTACTAATTTAAGAAATATTTTTTGCTCTAAAGCAATTTATTTTAGTTTAAAGTTATTATTCAAATTAGCTAATAAGTTATTTAATACTTAAAATACTACTAGGTTTAAGGTATTTACTTAATCTTACTTTTTATTAATATTATTAAGTTAATAATTAATATTTGCTTAGCCTTCCCTATATATATTTTAATTAAATTATAATCGATTAATAAAACCTTACTATTTATAAATATTCCCATATAAATTTAGGAAGCTTTTTTAGTTATTTCCTAACTTTTAATTTAGTTATTAAGTAAGAAAGGAAATATCTTATAATAAATCTTATTAATCATACTATCCTTATATAATATTAAATTAGATTAAAAAAATAATATTTAATATAAAATAAGTATTTATATACTCACTAACTTCTATAGCTGCTTATTAACTTTTTTTAAATTAATTATTTTATTAGCTATATTATAATATTAAAAAAGATAAGGTTAGTTAGTTTTATTAAAAATAAATAAAAGTTAATTATAATATTAAAGCAATAAACTATATATTAATAAAAAATAGCTTATATATATTAATATTTAGGTTATTATTTTTAATAGGTTAAAAGAATATTATAGTAAAATTACTAAAAGGTTATAAATTAAAAATATATTAATATTTTAAAACATGTTAATTTAAAAAAAACATTACATAAGCTTTAATATACTTAACAATTTATATAATATAAAATGCTTAAGAAATTATAATCTTATACATTTATATAAAGCTTTAACATTTATATTATTTAATTATATATAAACCTTTATATAATTTTTTTATCCTTATTATCCTTTAAGTTTCCTAGGTTTAATATAACCTAATATAAACTATTTAAAATATATTTAAATTTTAAATATTATAAGTTATATTTATACTATATTTTAATATTATTATTATAATAAAATCCTCACTATAAGCATATTTAATAAATATAATATTATAATTTAATTAATAATATTTGTTTTTAAAAATATTTATATCTTACTTTATATTATATAATATAACTTATTTTAATATAAAAAATATTTATATTTATTTTATATAGACTTTTTATTACTTTTTATAATAAATATATTATTAACAATTTTAAAAAACAAATATATTATTATTAGCTATAAGAAAAATATAATTTAATTACTTTAAAAATCTACCTTAAATCTAAAAGATTTTAAATTTTACTAGGTTAAAATCCTTTAATAAATACCTTTATATTTTATTCTATAAAAGGGAATATATATATATAATATATTAGTTAACTAAATTTCCTTATGCTTTTTTATTAATAGAACTATTTTTATATAAGATTTTTATTAAATTTAATAATTTTTATAGGTAGCTTTATAGTTTATTACATTTAACTAAAGTATATATATTAATTATTAATTATTTATAAATATTAACCTTAATATCTTTTTAATATAATAATAAAGTTATTTTAAATATCTATTAGTTTATATAACTTAATGTTAGTTATAAGATAGGTTTTTATAAAAAATAATTACCTTATTTAAATACTTTTAGCTTTAAAATTTTTTTTAAAATAAATCTTTAGTAGTTTTTAACTTTAATATAAACATTTTTATTTAAAAAATTATCTATAAAGCTTAAAATAGTAAAATTATAAAAGATAAAGTTAATAGTTATATATAACTAATTTTTAATTCCTTATTTTACTTTTAAACGTTAAAACTATAGCATAAAATAAAGATATTAAGAAATATATATCCTAATAAACTTAAAGATAATTTTTTTCCTAATTTTTTTTTAATAAGTATTTTATTATAAGCAATTATTTTTAAATCTATTTATTTATTATAGCTTTAATTTTACCTTTTTTAAACTATTTTACTTATAGTAACTTTTGTTTTTATTTAGGCTTAAGCCTTAATATTTTTTTTATTTTATTACTAATAATAGTTAAAATATATAATAAAAATTCCTAATTTATTAAGTTTAATAATATAATAATTACTTTTATTATTAGTATAAAGCTTTTAGAAATATCTATTAACTTAAATATTAATAAATATATTTATAAAACTTATTTTATTTTATTTGCTTATATATATAATATTAGTAAATATTATCTTTATAAGGGTAATATTATTACTATTTTTAATAACTTTAAACCTTAAGCCTTTTAAGTTATATTTTAAAAGGTTATTAGGTAAGCTAAATAATATACCTTATTAATAATTTCTCTTTATAATATTATATAATAAATGTTAAAATATAAACTAATCTAATTATAAAATTAATATAAAAATAATATTCTTAATTTATAAATTATTAATACTAATAATATCTTATTTTAAAAAAATAGATTAACTACATATTTTATAAATATATATGTTCTTTTTTAAAAATAAGTTATGTTAGTTTTTATATAAATTTTATTTAGCTGCTTTTAGATTATAGAGTTTTTATTAAACTATAATTTTATTTAAATTAAAAGGAAAATTATTAGGAATTAGATTTTTTAAAAAAAGGCTTATATCTTTTTTATATTTTCCTTTTTTTCAATAAAATAGTAAAGAAAAAATATTTATAGATTATTATTAAGAATAAAAAAACTAAGCTTTAAAGCAAATAATATATTTTATGTTTTAGTTATATTTATAACTAATTAAAAGAAAGCTATATAACCTTTATTAGTTATAAGTTTAGTATTATGCTAAAGTATTACTTAATCTTTATTATTATTTTTATAAAAACTTTTCATTTTCCTTATAGCATTTAAAGTATTATATTAAGCTTTTAATTATAATTATTTTAAGAAGTAAATATATATTCCTTATTTTATTAGTATATATTATAGTTTATAAAAAAAGGTAAAGCATTTAAAGCCTTTTAAGGTTTAAATTTAAACATAATAACTTAGTTAGCTTTTAAAATTATTAACCTTAATTTAATTTTATTTTCTTTTATTAGAAAGGTAATAAAAGTTAACTTAATGCTTAATTTTTATGCTATTAAATATGTATTAACTTTAATAGTAATAATTATATTTATAATATTTAAGTACTATAATGTTAAACTTATATTAATAATGGCTTTAATGGTATTATAATTATTATGGTATGCTTTGCCTTTTTTATTATTATTTTTTTTAGTAGTGGTAGTATTAATGTTATTGCCTTTATTTAAATTATATGCTGGCTTAGTATTATTTTATGGATATTTATTATTATTATATTTAAGTTAAATAAATATTAAGCTAATAATGCCTTTATTAAAAGCAATAAATATTATGGTTTTTAAAGTAGTAGCTATTTTAAATTTATTGTTATATTTTAATAATATAAAAAGGCATAGTGTTAATAAAAGTAATGTAAAAAAGTATATTGTTGTTAATATAAACGATAATATATTAATTATTAAACTTATACCTTTTTATTTTTAATAATAAATATTAGGGTATTATATTATTATTATTATTATTATCTTTATGTTGAGTACCTAATTCCTTATCTTTGATTATAGGTAAGGTGTGTGAAACTACTATAGGGTAACTCTTTTTATTATATATCCTTTTACTTAATGGTGTCTTATTTGTAATCTGGTAGTGTTTTATTGAATATTAGTGGCTGTGTTTAAGGTTTATATTTAAACATTTGTTCCTAAGCAGGAAAAAGGCCCTTCGGCTTAAAAAACCTCTCTATAAAGTGCTTAATTGTTTTTTCTATTTTTATTTTTACCTCCCTTTGCCTTTAAGCATGTTCTTTTGTACCTTATTGTATAGTATTTAAAGCTATTAACTAAGAAATATTCTGGTTTCGATTTAATAGCAGGTTAGCGGTAAAGTATATTCTAATTATGCTTTTTTATTTTTATTTGCAATATTGGTTTTTTCTTTTTGCTTGCTTAATGGTTTTGCTTATATGCCAGTTATAAGTTATTTAAGAAAGGGTAAATATAGGGTAAAGGCATATCCCTTATATTATTAATTTAGGTTTTTTAGAATAAATAAAATCTTTTACCTATTAGCTTTATACAATTAATCTATTCCTTAGCTTTTTTAGGCTAACACTAACACCTTTAGTAACTTTTTAGCTATATAGCTTTAAAATATTTAGCCTTTATTATAGATCTAGGCCAATAGCGTAACGATAATACTCCTTTTTTTACTATTAGGTGTTAAGGTTTAATTCTATTAGGAAATAAAATTTGTGGTGATTAAGGGATTTAAACCCCCTCCTTGCCGGTGGATAGCCACTATGGCAGAGGCAAACCAGGCATGGAATTATTATGCCAAGTCATTAGGTATTATATTAATAAGTAATAAATAATTTAGATTTTTTTTTTATTGAAGAAATTTTTAATAGAAGCGATAAGATTTAAAAGATAAAAAAAAGTGCTATTATGAGTAATATAAAAATCACATGCCTTAAAAAAAAAGCTTAAAAAAGCATGCTTTAAAGGTAATATGTTTTTATAAATATAAAAATATTATATAAAAGGCTAAGTTATGGCTTATTTATTTAGATATTTAAGTATAGAAAAAAAATAATTAAAGTATACTTAAATTAAAGGAAAAAATTAAAGATTATAATAAAGGGTTTAAACTTATTTATAAATAATAAAAAGTTATAATTTTAAACTTATTTATATTTAAATAAGTATAGTAAAAAAATAATTAAAGTATATATTTAATTAAGAATAAAAATCCTAGTTTTAACCTTTTTAAACTTATTTATTTATTTAATTTATTGATATATAAAAACCTTTATTAAAGCTAAAAAAAAAGGAAAAAAAAATAACTAAATTATTATAGGCTTTATAACTTATTAAAAGTTATTTTTATAAGATATAAAATAATAGGATAAAAAGCTTTATATTATATATATGGAAGAGTCTTTTTTAAATAAATTTATAGTTTTTTATAAAACAATATTACTTTTTTTATTTTTCATAGTTAGTTTTATAACTAACTTATTATATTATACATTATATATTAAAAATAACCTAACTATTTAAACTAAAAAGTAATAATAAAATTAACTAATTTAAACTTAAAGCTATTTTTAATTACTTTTTAATATCGTTAAGACTTATTTTTATTAAACCTAATAGCTAAACTTAATAGTAAAAAAAAAGTGCTTTATGTATATATATAAAGGGCTAACTTCCTTAGCTAAATATTAAATATATTATTAAATTATTAACTCCCTTTTTATTAAATAAAAATACTTGTATAAACTACTAAAAAATATTATATATAAGTATTTATAAAAGTAAAATAAACTAAGTTATTTAAATGATGGCTTGTGTACTTTAATGTAATTTATTTTTATTTAAGTTTAAATATTTATAACTTATTGAATAATTATTTTAAAAAAAGAAAAAAAATATTTTCTAAATAAGAAAAATTTGTTTAAGTTAAAATTAAATTTTTAAAATAAATACTAATATTTTATCTTTTACAAAAAAAGTGGTTTATTCCTTAGTAAACCTTTCTATTAAGGTAATTTATAGGTCTGAAGATAATAAGGTTAATTTAAACCACCTAAAAGACCTTTTAGTGAAAAATCTCATAGCATAATAACCCTCATAAACTTAGGCAATCTTACAGCATAATAACCCTTATAAACTTAGGCATAGTGGATTAACGCCCAGCCATGCATTCTTTCCGACGAAATATTGTAAGTGGGTTCGATTTCCACCGCGATCACCATCTTAAACCTAACACGTTCTTACTTAGATTCCTCGATAAGGAGGGTGGAGCTGAAGTGAGATATCCGAAGTGTTCTCCCAGCTGGCAGAAAACGGGGTGAAGCAAATGTCAGAATGAAGAGTGCCACGTGGCCAATCTAGCCTAGTGACAGAAAACAGTTAGATTCCCGTAGTTTGAGGTTATGTACGAGTGTGAACGACTACAGACAGATGCACGGGGAGGTTCGCACGTGGTTCGAAACATAGGCGCAGATAGTTGACTGTACTGACGCCTGCCCTCTCTTCTCAGGGGTAACGCCCTACCATATATACCAGTTCGAATTTGCCTCGCTAGAGCACCATAGGGGATACCCTAGGGTCCCTTCCCTTATACCTATTATTCCTTGACACATAGGGGTACAAATAACGTTATTCCGCAACGAGCTATGAATCTATGTACCAATGGATCGCCGCACATATGAGTAGATGCACCTCTCGTCCTGTTTCTCTCTAGCCTAGTCCCTTAGGTTTCTCCAGGTCAATCCCCTTAGGGACCCCTGACAGATATCTTACGTCACGATGCCAACTTAACATAGGGGTGCAAAATACGTTGTTGCTCGAGGAACCCTAAGCCTACCTAGGTAGGTACCAACCGAGGAATCGCGATATGAACATAATGGACTGCTCCTTATACGTGCTGTCTCAGACGCGGTCTTCTCAGCAGGCTCTGCCTTATGGAGTCTAGAGCCCTTCGGATCGATCCATGACAGGTCATCTCTGACAAGCTCTGCCTGTCACGTGGCTAACCTCGCATACTGATACCAAAGGCATTTCTCCGCGAGGAGCTGTGATGCTATCAATCAAGGAACCATCATCCATATGCATAGGACCATCCTTCGTCCTGGCTGAATCTCCCAGGTCCCTCTAGCTTGCTTCATCTTCTCCGAGGAACCCCTCCCGGCTTCCTAGGTCGCCCTAACAGGCCAGTCTCCTGACACCACCGCTTTACCGGGGCGTTCTAACTGCCCTATATGCTACTTAGATGAATTATCTATCCACCCGTCCAATCTACGTTGGGCTTGATGCTGTTCTAGATGGCATGAGCGGGGGATCCTCCGCAGCTGAACTTAGGCGTCCCGGGTTCATCGAGTACAAAAAGGTATTGGCAGAATGGAGTTTTGGTTCTTATGTGGTCCTTTAGGTCTTTTATATCGGAATCTTATGATAGTTATCTCGGGATGCATACGAAATCAATGGACAGCTAGATTGGAATGCGCTCAACTTCCAACTAAAGTCTTGCTAGAATTGTCGCATATAAGGCGTATCTGCGGCAAGCAAGCAGCGGCGTCGTGTTTTTCTTAAGGAAGGCTTAATTGCCGTCCAAGTCGCTCCCCAAGTTTTCAGAGGACAACAAACGCAAAAAACTTGATAGCAAAATTTTGTCCTTTCTATCACAACGACACAATAGCTTCACGTAAGGTCAACGGATGATATCAACCTCCCTAAAGGAAGTCACCAATGGTGATATTGCAAAACATGGCTGAGGTCCTGAGAAGCTTACGCCTTGCTGCAGCAATATAACTAGAAATAGGTTCACAGAAACGATATTTAAAAGTTAGAAGATACATGATTGCATACCGTTCTGTGAGATGCTCCTGAAGATACAACCTTTGCATTCAGAAGTAAGAGACATCGTGGTAAAGAACCGCTGATGCTTACCCAAACCTTCCTGAACTCGTTCTGCTCGTTACCGTCCAGCTCGCCAATTCCACATCAAATCCAAGCCCCATCTGAGCATAAAACGAACAAGCCCACCAATTACAATAATCAAATACCCAAGTAACCGCGTGATAAAGCCGCTCGCATGCCATGCCACGGCGGCATAGCATCGTCAGCCAAAAAGGGTGGTTTTCCACGAGGCAGATTGCCTATTTGGGCAAGCCGCTACGATATTACTGGACGACGACCCCGACCGGCCCGGATGCGACCAACGGCTATTGCAAGAAGAGACATAGGTAAGGGAGCACTTGGCTTCTGACAGCAGATGAGACAGCCTACCTCAATTATCCGTCCCCGTCAGAAGGATTTCTTCTACGACGTCACTTGTCTTATCTAAGAGCATCAGGAATTGAGGGGTACTCGTCGCTTTTTTGCCCTTGCTTGCCCTTGGGGGTGTAGCTAGTCCTTAGGCGCAGCTTTTAGATCCGGGGTGGTTGGACGTGATAAAGATTCGAGGACTTGTTACTCGGGCCTGTCATGGTAATAGAGTTTATGTGGAATATTCGACAAGAGGCGCGTTGGAATCCAATGCTTCTGAATTTGGGATATCATAATAAATCATGCAAATCGACCTTGCCCGCTCGCGCCCTCTCGTGAACCGTCAGACAGGATGTCGGGCGTCAGAATGGGCATGGCATCTACTTTGACATGAAGAGGTAATTTATTGCAAACAGTCATCGAAGTCCTATCAAGTTGAATCGCGCTTGGTTATCAGCCGACGAAATGTTCACCAACACGCTATGAGTACCGAAAAGGCAGACGTGGACGAAATGTCATTCGCATTATGCTCTGTATAATGTGTGATGCAATATGCAGCACCGCTCTCGCCTCCTGATCTCTAAGTTCCAACAGGTTTACTCTTTCGTCATCATGGGTATCAACCGTTGCGAGCCGGCCAGAAATCGCCGCCTGACTTTCTACCTCCCCATGCATGCCTATGTAGCGGCCGTCGCTTCAGAAATTAATGGTCACGCCCCGCGCGTATATACGATGCAAGTTTTTCTTCGGCCGTTCAATGCCCTTTTGACCAATGCAATCCCATGGCCTTGATCCTATGTACTCCAAAAACCCAAACTCCCGTGTCGCAAAACAAAACAAGAGCTGCCGTATGTGATCACGCACATACGAAGTTCCCTGGCTTCCAAAGGTTCTGCCAAAGCTGTCGAATCGTGTTGGTAATGACCGACATCTCCTTTTGCCTCCAACCACAAATTCGATTCTGGTGCTACTTCGCTGACTTGGAGCACCGCTGGGGAAATTCGCAATTCGACCGTCGGCTTTCGAGAATTTCCGATTAAGGTTCCCTACCCCAATGTTTCATACGCCTCCCAGCTGTTCGGGGTTGTTGTTTTCATTATGCATTTAGGGATGGTTGATGCCATATCTCTATTGTGGCAACAGGACACCCTTTTCATCGCGCGCCAACATGACTTTGGAAACAATCTTCTCCGTCAGATTCGCACACCAGGGGTCAACATAACCCGTCCAGAGCATGGCGGCACCGTAATTCAGAGGAATCCAGAATGGAAGGGAAATCATAAGACGCCAACCGCTGGGGAACATGAGCGTGCCTTGAATAGTCTCTCCCTTGTCGTTAATGATTGGCGGGGGGACACGGATTCCGTAAACCATCCAGCATAGAACACTGCGCAGAAGAGGGCCGTGAAGTAGGTAAACAGCAAAAGACTGCTTCCCGAACCAGAGGAGATACTTGCTAGAAAGAACATCACGCAAGGCAGGACTGAAGTGCAGCCCCAGGGTTATCAATTCGAGACCAATTCCAGAGGCAAATCGAGGAAAATCAGGATCCTTAGGAAGAATTTGCTTGAGAACCTTGAATTGGTAGCTCGACCACGTTGCCCATTCCGGGTGCCCTTCGGGATACGAGGCCACGTAGAGGCCCAAAAAGAGAAAGAGCGCAGCCAAAAACTGCGACATCTTTGGTCGGCGAGATAACCACTCGGTGGCGGGAGGATGGTTTTGTAAATCGCAAAGGAAGACTCCCCAGAAGAATTGCATCCCGAATGCCGCTGTCGTACAGTCAGATAGAGTATTAAGACGCAGAGAGGGGGTGGGTAAACATACAATCAGACGCTATCCAGAAGTAGGCAAACATCATCAAACTCAAGATCATTCGGAACTGAGGCCGGATGTAGGCAGTCGCAACAACGAAAGTGTACACCTCCATGCTTCCTTTTAGCAGGGGTAACAACGTCCACTGGTTGCCGTCATAAGCGTTCTGGCCTCTCGTCCATGTTGATATGATGTTCTGAATCAAGTGCTTCACCGACTGGTACACATTCGCCTGGCGGTCGGGTGCGGTCTTACCACACCACCAACAATCGCTCTGCTTTGCAACCAGGAACATCCCCAAATTTGCCATGACCCAAATGATAACAGTCGCAAGGGCGCAAGGTATAACCAATCGAGGAACACGACGGAGAGCGGATTTGGCGATGGACGTGAAGGCGACATCTTGGTTGTTCTGTCGATACAACTTGATGGGCTTCAGAGCACAGACGTAACCGGTAACAAATGAGAAGATAGTGACGCCGATTCGACCTTGAACGAGAATTCGCAGGAAAGGCAGTTGCATAGGTCGGGGTTGGGCGCCTTCGTGAGAGGCTGGGAGGAAGAGTTCGCCATCGAAAGCTCTCGCAATGTGAGTTAACACTACCAGCGTGGACGCAAAACCTCGAAGACCCTGTAGTCAAGACCACGTTAGTAAACTAGTTCAGAGATTGAACGATTGAATCCAGACTTTGCATTCGTGTCGAGCTATCCCCATGTCGCAGATCGGGTCCCAAACGAGAGTACATCAAGGCCGTCCGAACTTCGTTTTCCGTCATTATCGGCCGTTCAAGTGGAGCTACGAGAGGTTGCCCAACTCTCGATGCTTCGTCGCTTGTTTACCTTTCCCCAAGAACTATAATTTTGGACCTGGGGAATCGCTGTGCTAATCCCAAGTCGCTTTTCCGCCGAGATCAAAGTGTAAAATGGAAGAGCATCACTTACGTCGACCCATTTAACATTTCCTTCCTTGCCGATAGCCATATTGACGAGGTGTCGCGTGGAATCGCAAGGCTGTATTGTACAAGCTGTGCTATATCATGCCTTGACGAATAGAGTTCGATTCGAAGTAAGGGTTGTATGGCAAGAATTGAAATCGGAAGCAGCAAACACCTTGGCAGGCCGAAGGAGTCCAAGTGGTCGGGAATGACGTTGGTTCTCTAGTGCAGATGGTGGCTGACTTAGGTGGCTGATTTATGCGCGAGGGAGGGAATTAGGAATGTGATGGGTTCGGGTTTCGATGGACGCGCGCAGCATAAGGGGGGGCATTAAGGGGAATGCGGGCTAGGTACAACAGGATGCGTCGCTGAGGCTATCGAGAGGCGACGAAACGGCTGACGAGGTTGTCCAATTGGTCCAAGGTGCCCGTGCGGGTTGGTAGGAACGGTATTAGGTTAGATTGATACTATTCTCGCACGCATACACGCACGCGCACACGTCACTCAATCCCGAACTGAGGTGGAGAAGGGGGACAGGCTGATTAAAGGGGATAATGAAAATGAACAAGAAAGACGGGATTAGAGGTCAGTTCCTAATAATGCGCACATGGCAGAATCGCGAAAAGAAAAAAAAGAGGGAGGACGGGAAGTGGGAGGTTTTTTCTAGAGGGAGTAATAAGGGGTCGACGATTGGGACTTGGCAAACAGGATCGATTGTATTGACTGATGTGTGGGTTGTCCCCATCTGATCAGGATAGACGGCGGCTTGGCGACAACTGGAGCAGTCCACGGGTAGTGGTAGTGTAGTAGGTTAGGCTGGTTAGGTGCTGTATGGTGCATGCCCTGGAGCGTATGTAGCGCTGGGCTTGAGTCGAGACCCTTGCGAGCGCAGCAACGGGAACCTGACTGGGTTTCGAACCCCACTGTAAAAATCAGCCTCTTCTGAATTAGACCTAATAAAAGGCAGAAGATTAGGTGCCTATGCAATCGCCCACAGGTACTCCATCTGACACAGGAAGGAGACAGTCCTCACTCGTTTCACAAAGTTATGGGGTATCTGACTACATACTTTTTCATATTCGTCACTGCCATTCAGTATTCCAACTCATCGGTAGGTACGTTACTGCAATCTATTCAACTGCCTGAAAAGGCCAGTGAAAAGTTCTCGTCTAAACTGGATCCGGTAACGGTTTAAGGCAAGTTGAATGTTAATTCAGTGGGGGTCAATAGCCGTCTATGCGCTATGATAGGCCAACTCCACTGGGTACATACCTCTAGTCAAAAGCCTCGGCTTGCTTTTGCGAAAAGATTGGACGGGCAGACAGGCCATCAGCGAGCTACTTTTAAAGTACGGGGTGCTTCTATCATTAATCAATAAAAATTATCAGTAACATACTACACGTTATCATATCCAAACCCATATTGACCCAACACTGAATTCTTTGATGTGAAGGATATCTTCATCTTGAATTGGGCGTTGACTTCATTTTCCGGCATTAGAAAGCTTAGCGACCTCCCACGAGGCACATGCCGTGTTCCCATTCCCCGGATAATCGGCATTGACAAGAGTCTTGGTGCGTATTTTAACTCGTCCAGCGCCTCTACCAAGAGCCTTGGCGGTGCAACCAGCAAATGCTTGGCCGGAGTCATTTGGTATCCCGTCCTCTCGTTTTCCCTGCAAGCCCGTAAAGTCTGACCCCCTCTTCTGTACCAACCCCTACACTCCCGCGCTCGTATCAGCCGCCTCCGCCTTTCGCCAGTCCGAACGGCTCGTGTCGCGGCCAAGACTCTCTACATTCCTTGTTTCTTCAGTGTTGTTTCCAGCGATCCTCGCCTACATGAAAAAAAGACAGCGCATCCGGTATCAGATTGCGATCCTATCGCCCAGCCAAGACGCATTGGTTGGAAGGGTTCGAAGAAGATCACGATTTTGTCTCTGCGACCTGCCATAGTCCGCTAATACCGCCCCAAGGCCAATGAGGCTGCAAATGTATCGTTGCTTTAGCAGGCCTGCCACTGATCGGCACAGCGAATGACCTCTGCTATTCCTGGATAGGCATGTCTGTGTATATTGTTATTTCTCCTGTTCTGCTATTCCGCCGAGCTGTTATCGATTCGAGCTCAACTCCACAACGATTTTCTATAAACTCTGGAGACTGATCGTTTCACTTTTGAAGTTCGCTATTCTCTTATAAATGCTCTTGGCCATTACATCACGCATAATAGCTAACAAGTATGGAGAATGACGCCTGATAAGCCCTCACCGGCTCTGGCGACGGGTCTTGGCGACATATGTCATGTAACGATGCAAGTGCATACCGAACTCCCATGGGGTTCATCGTTGCAGTCGTTATTTCTACCCGCCTGGCAACACAGAAAACGGGCGGGCACCCAATGTACGAGATACATCCATGGATGGCATTCAATGCGGCGTAGATTTGTTGGCTAGTAAGGTAGCCACTGTGGCGGAAATGCGCACGCGAGCGCGGAATGGCCTAAGTGTGAGCTTTAGGCCGCTTTCGATCTAGTGGGAAAAGCCAGCGAGCTAGCTGTGGCGAGCAACATTCCTTAAACGGAATTGTCGAATGGCTAGCCGGATTTATTCATGGATACGCTTACGCGTCTTCAATCTCCCCTGGGGCCTTTCGATTAATTGCCCCTATTTCGGATCAGCACTCAAAATTCACCAGCCTTATGCACCGTCAGCAGCCATATCATGAAAATAACCCCGCCGAATCCGATTGCTTGGAATGTTTCGCCCTACGCCAGAGTATCGCTGACTTAACATTGGGAGTTGATGAAACACCAGGAGTTCGGATTGTTCTGCCCCGGGAACTTTAGCTGTTCCGGCCATCAGCTACACGTATTCGTACCGCCGTATCCAAGTAGGTAGCTACGTGATCCAGATCCATCGCATCTCAAAGATCGTCAATATGAACATGTCTGCGCCATCCGGGTCCTTATTCGATGAAAAAGCATGTGGTACGAAATAATCGTCGAGATCGCCATGATGCCGCCTCTCGGAAACCGGCACGGACAGAACGGCACCGGCTTGCCTCGACGTATGCATATAAGAGGCGCCGCCAAGCGCCAAGAATTATCAAAGCCTTTCAGCTCCAGAGTCCGCTCGCAACTTCTCTTCCGCACGTGCGGCTCGTTTGATTTCTAATTTTGACAATCCCGGCCCTCGAAGACATACGGTGTAATTCGCAAGTTTTTAGAGGTCCTCCAAATATCCCCACGGCCAGGGGAGTCGAGGATTTGCTTAGTACTAGGTATAGTGATCTCGGAGATCATACAGCATCTACATGCGTAAGCGGGAGCGCTGCCGAAACTCGAAGATCCAACCCTACAGTACAATCGAGGTCCCCCTTGTTTAATGCCCTTGAAACATTGTCGAAGAATCTGTTTTTTGCACATCTAGGTATCGGCCGCGGCTCGCCCCGGCAATATTCCTTAATAAGTCATGAGCCGTAAGTCGAGGTCAAAGCTAATCACCTTCAGGGCACATCGGTAAGGCTCAACTAGCGGGCCCAGCTTCTGTTATCGTATTCATTTACAATACGAAAGTAGACCAGTAAGAGTACCCCATGCATCTCTGGTTTATGAGAAGTTAGCCGCTCGATTCGGCTCTCACCCTCCTTCCTTTGTCGAAGCTCTAATTATAACCCCGCGAGAAGACGTGACATCGCGCAGCCAAGATGACGCGGCAGGTCTTAGTTATTACGGTGAGCATGATCAGACCCTGTCTATTTCCCACGAGACCCAGGATTTCGAGCACCCTTGAGCACCAACAGGATTCAATCGTTCAGGCTTTACCTATTCGATTCAGGTATTGCCAGAGGCTCGTTTGGACCGACGATATCACAAATCTCAGCCATGCACGACCGTTTACTCTTTATGTAGGTTGCCATCCCGTCGGGAGCCTAGGTATGTAGTACCACCTTGGCGCCGTGAAAATGATACACCTGATATTCCGCTTTCTGGTGGTAGTCTAAGACCCGTCCAGCGACCCCAACGCCCTTTAACCTTACCCGTTACGGTCTACACCTTCATGCGTCAGTACCCCTGTTAGATACAAGCCGCTATTCACCCCTATGCGATTGTGAGATTGTAACGTTATCGATTCATTGTGGTCCCATCCTCCTGGGTCGTCCAGTTAAATCAATGCACGTTGAGATAATGTCTTACGAGTTGTTCTAAAACTCGTATAGCTATGATGGTATTCAGAGTTAGAATCACGTGGATTCAACGACATCACCGTCCATGCCGCGTGTAGACAACTAGCCCTAGCCTGCCGGGTTCGATTCCCTTCCTCTATTTAGTAGTAAGCCGGGTTGTGCGTGTGTAGAGAGATTTCATTCCATCGCGTATCTAAGCCACTCAGGGACATAGGAAGGAGAGCAATGACCCTGGCAACTGAAAGTCACGAATTTCAACCCCGACAAAGATCCATGGTCTTATAGATAATCCTATCAAATAGGTACAGCGGGCGTCGCTATTGGCTGCTGTTCAAGTGCTTCAACACTGGGTGTGCTTAAATACCATCTGTCTCTAGCTGGCATTGATCCTCAGTCTCATGTTCTCTATACTGGTGAAGAAAGTTGCTACGATAACTACATCTTGAATCCCAACCACACGAATCCCAATGTTCCTATAAGAAGGCATATTTAAGTCCAGAAGCTGTCAAGACGTGTTACACTGGCCACCTAGGTCACCTAGGTGTCAGTTGCCATCTTAGTCTTTAGCCCACATCTAGCTAGCTTCATATAAAGTTGGTGAATACCACATCACCTTTCTCTCTTGCACCCATAGGCATCACGAGAAGCTGATTCAGGCCCAAGATATACATGAGAGGTCATATCCTTCGTCTCCATGGTTTCGACGGCCTTATTCCCCATTGGTTAAGGGTACAAGTAGTCGACGATGAAGCAAGTGATTACGCCGATACGTGCTATCATGAAGTCATTTGTATGATACTCCATCACGGGTAGAGCACATATCCGTAGCTTGTCATGATGGGCATTAATTACTTGAACCGCGGCTGAGAATATAACTCATTCAAGTCGTAAGAAAACTCGTGACAGACAATGAAACGACGACATTTATTATATGCTCTTCACTCGAACGATATCTTAGTCTTTCCTATTCTAACCTATCTGCAAGCGCCAAAATCATAAGAGTTGTCAACCAGGACGGCGTAGCTAGGCTTCCTTGACTGACCCAGAATTATCGTGGAAAACAGGTTAAGAAGCCCTTTTTGATGCGTTGAATATTTTACAGCCTCATGCCGTTCACTAGGAGCTGTGAACCTGACTTAGGGATAATGTCTCAGTTCAAGTTGTCTACGTGGATTTATCCTGAGATTTCAGGTCCAGGGTCATATTTCTGAGATTTACTGAAGATACCTACCTAGCTCAGCCGCGACAATTATATTCGACAATAGAAAGGGTTAGAAAGGTACATAGCTTAAGCACCTTAGCGTAGGCATATAGGCGAATGTCACCGCAGATGGAGGAAGGCATGCTAAAATGGAAAGTGTGATATACTCTGGTTCCATACTTGAGCTCACCATCAACTGGATGTGGTTGCTTCTGGCTCTCGGATTTTGTGGGTGATTACTAAACATGCTCGCTCTAATCAGCCTAGAACTAATCTGAAACATCCAGAGTTCTTGTATCTCCTAATAACCTTCCTCACTTCTGGATCTTTGTCTATCGAGCTTCACCGCTGACATACTTCGTCGATGGAATGGTGCTGGCCGATCTCGCGAACACGCGTATCGAGCGTTCCAATGTAGAGCTGCTTCATATCGACCCCCCTTCGGAAGCATCCTCTAATCTTACATGTGGTGGGTATCTGGCGCCGTTTCTACAATACGCTGGTGGAAGTCTTAAGAACCCAGCCGCCATAGCGGATTGCCTCTACTGCCAAGTCGACCAGACCAACCACCTACTCCAACAACTAGGGATGGAGACAGACCACGCTTGGCGTAATGTGGGTTATATGGCTGTTTACATTGTTTTCAATATACTTGCTGTCTATACTATCCATTGGTTCATTAGGGTGCCGAGGCGCAGCATACTTCAAGGGGCTTGAGTAGGGCAGACTGACAGCTGCGCTTCCTAACTAAGCCAATTCTATATACTCACATGCGGATAGGGCCCTTGATCCCCTTTTCCTAATTCAATCATAACAGACATCACTGGAGCAAATAATCTGGAATATCTACAAATTTAATGGAATATCGCGGAAGCATTTCCTTACATAATGGCGTAGGCAATATTGTACGGGTATATCTCGTAATCTAGGTTGTTTCCCACATCTCGAGCAGTCCAATTAACACCTCGTTGACGGTCACTCGAATCATCGTCGTTCAAGAAAGGGCATAATAACAAACAATATATGGTTGAAGTTATTAATCAACGTCAACCCCCCTTTCCATCGATGCATCTTGGCGAATCGGGCTTTTACGTGCGAGGCTTGTTGATGTGGTTAGCTGCAGCCCGACTAATCGTGGGCGCTGTTTGCATGATTCAGCGTTTCATTTGTCATATTTCACATTTTTCGTTTTTCACTTGCTGCCTAATCTCATACGCACCCAACGCGAGACTGAGTACTTGACTCTCAATGTCAACGTCTCAATCTAAATCCTTGATACCCATGCCAGCCGAACTCACGTTCCAAATTTAAGAGATGGCATACTTGGGGCCTCCGTTGAGCGACAAGAGCCGCTTGCAGCTCGAAGACTGGCACGCTTCATTGAGTCCTCTCACTGTCGATATCGTCGGGGACTTTGCCGGCAAGGAATTGTTCGCTATCCACGGCGAGGCTCTCCTTGCGCACTGCATCCCAGCGGCGCAGGTCGATTACACGTACGGCTTCCAGTTACTACACGCAGTCCATGCCGTTGAGTCCTTCTTGGGCAAGCTAAGGGAGCGCGGCTGTAACTTTCATCTCGTCTGGTTTGACAGCTATAGGGATCTGTGTATCCCGTGCGGCACTGGCGACGAGCATAGTTACAAGTATATCCTCACAAGGGCCATCCTCATCCAGCACTTTGCTCGCTCATCTACATCGCATATAAGCCATCGGTTCGAATCTGCCGACTGCGACGCCTTCCGCCGATACTTGACATGCAACCCTCAATATTTCTTTATGTGCTCGGACGGTCGAGCTGCACGTTCAAGCCAACCATGTATCACTCTCGCCCACTTAAGTATCGGATACCGCATGTCCTCCTCTGGTTATTGTGTGGCTTTCATCGATGAAATCAATTTTACCAGTTCGAAGGTGAGTATATTGGTGTGACCCAACTTCAGTTGCGTCTCTAACATCTTCGCAGGTCTATATATCCATCACTACCCCTGCAGGGAGAATAGCCCCCCTTCAGCAGGATCAACCGGTCGCACACATCAACGACGGACACGAGGCTCCTGAGAAGTCCTGCCGATTTGACCAGGCAATCTGCGAGCGCCGAGATCTGACTTCCCGGGATGTTGTCACACTACACGCTCTCTCCTGTGTTTTGACTAGCCAAGCAACGGAGGCAAAGATGAAGGGAGCTGTCTGTATCCTTACTCAGCTTGTTTATCTGCGCCATTGTCACCTCTCGCACCGTTCCTTACCTGAGATTCGGTCCAAAAAGGAAGCATCTGCGGCCTTGAAAGACTTCTGCCAAGCTGCCACGAACTTAATCGATGCAGGTATTTGCGATGAGGTCTCAACGACTAAGTGGGACGTCTTCGACTTAATCGATGGGCGGCTGTATCTGGAGGTGTGCACAACCGTTCGGGGCCTACGACTGCCCGATTCTCTGAGGAGCGAACTTTCCGACTTAGCCAATTCTCTCAAGACATTGAGCGGGGTGGACATTTCGGATATGCTCCCTGGCCGTCTTTTGGACGAGGTAGAGAAGCCTATCGAGGGACCGAGTCTTCGCATGGATCATAACAGACCCTCAGTTCTTCCATTCAGCCACCCCGTCATGAATCAGTATCTAGAACAGGTTCAACTACAAACAGAAGAGGACTCTCAACCTGCGCAGTCTCGGATCTTCCAAGAGCTGACCCACTGGCACAATGCCAAGAAACCCATTGACCCAAAGCACGTTCTGAAACCTCTCGGATTCTTTGCTAGGAGAAGGAACCAGAGGTTTATGGCTGATACCATTGCATATTCGGCTAGTTTGACCGGCGCGTCGGGGAAGAACATTGACCCCGAAGCTATCGTTGCGCGCAAGGCCACGGACACCAAACCTGCGAAGTCTACAGGAGGATCGCAAAAGGATTGGAAGCTCGCCTTAAAGGAACAGTCCTCTTTGAAGAACAAGAAACAGACCGCGAAAGGCGGCGCCCGCACTGGAAAGCAGAAGGCCCTCGACGCAGCAGCAGCCAGGCGGATGGAGAAGGCCGAGGGAAAGTCGGTGACGATCGTTGAGTCCTGGAGAGATCGAATAGCCGAGTTTGAGAACGAGAGGTCCTTGATAAAGCGTTTCCTCAAAGTAGAGAAGCATTTATCGGGTCTCTCACCAGCAGTAAGATCTCATGTTGAAGCAGAGATCACTCTATATATGTGCCATATCCTGACACTGTTGCGCCGCTTCGGCAAGTTCCCGAAGCAGATCGGTAGGCGATCCTATTGAGCATACAGAAGAGTCAGTGAGGATACAGCTAACATGTTCACTTTAGTCCCACATATTGATGCGATATTGTGGTCCAAGGTTCTCGGGATGAAGGGGTGGGCTCTCACACGAGAGATCGCCTCTCAGTTAGGCCTACTATCAAACAGCCTAGGGATCCCCTTGAACCTTAGTCCGCTATCTGCTCTTCCCAAAAGAGACTTGCCTTTCACCATGATCGACGAGGAAATCAAGCGTATCGCGTATCCCGATCCGGTGAAGTTTCAACTGGAACACTGTGGTCCTTACATGGAGCGGAGTTTCGACTCCGCGCCAGATGACCGAGTTCCCTTCCACCCAGATGCTTGGCAGAAGAAGGTGCTCGATGCAATTGATGCTGACAAGAGCCTCTTTGTCGTTGCACCGACATCGGCTGGAAAGACTTTCATCTCGTTCTATGCCATGAAGAAGGTCTTGCAGGCTAACGATGACGACGTCATCGTATATGTTGCTCCTACCAAGGCTCTAGTCAACCAGATCGCTGCTGAGGTACAGGCGAGGTTTTCCAAGTCCTATGACAACCACGAGGGTCGATCTGTGTGGGCTATCCACACGCGGGATTACCGCGTTAACAACCCTCAGGGGTGCCAGATTCTAGTAACGGTCCCCCACATCCTTCAGATCATGCTCTTAGCGCCTTCCAACGCCAAGGGCCCAAGTTCATGGTCCCGTAGAGTGAAGAGGATCATATTCGACGAAGTTCATTGTATTGGTCAAGCCGAAGACGGTGTCATCTGGGAGCAACTTCTTCTACTCGCACCATGCCCCATTATTGCCCTTTCTGCTACAGTTGGAAACCCTCTAGAGTTCAAGGAGTGGCTGGAGGGGACACAAAAGGTAAAAGGATTCAGCCTTGATATGATTATTCATGGCTCCCGATATTCAGACCTCCGGAAGTACATCTACGATTCACCTCCGCCTTCCGAGTTCAAGGGCCTTGAGCCTGTGGAGCGACTTCCTTTTCCGGGTTTGGAATCAGATGCCGGGGTATCTCGTCGGTTCGCTTTTGTCCATCCCATAGCGGCACTTGTTGGAAGGTGAGTCGACGTCCCACCAAATCCTTGAACCATTACTGACAAAGAGCGATAGGAATCCCGACACGTTGAATGACACAAGTCTAGAACCACGGGATTGCCTAACACTCTGGCAATGCATGAAAAAGTGCGAGAGTGACCGCTACAAACTTGACAAGTCACTGGACCCGAGCAAGGCGCTTCCCAAGTTGGTCAAGAAGTCCGATATCGTCCGGTGGGAGGCTTCCCTGAAGAAAGAGCTGAGCGCTTGGATGGTTGATCCTGACTCCCCATTCGAAGAGATTCAAGAAGACCTCAGGGGTAATCGTTACATCGACTTGCAGCTTGTTCACCCTCTAAGTGAGCCTGCTGCTATCATCGAAGGCTCCAAATCCTCCGTACACAGCAAATCGATCTTTACGCTGGCCCTTGACCTTCGAGCGTGCGGTGCGCTGCCCGCTATCTTTTTCAACTATGACCGCCTCGGATGCGAGGCTTTGATCGCGACTCTCTTAAAGATTCTGAGATCAGCAGAGGCTAAGTACCGGGATAACAGCCCGGCGTGGAAGAAGAAGGTTGCCGAATTCGAGAAGTGGAAGAAAGCTCAAAGCAAAACCCAGGGCAAAGCCGAAAAGTTCCTCCGTAGTCGCCAGGGCGACGATAACGAAGGTCCGAGCAAGCTGGACATGGCTCGAGAGATGGGCAGCCAAGACGAAAGCCCTTGGAAGAGCTTCGATCCCGACGCGCCTCTCCCCGAATTCAGCTTTGCTGATACAACGAAGATCTCCAAGACCGAGCTGGAGGAGCGGCTTGACACGCTCAAGTATCACAAAATCCGACCACATTTTATCGAGGCGTTGCGACGAGGGCTGGGAGTTCACCACGCTGGTATGAACCGGCAATATCGCCAAGTGTGAGTTGATTATTTGATTCTAAAATAAGTACCTGGCAAAACGTCTAATAGTGACTGTCTTCAGCGTTGAAATGTTATTCCGCAAGGGTTACCTCACCATCGTGGTCGCGACGGGCACCCTTGCCCTTGGTATCAATATGCCGTGCAAAACGGTTGTGTTTACGGGAGATTCGGTGTTTCTGACCGCCCTCAACTACCGACAAGCCTCGGGTCGTGCTGGACGTCGAGGGTTCGATGTCCTTGGTAATGTCGTCTTCCACGGCATTCCGCCTAAGCGCGCACTCGAAATCATGTCGGCCAGGTTGCCGGACCTCCGGGGCCAGTTCCCGACATCGGTTACACTTGTATTGCGCTTATTCGGGCTCCTCCACGGCACGGACAACTCCGAGTATGCTACTGGGGCCGTAAAATCTCTACTGACTCAAACTAGACTGTACCTTGGTGGTCCGGCGGCGCAGATGTCCATAGAGCACCACCTGCGATTCTCGATTGACTATCTACGCAGACAGCATCTGCTCTCAGAGACCGGGATTCCCCTTAACTTCTCTGGCCTCGTAGGTCATCTCTACTTCACCGAGAATGCGGTTTTCGCGTTCCACTCCCTCTTGAAGGAGGGTTACTTCCACAACTTGTGCTCGAGTATATCCCGTGCGAACGGACAGGAGCAGAACGATGTAATCCTTGAGATGTTGCTTGTTCTCTGTCATCTCTTCTGTCGTATTCCTTGTTATCGATACCGCGACGCATCGTGGCTCGCAAATGTCGTCCACCGGTCCCCGTCACTTGTTCTCCTTCCTGAACTCCCGAAACCAGCCCTCCAGGTCCTCAGAGAGCATAACCAGGAGACGCTCACGATATTCCACAACTACGTGAGCACCTATACATCTCAACAGCTACAAGATACACCGGATGTCCAGCTTCCTTTCACCGAGCACAGAGTGGAGCCCAGTGAGCCTCGCGACATGAGGGACATCTTGCCCTCTCTTACCAAGACTGTAGTGCGTTCCCCCTTTGCAGCGCTCTCTGGATTCACCGATGAGTTCAAGACAATTGGTGAGCTATGCGATACCGTCCGAGCGGGCGTTTTCCTCGAGGAGTCTGCCATCCCATACATACCGATAGCCCCTCACGAGACGAATGGTGTCCCATGGAATGCTTACATCTACGACTTCTTCAAGCACGGCGACATGGGCGCGTTGGTGAGGGACAACGGAATCAAGGGCGGAGACGTCTGGTTCCACCTGAAGGACTTCTCGCTCATCCTGGCCACAATCGAAACGAGCCTGGCGAATTTCCTCAATCCCGATGCTCAAGTCGATGACGCTGCCATGATCGACATCCAAGATGCAGGGGATATGATCGAGGATAGCGCAGATGTCGACGCTACTGAAGATAAAGGGGGCATTGAGACTGTTTCCGACGGCGTCGTAAAGGTGCAACTAGGCAAGGCAGCAACTCGGAGCAAGGGGAAAGGCAAGAAGGCGGCCATTTCCGACTCTTGGGACGCTCATGCTTCGGACAGCGAAATGGACGAAGACGACGATTTTCGAAGGAAGCCCACGAGTCCTAACCGGAAGACGAAGCGCGCGAGCTTCGCCAGTAGTAGCTATGCCAGTAGCACTGAGCCTACGTCACCAAGTTGGTCACAGGGGGGTGGCAAGTCTTTGGCGAACGTGTATAAAGCGTTCAAGATGCTGCACGAGCAGTTCGATGAGAAGTTCCTGAAGGTCTGGGCTTAATCTAGCTTACGAATGGGTAGGTAGGTAGTTATAGGGTGATGCATGTCACTAGCGAATAAATTGTCGGGGCTGGAATACGGGCGGAGCTGTTCATTCCACAAAGTTTAGGTAGCCAGGTGCATAAGATATATTTGAAAGAATTATGAGACATCGCCTTAAGAATATAGCCTGTTTTCTCATTGTGTAAGTCGCGCTTCTTGATGTCATTCCACAGATAGTTTTGCTGTCTACCTTAGTTATTAGTTACCTATACCTACCCCCTATTGCAAGAGGAGGTAGCACAGCCGCTTGATGGTACCCGTAGTCCTATTCCAATACTCCGTTGACACAAATCCCCGCTATCTAACCAGAAGCAATGCAACATAGCAAGTTGCAGGCCATCTAACCATTCCCAGCCAATCAAACTTATTATAATCAAAACCGCCATCGCTGCTCCAAAAGTTCATCCTCTCCATCTGAAGCTCCATTCTCAGTCCCCTTTCTTCTCCTCTTCCTTCTCTAGTTTATCACCACCATACTCGCCGGCGGCCGTCTTGATCCACACAGGCCACGACACCACAGAATAGCCCGACTCGGCAGCCTCGTCCTTCCGCACGACGACGTAGTCGGCGAACATGGTGTAGATCGTGTGCTCGGGCTGGCTCGGCAGGGGCCGGTTGTCCGTCAGGGCCCGCACGATCAGGTCGTCAAGGCTCCAGTTCCGGGTCTCCCCGTTGGGGCGGAGCGGACAGCCCTCCGCGAGGATTACGACGAGGTACGCGTCGTCGTAGCCGAACGCGTTGAAGAAGTATCCCACGTCCTCGAAGTACGGGATCCGCGCGCCTAGGTACTCCTTTAGGCTCTCGCTGTTGTCTTCGAGGTACTTCACTGCCTCGGCCTTGGGGAGGTGCTCGGGGAGGGTGAACATGGTCATGGCTGCGGTTGGCTGGAGATCGATGCGAAGTATGTATTGTTCTTCGTTGGGGTTGGGGAATGGGTCGATTAGGGATCGTCGGTCGATGCTGGCTGGTCTTCGAGTTGATACGGCCCTTCAATTCGGTATCGTAGCTAATGATGCTCCGTCTTGGGAGTTTGTCGTCAATGTTTCTGCGGACGAAGTGACTCAGATTATATTAATGGGTAAGGGTAGACTAGTCGGCTGCCGGAGCTTGAATATAGATTCTTGGTTTGAGTGAATTCTAGATATGGAGTATTTCTGCGCCAAAATGAAGCTTTTTGTGAGGACAGGCTGCATAATAGGTAGTATGTCAATATACACACATTAATGTATGGTTATGATTAACTAATGAAAGGGAAAGGTCTATAGTATCCCGTTTCGTTGCACCTTCCTCTCTTTCCTGTACCTCAGGTGCGTTCCAGTTACGGGTCATTGAGTCATATCCCTGCTTGATCTTATAATTTCCCCATGTTTTCCATTAGCTGCTCGTGACTGCCCTCCGGATGCTGGTTTGCTAGATGGATATCAACTGCTTCAGCCTTTCCGAGGAAACCAGGAATGCGACGAGCGTTGTAGTTATAACCGCATGGACGGAAGCAATGACCTACAACTTGGATTTGCATCCCACACCATTCATTACAGTTGGCCCGTTGTATAATGAGCTAAATACATGCTTAAAGTCTCTATGATTATCCACTGCTAGCCATGATGATGTCTAGATATCAGACGCCTTTGCCATGGAGTAGCGAGTAGACCAAGTATAACTGGGCAAATTCAGGCCAAGGAAGGTAAAGTGGTGGTCAGAAGAGTGGGTATAGAATCGCCTGCTGGAGATATCACATAAGGAGGTAGGGACTTCAGCTGAACAAGAGTAAATCCTGGTGAGAATCAAGTTTAATTTGGATAGGAGGTAGGTAATCCGAATCCAAAGCCTATTATTTAGTGCAATTTATATCCTTAGTATGCCAATCTTTGAGTCTCACATCCATCATGCGTGTGCCTTTCCATCTCGTGAGTACCTCTTCTAGTGCCCTCCGTTCACTTGTTGCCCTCCGAACTCGTTGCGTGGCGCGACCACGCCGTCGGCCCAAATGAGCTTCTCGTAGCCGGATGCCTCGTCGCTGCTCTTCTTCACCACGACGAATTTGAAGATGTCTTCAAGACGGTCGGGCTGATGGGGGACCGCCACGTAGGACTGTAGAAGGCCATCCATCATTCCTTCAAGGAGGTCAACCTCGCTTGATCCGGCCTTGTGGGGGTAGTCAGACCGGAAGACGATGGCGAGATAAGGGTCCTGGTCGTCTACAGAGGTGAAGAAGCGTAGTTCCTCGAACTCGTCGAGCATTTCCTTGAAGTATTCGGTCAACTTGCTATCGTGCTCTTCATAGTACTTCAAGGCGTCCTTGCTTTCGTAAACCATCGTGAAGTCTTGTTGCTGGAATGATTTCTTGTGAGTGTCGTTAAATGCTTTCTTGGTGGTTGGTAGCTGTCGGGTTCGTTGGCAAGAAAGAAGGGGGCTGCCTTCCTGCCTTTATATAGATTTTTGGCTACGAGACTTTCGTCGCACATGAACCCATCGTTGAATCACTTCGCGCAAAGAGCCCGATGCATAGAACGCGTCACGTCCGTGAAGCGAATCCTAATTTGATGACACGGCAGCTAGTGCGCCATCAACGTAAGTTGGATAATGTAGCTGAAGAAGCTTCCTCCGGAGCTGTTCTCTCGACTACAATGTAAAGATCCAGCCAATGAAGCCCGATGTTCGCAACCATGACTCGGTAGTTACCTACCTTAGGTACGTATCTAGGCGGTCGTAGCCACTCAGTTTACTAAGTGGACTCAGTTTATTCTAGCATCTTGATCACCACTACTATAGTGTAATAGTTGTTCACAGCTGGGTTAGGGTCAGTGCCAAGGAAAGCGCCCGACCCTCAAATACTCATACGAGATACAGTACCTAAGGTTGCACTGGTATATATTGTCGTGGCTTTATGAAGTGGATGCGGATTCCAACTCAGGGGTAAAAGCGGGCCCGCATCGGCGCAGTTGAACACGATAATAGGGGGTACACAGCACCCTATGATCTGGAAAGGCACAAGTATCACCAGTAATTTACCTCGCTCACCACCTACTCAGAAATAAGCTAACAGCGATAATATTGTCTACTGGTCATAATTCCTGGGTACGTATTTTCTCCAGGACTATCTATTTTCCTCGGTGTCCCCCACCTACACACCTCTTCACGATGCGTACCATGCGAGACTTTCTAAATGCTTAAACAGTCAAATATCCAATTATATTTCCAAGAAACTGCTCTCCAGATATAAGAAAGCATTAATTTTAGGTACTGTTGCAAAAGCGACATCGCTATTTGCAGCAAGCAAATAGCGCCTTATCTGTGACAGGTACCCTTCAAGTAAAATAGCCCATCCATATAATACAATAGGTCAAAGCCAGCGGAGGCTAGCTATTCAGCCTCTGCCCTACACAACACCGAGCCGAGTAATCAATCGATTCTTCTCGCCATAGAATCCACGCGCAGACCACTTGGCGTATCCATTGCTAGAGTTGGTATCAGGAGCAGCCTCAACGAGTTTGGCATCCAGCAGGGAAGGCCTGACGTCGCCCACACCTTCGATTCGGTACGCCACTATGTTCAGAGGCTCGTCAGGCAGCAGGTTATCCGAGTCCTCGATGCTGCTGACGAACTCGACCGTGTCGATGTAGGTTGGCTGCTCTAGACGCACACGCCCTGGCGTGAGTCGGACAATGGGAGAGCAGCTTGTCCACATCGGTTTCCCAAGCCTTCGTCTCTTCCCTTAATGCTCGCAACCGATAGGCTGACAAGACTACCAGGTCAATCTTTGGGACCTATCCACTACGCGGGGATGGGATTCCGAGGTGTTCGTTTTCTTTGCGCTGAGGCCTTTTAAGAACTGAGGCGCTTGTAATTGGTGATGCACCGTACGGGGAGCTGAGAGTCAATAATCGGATTGTCGGCTAAGAGATCAGAGGGTTGGATAAATTCGGGTTTTCTTGTAATTGCAGATGAAAAATCCTTCGCAGGAACAAAAACCATCGATACGGCTAGAAAAAGCTTCGACTTTTCATTTTACTCCGTGTAATGCCGGGCTCTGACCCGATTATAGTACAGACCAACACTGCGTAGTATCGGATACCTCATAAAATCTTCCCCCAATTGAAGCCAGCGGTTCATAGGCTTCCCTTCACCTTTCCCTCGGCTTCCTTGGCCGCACCCTTCGCCTCGCCCTTCAATTCTTCTGCTTTGCCCTTGACTTCACCGCGGATCTCCTCGGCTGAGCCCTTCACCTTGCCCGCGTCGACTTCGCCCTTGACTTTCGACGCGACCTTGGCTGTTGCATTGCCACCTGTCAGCGAACCGCGTATTTCCCTCAATTTAGAGTGTTTAATGCGGATCAGGAAGGAGGAATGGGGAGGCGTGTGATCAAGATTACTTACCACCGGCGTTGATGCCATCGACTAGCTTGTCCGAGACCTTGCGATCTACCTGTTTTAATGTGTCCTTGGCAGCATCTGTGACGGACTTCTGGGCTGCGATGCTTGTGCTGAAATGCCGCGGGGCCGGAATGGCTGCGACTCTGGAGGTGAGGGCCAGGCGGCGTGTGGCGATTTCTGTGAGGAACGACATGATGATGTGTGTCTGATGCTAGATCGAAAGTGTGGTGCAGTTCGTGAAGGGCGGTTTGGGTTTTCTTGTAGGTTTTGAGTTGTGGTAGATGAGCTGCAATGGATGAAGATGGTGTTGATCGTGAAGTACAATCGTCAAAAAGTGAATGGAGGAGAGGAGGCAGGCAGAGGTATAAGAGGGAAAGAGCTCAGATAGGTACCTACGTAATGGCGGGATGATTGATGTCATAGTTATTCAACTACCAAACAATTTGCTCGAAAAGGAAATTGGTGGGGCACGACTGTCAGAAGCTGCTCTCTCGAAGTACTCCACACGCGAACTTCAATGGGGAGTGACGTCTTTGACGACCCTGTTTGTAAACCGTGGATCGGTCGCATATTTTAATAATTCTCCAATCAAAAATCTCGTGAGGCTCGTACCTGGCTCAAGATAAAGAAGCTCTGGAAAGCAATTGCCTCGGATGTGACGCCATGGTGCATTGGAGGCTCTTTACATCGCTGCGGGTCACAGAAACTACCTAATACTTACATATGTACTTACAGGTACGCGTACATCTAGATAAGTGGGAGTAGGAAGAGATGTTGTATTAGAAGGGGTTCCAAGACCAGGATAACTGTTCCAGCAAGAGCTAAAATATAAGGCCATAGTGTGTCGCACTTGCCACTATCATGTACCTGCCACCATCTTATCTACACTGCGCATACATGTACCTAGCGGTTGATGTACATATAGAATGAGGACATTGCGGGGAACTCATTGAACGAAGCTCTGTACTTCGCTGCATTTGGCAGGCGGTCAAAGTGGGGTGTGCAACTATCTCTAATTCGGGCAGGTGGTGAAGCATTTCTGCCAGACGACTAGATTTCTTCGGGCTTTCCCCTTTCGGCGCTCCATTATTCCAGCCCATGCTTATGTACTTGAGTCTATCAGCTTGAATGTCTGTAGAGAGCTACGTACAAAGATTTCCAATACTACTAGGTGTTTAGTACTCTAGAGTTACCGTTCAAAAAGCATTCTGGCACCAATGCAAGGTCAGTCAGTAGTGTTAATACAGGGAGAGTTCCGAGACCGCTGACCTGACCAAGATATGAAGAGATAATCTATGAGATGAGGCAAGCAGTCAGAAGGTGGAGAAACTCACAAAAGGTCAGCGTTCGAGGCACGAAGATAATCAAATAGATCAACTGAATCAATGATAGCCATCTGAATAGCTCTTATATCGATTAATGAGTTGTCTGGCGATATTATTATCATGTACTCGCGCCAATTGCATTTCTCCTTCACTGAAATATGCCTCTTGAACCGAAAAGTCTTAGTCATTTGAGATCGGGCCCTTTTCATTGTTAGTATCAATATTATTGTGTTCCGCACACAAGCGGCGGTATGCCTTTCTTATCAAACAAGGAACAATACGAGTTGAACGGCTTGAAAGCCACATAGGAAATCTTCATGGCATGAGCTGTTGACTTGAAGGAGGTTAATTATTCTTAGTGAGAACAACATCTTCAAGGAGGGTTATATTATAGTTCTTGCGAAACTGAGTTTATAACGCGTTTATCTACTCAATACCTACCTCTCTTAATTACTTGCTGCATATCACATATTGATACTCCCCCTCAGATTGCCCCCTTACATTTCCAGTCAACTTTGGCAACATCGCACTGCCAACAATAGTCAACATGGGCGACGCAGGGACGGACGATTTTATACCTCGACCCCCTGAGGACTATGAAGATATATGTAAGATAGCAGCGGTACAGTTCAAGGCATATCGCCGTTATGGAGGGAATCCAGTTTGGAGCGATGAGAGAATGGTCTCTAATTCGAGATATTGGACTGCTGTTACCTTACCAACTACAGAGGAATACCGCTATTTCCTTGATCATAGATTACCCTGGAAGAAGGTGCCCTATTGGACTTCAGATGTAGACTACAAGGCCGAACTAGACAACCTAATTAAGACGACGGACAAAGGACTCAATACCGCAAAGATTAGGTTGGCTAAGGCTAAGAAGTATTTTCGGGGCAGTCCGAAATTCGTGTACCAGAAGCCGTTGGGCTACGGCGGTTGTAAGTACCTAATCTTCATCCCGCGACTGGCGATGACATTGCTAATATTAAGCGTGATAGTGGGTTTGGCTCTTCACTACAGATTCGACAATTCCCAAGACATCGTAATTAAACTAGGACTTAAGCATTTTGAATCGGACACCATCCGCGAGGAGGAAAGGATGACAAGAGTAAGATTGATATCTATTCGACTTCAAACGTGAAGCGCTGACATGATTTATAGAAGCTCTTGAGGGCTGCGCATAGTATTCAGGTGATAGATCCGCCAAGTATTGGTGTTTATGTACTTGATAAATACGTGCCAAGGCCAAATTATCTAGATTCTTCCGACGAGGAGGAAGATTCTAGCGGCGACGAAAGTGTCACCGAGAGGCGTCCTGCGAAGAAGCCCCGACGGGATGTTCCACAAGAAGAGTTGGTTGCAAAGAGAGAGCGAAAGGCGAAACAAAGAGAAGCCTGGGACAGGGATCGCGCTGCTCGCACCCGGACAAGAAAGGATTTCATGTTGCTCGAGTATGCTCCCGGAGGTAGCATCAACAGCCTAATCCACAAGTTGAAGAAGGCAACCCCGGAAGGCCAAACTACGATCATCCCTAACCGGGTCCTCTGGGAAATATGGCTTTGCTGTAAGTGAAGCAATCGCCGACGTTACCCGTTTTTATGCTAACAGGTACAGTGGTGCGGGCTTGTGTAGGCATGAAATATCCTCCTCGAAAGTTTCATCCGTCGCGTCCTAAGCCATCGGCGCCAGAAAATAAGCAACAGGATCTAATCGAGACGGTCCCGCCTTTGAGCAAAAGGTGGAGAGCGAAGAACATAGTCCACTTCGATATTGATCCTTCCAACAGTAAGTGGTCATTGTTTTTGATACTCGAATAGTTAACTCATCGTCTTTAGTCTTCATTGGTAATCTCGAGAAACCGCCTGGCGACATCCCGCCCACAGCCGGGAAGCGAAAATACGACACAGCTTTTTCTGATAGAGAGAAGACCGAGCATCAACTCGTTCCTAGGTTCAAGGTATGCCAGCCGGCCCTGCTGAGATCAGAGGCAAAAGAATTTAGCTAACCAGCCACCAGCTCGCGGACTTCGGACTAGCACGAGAGATAAAACCGCATAAGATAAAGTATGTGAGCCCCTGCTGGTCTGACTGAAGATATAATTTGCTGACATGGATGCAGCGCCTATTACTTTGCTTTACGACACCAAGGCAAGGTGGACTACTTAGCGCCCGTGAGTTTACCGCTTCTCCTTCATTAAGCTAACGTCCATATCGATCGCAAGCTAATTACTTCGTTTAATATAGGAGCAATTCTGTGCTGACTGGGACTGGATTCCCCCGGACAGGACCGGAGCTGAAGTAAGCGAGCAGGACATAGCGGGAAACTATGGACCCCATACGAACGTATGGGGCATGGCAATGGTAAGCAATCACTCTCTCGCAGCGTACGAAAAGGTGCTGTTCTGACAATTTAGACCATGTGGAATATCATCACTCAGCTAGATGCGCCCAAACCGCCACAACCTCAAGTTCCAGAGGGAATTATAGTGCCTCCGCACGTAGAGGGACAGCCTGAGCCCAACATCGATGCCATAATCCGCGCCGAGATAGCCGATCCGAAGATATCCTACTGCCCGCTCCTGATGGACGGAGGCTTCTACAACTACATCGACGTAGACCTTCGAAGGACGATTTACGAATGCATGTATCACAACCCCACTCACCGCCCGAGAATCGAGGGTCTGTTGGCACAGGCGCGACAGAAGGTCAAGCAGACATTCCCCAACGAGCCCGACAACGCAGTTCAGGATTGGACGAATAGGTTCTTCTTCAATGCGGAGACTGAGACTGAGACTGAGACAAAAGATGATAAAAAATAAAGGCATGCATGATCCAGCGTCGATGAGGGCTAGTAAGTGCGAAACCCGCTCTTCGTTTTTAAGATTGGATTAGGAGGGCGTTAATAGCGTACCAGGTGTAGTTATATGTTTTAGCACATAGTTTATACGGTTTTATTAATAAGTTAACCCGTCTCGTAACGATAATTCATATCGCGCCCATTTGAAAGTTAGCTCCGAGGTATTCTTGAGTCGGAATCGCGTTGAGAAGATGCGTCGTCGACATGCTTAGTTCAGAGGCCTGTCACAGTGGCACTAGAAGCAGATTTGAGGACCTTAGGCCATTCGCAGGTTCCCTTAACTGGAAATTAACTGGTATGCCCACGCAGAATCTCTTTTCCATTTGAACAACTCGCCGCTGAGTCCTTTTACGTGATCGTATACAATTACCAACATGCACATGATAGGTAGTTGCCATTAGATATTGCTGAAATTTGCTGGGCACCTTTCACTGCTGCTATGTTCCGGGGGCTATTAGTTGTACGGCATGGAACGTGCTGATATGGACAGCAGGTGTAAGTATATCTAAGCACTCTAGAAATTCCAAAAACAGTTTATCTTCACTCTGAATCATATTGGAGCTTCAATAACTAATCTGAAGCGAGACCGAAGAATGATGGTAAAGTTGCCTCTGCTGACGATAAGTACCCAGATACAGACCCCTAACCCCTATTGCGCACCCGAGTGCTGCTAAGTTTTAAGCTATCTCATTGGCCAACTTTCCAGAATCACTTCCCAATTAGTACACACCACCACCCTCATTCTCAGCTGGCTCGGGTCCTAGCTGAGGACCTCTTAGGGCAGACGAGTGGTCATCTTATTTAAGTACCTAAGGTATCCAACTCGCATTCGCCTACATCGCTGTTCAGAATGAAGCCTGCTCTACTATTGCGCTTGGCACCTTTCATGCTTACGGTCCGGCATGTCAATTAAGTCCAGGGAAATTGCTTACATTATGGAAGTCCCTCAGCTGGTCGGGCGTAAGAAAGCTGAAGCACTACCGTTTTAGGAAATCCCTCGTCGATTGCCCAAGATGACAATCATGCATAGCCTCTTACGATTACCGGCTTAGGCAATTGCTGTGAATATAGGCAACGGCTTTAAGTATCAAGTTCTCTTATATTAGATACGGGATGATCATCTATCTCGATAATAGGCTTTTATTCACATCCGCGCATTCTCAAACCACATCATCCCAAGATCGAATTTGCCAGTTCAACCCCCCAAAAGACGATTCAAAATGAAGGCATCTACGTCCCTGCTTTCCATCTTCCTCTGTATAGCCGGTGTCCAGGCCGGACTAATCGGTAAGTACCACAAACCCCGTCCTCGGAGTTTCCCATAATTACCTATCTAACAGAAGACTTTAGAACGCGGTCCCGTGAACATGCTGGAGGCCCGCCAGATTGAGGGCGCGTGCTCCCAGTGCCCCGACCCCAACTGCTGTTACCAGCTCAGATCTACCGCGTAAGTTCAAACACAATATCCGTTTCCTTTCAATTACCAGTGAGAACTAACATCGCATTAGTTTATGTGGCGACTGCTGAAGCGACCATCGAACGTTGGGTATTCAAACAAGATGCATATCTGATGTGTATGCCTGGCCTCCGTGATACAAATTGTGGGGGAGTTCTGATTCTTCCATAGACCTCTTTTCATTATGCCGTATGTGTTCATGTTGGATTAGGAAATGGAAAAGCGGGTAGATTGACTCATTTAGTTATTACACAATCCCTTGATCAAGTACTCTCCCTCGTGACCGTTGTGAATTTAGTTCCCATGCCATGGTGTCTGGTCATTATGACCAGCGTCCTCCCCCCTAGTACTAGCTGAGTCATAGAGCTAACCTCCTCCCCGAAGGATTCTTCCGCGTTCTTCCGGATAGATGATATTTCCTAAAGAAACGATGCACTATCCTTCCCGCAATGGGTACCCAGATACCTACCTCCCTAGGTAGTCAAGACAAAGCGATCCCTAGGCAGACAGGTTCATAGCTGCTCGCGGGGCAACATCATTAGTGACCCTATGCTAGGTCGGCGATCTGGCCTTATTTCCAGTCTCCGGCCGAAAGTAGCCAAACATAGCATCGCTTCGATCTCTGGCAACAACTTCTCTGCCCACAAAGTGTAACCCTCCTCGTTTAGATTTACATGATCGACCATGTGTTTGGTTTTAACGATTGTCGAGGGTGCCGGAATGAATGAGATTCGGTCCTCTCCAAGGTTTGCATTCATCAGCGCCGTTAGAGATCTCAACTTCGAGTTCGCGTCATCCACCAAGTCATCAAGCATATCGCAGCGATAGAATAAACCCGCGAGGATAATACAGCTTGAGGAATTCGATATTCGGAGCAAAGTCTGTAGAAGGAGGCGGAGAAGCAGAACATCTGCATCTCGCAAGCCAGATAGACAGTCGATGTTGTTGGTCCCGGCATGAACTACCCATACTCTAACATCCTGCTCTTCTAGGGCGCTCATGAGCCTGCCCCCATCCTGCTTTGACATAAGCCTGTAAAGAATGTGTTCATATCGGTCACCGCTGATGCCTGCGTCGAAGACCCCTGTGCCGGGAAGTAAGCTCTCGAAATCAACAGTTGTCTGTAAGCGATCTATTATATCGTCTCCCAGCAATACCAACTCGTGCATCCCGTACTCGCACATAAGAAACGACTCATGATGGGCTCTTGAATGGTTACGTGAATATTGCCTGTATACTGCATATTTCTCTAAGAGCTTGAGAAAATCCTTCTTGGAGGCGGTTGTGTTCTCATCCGATGATTCAATAGTCAGCATTGTAAAGTGTAAATTATTGAATGTTGGGTTATTCAGAAAGTTCCGGGGTAATAGGCAGGGAAGTAACCAGGTAGTTGAGTAAGAGTCTTGGACACATATGCGAATATTAAAGCACGTAAAATTTAGGGGTAAGTAGATGTCATTTAATAAGAACTTCTTCGCCCAAAATACCTACCTTGGTATGGATATTTGCTTTCCCTGTCGGTGCACAATCAAAGGGCCTTCATGTAAAAGCACATAGTAACTGTATAAGCAAAGCGTATTCCTATATTAGGGCCATGGGCTAGTTGGCCCATCTACAGCAAGGAAACAGCACACATTCATGACGCAGATATGGCAACTGTTAGATTATGTTGTCTTTGCGGAATATCAACAACTGATAACGGCGGAAGGATTTACTCTTCTATCTCAACGCTGATTCTACTTGCATGACTCTTCTTCGTTCAACCCTTCCCCTATTATTATGCCTAGCTCCAGTTGGCTTTGGAACGACTTTGACAAATACCTCATAGTTAAGCGTGTATGTTGATTCTTCGTGGTATTGCCTTGGCTCTGATTTCGAGGGAAAGAATCAAGTCAGAGAGCCACTTGGTGTGAAACTATTCTATGATGCTAGTCAAATCTTCACTGGGTAAAGACTTTAGAATGTTGGCTTTTTGCTAATTACTATCAATGTTCTCAACCAGATTGCCAACACACAGGCTCTTATTTTGATAAGCAGGATTAATCTAATCTAGCTGATTTCCGAGTTGCTTGCCAACTACGGCCTGTCCACAGACAATGTTTCCATCATCAATTGGCTTAGTAGAAAAGCTCTATAGCATCGAGGATCTAGGACATTGTAAGCACACGTGGTGTTTGTATGACGTGACAGGACAAGGCTACTTACGACGTTTGGGCTTAGGTATTCGGAGCCGCTGCTCCCTGAGATGACATTGATAGTAACAGTATTATCGCCACTTACAAGTGTGCCGCTGGGGATAGTGCAGTCGTATACCTCTCCAAACCCGCGGTAGGCGCCTCTTGTGACACCACGGCTATCGATCGCTGTCGGCGCGGATGGGGCGGAGCACGAGTAGCTGTTCACGCTGGCCTGTGGTCTCCCGCCCGCATACGCGAGCGTAGTCGCAATGCGAAGGGTCGCCTCGCTGCTGATGGCGCTGTCCAGCGAGAACGAGATGGCTTGCCCGTTGTTGACGTCCTTGAAGATGGCCATGGGGAGGGCTGACGCATCCGTAGATGCTACGGTGCCGGGGTTCCAGTCCGACATGCGGGTGTCGGAAGGGTGCATTCGCAGCTGCTTGTCAGCATTCAAAAACCCCGTCGGCTGTCCGTCGTAGTCGCCAAGCTTGAATACGGTAGTGTGCGAATCAGTCAGTGCTGCGGCTGTAGCTGCAATATTCGCCGTTGCTGTGGATCCCGCCGTCACGGCTACAGTCGCTGTTGCGGCGAGAAACTCGTCCTGGTACAGTGCCATGGTGTAGGTGCCCGCGACTAGCGCCGGCGAGGAGAACTCGCGCGAAGACTCGGTATACGCCCAGGCTTGGTAGTCGTCGTTATACCAGTGCACGACGGTGGGGAAGTCAGTCGAGACGCCGGACGCCGTGCCAGCGACGTATCCGCGGCCCGAAGCGCCCGTGTATCCTGTCAGACCCAGGTCGTCGAAGAACGAGACGTCGTAGTCGCTGGCCGCGGGGATGCCGCTACGTGTAAAACTGAAGACGTACGGCCCGTGAAATCCCTGGCGGTAGCTCTCTGTCTGCACGTGGTTCGAGTTCATGTAGTATGTGACCGAGTGGTAGTCGCCGCCGTAATTAAGGTCGATATCACGGAAGAACGGCCCTCCAGAGCTCTTCTCGGTAGCCTGGCTGTTCGGCCTGATGAAACATGCGTGGACTGACGCGTCTGTGGTCGTCGCGCAGTACACATCGTCGTCAATGAAACGCTCCGATGAGTAGAACTGCCACAAGCATTAGCGCCCTACTTAGTTCGCGTTCATAACCTAGGCCTCACTTTGCTGCGCGTTTCGCCGTCGACGAGGAAGACGTCCGAGCCTTCGATGGCAGTGCCCCCTGCTGTATAACTGACATTGCCGTTGGGATAGGCCTCAGTAAGACCCGTGAGTCGGAAGATGTACCGTAGCTCGCCAACAGCTGGCTCAGACACGGTGTAAGTGCCCATGTATATTGAGCTAGATGCATCGGCGAACACCATGTAATGAGTAAGGTCAAAATCGTCATTGTCTGCGACACATTCAACGACCACATAATCGCCTTGGAGCGACAGATTAGCGACAATACCAGACGTATCGATGTCTCACAAGCTCTTACCGCTGGTGGTGTAAGAGACAGTCGCAGAACCAAGCCCAGAAGCGATGTGGCTGAAGGTGCTGCCGTACTGGTACTCGGCACCGTGGAAGTATAATGAGGTGACATCGCAGCTTGAACGACTGATTGTCGCGGTGAAGCCATAGCTGCTTCCGGTATCGACAGTGTAGGAGGAGTCCGTTTCACTGACGCTGATACTCAGAACGGGCGCAGTACACGCCGAGAGAGCCGCAAGATATTTGAACGAAAGCATCTTGACGGATACGCGAGGCAACGCACTGATGGCCTTGGCTCGCCTCTCATGTTGTCGATTGCTGATGACCTAGACTGTTAATATAGATAAGATCCATCTTAACCCATGTTCAGCCCTTCAAGGGCGCTTGGCGTATGTAGCGTAGAGCCTCAGGGGTATCTCGGCATAGCATTCCTGCGAACATGCAACCTTGAGATCATGCGAGTAAACCCCAGTTCATAGAGGGGCCAACAAATCGTTATCCAATGAGATGAAACTAAGTCCTAAAACCGTACCCCTTTCGCAGAGCTATCCAATTTCCTCCGCATGGACATTCGTCAGATTATTACGTAGGCGAGCCAGAGCAGGTGGTATTTCTGATGTGATTTGGCGCGCTGAGCCTACATCGCGTTACGTATCCCTATTTAAATGGCGGATTATGTATCTGAAAGAGGCATGTTGCTTCGTAGCCGGTATTTTCCACCACTCACAATAGCAGCACTGTTTTCAGCAATCGACGATCCTTTGAGTGGGTCGCTTGTACAGAAGGCCACCTTTGGATATCGAAAGGTGCGATTTAGTCTATTGTATTATCGAGGATTTTACGTCGCATGCTATAGCGAGTTGGTCTTAGTATACTTCTCTTGTCATTCCTACTCTAATCATCAACGTTTAAGGCGGCCATCTTCAAGCCACTGGATAACATCGCAATGCAACGCTCTTCAGGCGCTCTGTAACTAGAAGTGGAGAAAGGATTTGCTTGCCAAGAGGCGGATACGAACAACATGACAACGAAGCGTAGTTGACTACATAACCTACCTAGGTTATACGCTCATTGATTTTCAGCGCGATTTACCGATGTCATGAGATCCTGCCTGATACGTATTCAAATTCAAGACGTTGAACGCTAATAGCACGGCTATTTAAACATGGGCCCCTTGAGAATATCAGTCCTGGCCCTCAGCATCGCCAAAATCCCTCAGAAACGTATCCCGGGCCTTAAAAACCAAATAGGGTCCATCATGGGTTGATGTGAAGATGTCATACAGATGGAACTCGCCTTTCTGTCCAAGGCCGACATCCCCAAGTTTACCAGGCGCGGTCTCAAAGTCGAAATACCAAAGTGTCTTAGCCAGAGCTAGGCTAAGCTCTAGGTAAGCCATGGGCTTCCCAGCGCAGCCGCGAGAGCCGATAGAAAAAGCTGCAAAGGCGTCGTGCATTGCTTTTCTCGAGGTACCACCCTCCTTCGAGTCCCCGGTTGCAAGCCAGCGGTCTGGGTTGTATGTGAAGGGATCGTGAAAGTATTCCTGTTTCGTAGTCACATGTCAGTAATCACGCGAGCTATGAGCGGTGTGAAGGCCAGAGGAGGACGGGGTACTGACGTCGTTGTGGTGCAGCGAATACGTATTAACACCGACCTTGGTACCATGAGGGATGATGTGACCGTCGACTACGAAAGGCTTGCCACCCTCCTCCTCTGGTGCCAGTTCCCTCCAAAGCGTCCCGGGCGACGGCGGGGACATCCTTATAGACTCGTCGATACAAGCTCGAAGGTACTGACAGCCTGAAAGCTTGCTCCCACAGATCTCATCTGCGCTTTGGAACGTCGTGCGAATCTCCGCAGCAAGCTTTGCGTAGGACTTCAGATTCCGAGACAAGTAGAAAAGTGTGGCGCTCAGAGCTGTTGCGCTTGTGTCGCCTCCTATATAGAGTTCTCAGTAAACTTGCGCAAGTGAGGGAAATATGAAATACGGCGGACTGTAGACAGACCTGCTATGATGAAAAAGAACGCTTCGTACCAGAGGTCTCCTATACGGAGGCCTTCATCATCTTTCGCATTGACCGCCTCGGCAACGAACGAGTAGAGATCCCTCTTAGCGTTTACATCCTCCGCCATACGGCTACGGATCATCGTTTCTATTAAGCGCGCCGTCTTCTCTCGCTCTTGCTGGAAGAACTTATTAATGTAGACGTGCAGCTTATACCGCGATATGACAGGGATTTGCATGCATACGTTCATGCGATGGGTACTTCTCGCTAGCTGCTCGACTAGAAACCGGTTCTCTTGCTGGGTCTGCAGGTGCAAGGAATATCCGAATGACAGGAGTCCAATAATATCAAAACTTAAGTAACTGCATCTGCTCTTCACGTCGACAGGTTGGTCTCGAAGCCTGCCCAGTTGTTGAATGAATATATCGACCTGCTCTACCATAGCTGGTTCGAAACTTCGCATGGAGGCGTCCGTAGTAGCTCGGCCGACAAGCCTTCGTTTGCGACGGTGCAGGCCCCTATCCAACGCATTCCAAACGCTATATGCACCCGGCTTTGTTTGCGTGGACAGATACGTAGGCGGCTTGGTGACTCTCTCATTTTGATAAATGTCTTTCCCATTAATTAGTCACTTCTACTGTATGGATTCTTGACCGAAGCCTACCTCGGAGAGCTGTAGCAGAATTGAAAACAAGCCTGTCTGGTCCTATTCGGACTACTGGGCCTATTTAAGTTAATCCTCGATCTTACAACATACTGATCTTATCTAACCATATTTCTGATGATTTCTCCATATCTCTATGTGAAGATCTCGTTTGATAGCGAAGTATCCGGTGTAACCATTGGTGAGCTTTGCGACCAGAGGCCCTGGGTAATTTCTCAGTGGATGTAAGAGCAGCTGGTAGCTCAAGAAAAGGACGGTCTTCGACCAATTAATTAGAAATATTGCTCGTCACCAGATATGATTGAGATTCCCTACCAGAGATAGCAGGCCATAGGCCAGGTACAACCCAAGAGAAGTCATAGCAACGGATTTACCGCTAGCAAGTAGAAACAGGCTCTATGAGTTACGAGTGAAATCATAGAGGAGATTGAGAAGATGCCTCTGTCGGCTCCTAAGATACCGCTGTCACCTACCCAGCGGTCGACACTTCATAAGGGCTGAACAACGGGGATACGTTGGAAGCCACATTGCGATCTATCCTATCTATGGATCAGATTCAACGAGAGGGGGTATGGGTGGGGCTGTATGAGATACATACCACTCCGCTACCAACGCCCTTGTTGTCGTGCTGGAGGCTTTGGTCCCTTGTCCTTGGCGTGCCTACAGTCCCCCTTTGCTGTTAGCTTAGTAAGCAATCGATTTAGGTAGGTAGTTAATTGCTGTGCCTCACGAATCAGGGCTTTAACCACCTGGGCTGTCACATTGATACACAACTAGGTATTCATTTAGGTAAACTGCCGGGATGCTTCTAAGTTCCCACATTTCGAGTATACCAACCCATATGTTTTAGCGCAACTATTCCTCAACTGAACAAGGCGGTGGCAAAGCTTTCTGGCTTCATTGTGACCACAGAATTGGAATAGTTAAGTTGAGTAGGCTTGACTTCAAGATTCTAGTAAGAAGCTAGTTGAGAGCTAGTTTGACTTCCACTGGCCACGGTATATGAGAAGCAAGACTGACAAGTCTTTGGAGCTATGGAATCTGTAGGGTATACGATTGTCGTTGGTTGGCTTACGTTGCCGGTGGATGTAATCTATAGCTAACGCATGTGCCTATTATTAACTGGACAGGATCGAAACAACCAAACGCTATAGCCCAATCATCTATCTCCCCAGACTATCGGGCGACAGGCCTGGACTTCTAAGCAATCCCGTGATGTCATTTAGATCGTTCTGTTTTTGATCGAGCAGGACTTTTTGCTGGTGGATCTAGAATGTAAGTTGGACAGTGTGAACCTCCTTTTAACTCGATACTCGGTGTCGCTACCTATATCTTTTTGCACATTAAAACGCGCCAAAGCTACAAATTTCAAGCCATCTCCTGTTATGGGAACTTCGCTTTGGCCTCGTGAATGTATCTAGCACTTTTGCTTGTTCTTGCGACAAGTCTAATACTATCAACATAGTGGAAACATGATGCTTATTCGTCTGTATCGAGAATGACACAATACCGCTACATGATTTAGTAGCATGGCTCTGTAGTTTGAAACTATACCAATATATAAACCATAGCCTCCATAATCATTCTTATTGATTTACTCCCATCGAGGCCCTACCCTCCATGGCGCGGTTGATTGGCCCGGCTTTTCTCAAGCCATAGGGATTGTACAGAGAACATAATCAATTTAACCCCACCCTGTTAATATAATTTCGACGATCCAGAAGCAGTATATTAAAAAGCAGAGCCCATGCGTGCCGGTAGTTAGACGTGTAGTCGGTGCTATATTAAGATAGCCTATATTTATTCCAACCGAGACGCTGAATGTTACTCGCGACGAGGCTTCATGTAATCAGCGCCATATGTTGCCCTGGTTGTTCTATTATTGTAACTCAGTACGGCGAACCGGGTAAGTGTAGATTATAACCATCAGGATGGATAAAAGCACTGCGTCCGCCGCAACCTTTCCCTGCGGGCTTTTCGCCGTGTTCCCCATTTCTAAGACGATCTCTAGGTAGTTGACCTGAAGTAAAGTAGAAAGATGCAGCTGATTCCATTTGCCGCGCTGGCTCTAGCCGCGCCTGCGAGTGCGCTGATTCGGTTCTCGTGCTCTCAGCTCGTGGTTGACCGCATCGACCCCCTGGTCAACCCGGGTATGGCGCCATCCCCACATCTACATCAAATCATTGGTGGTGTGAGTAGAGCTACGCAGAGCCGCAAGAGACAATATGGGGGCTAATCGACGTAGAACTCGCTCAATGTGACCATGGACCCCGCGAAGGACATGCCCGGCGAGTCCACCTGCACAAGCTGTCAGTTTACCGAGGACAAGTCCAACTACTGGACGGCTGTGCTCTTTTTCAGGGCTCGCAATGGCACCTTCAAGCGCGTCCCGATCAGGCCGAACGTCGGCTTTGATGGCGCCGACGGGGGTATGACCGTCTACTACATGCAGAACGGCCTAGCCGACTACCAACAACGATCCAAAGTTACGGCCTTCAAGCCAGTAAGATTGAAAATTCTCCTTAGACCCCGGAAGATGGTAAGGTTGATTGGCGCAGGGATTCCGCATGCTCATCGGCGATGTGACGGCTCGAACAGAAGACCAGGCCAACAAGTATAAGCAAGTCACGTACACCTGCCTGCAGGACATGACCACTCGTTTCCCGGAGACCAAGAATCTCCCGAACAAGCCATGCCCGGCCGGCATAATGGCGAATATTCGGTTCCCAACGTGAGTCTACGGCACTTTGGCACACCGAATTCTGTCAGGCCGACCATCTAACACGAAGTAGCTGCTGGGACGGCAAGAACCTCGACACCCCGGATCATATGAGCCACATGTCGTACCCGGCCAACGGCACTTTCGACTCGCAGGGCTCGTGTCCAGAAACTCACCCGGTACGTATAGCATCGCGCTTCGTCGCAGTTCTCAAAGAGCCTGCAAGTTTCCTGATATGGAACCTACTAACAAAACGCAGTGGGTAACGCCGAGACTTCTTTGTATCTCCTCTAGACTTGTCTTGGGGGCACAAATTTCCTAATCAGGATCTATAACGAGTCACCACTCCTAATACAACCCTAAAAGTCTTGAGTTTCTTTTTCAGTGTTAGTAGTCGCTAAGACTTCTTGTCGCAGCGTCCCCGTTCCTCAATTGATGTACGAGACGATTTGGGATACCCGCCAGTTCAACGATCCGAATGATTGGCCGGAAGACGGATCGCAGCCATTCGTGTGGAGTATGGGTGACCAGTAAGTTTCTCGCATGTAAGAGAAGACCGCGGGAGTTCTCATAGGTACTGATGTGAAACTCGTAGCACTGGCTACGGCAGTCACGGCGATTACCTCTTTGGCTGGAAGGGCGACGCGTTACAGAGGACAATGGACACACCCTGCTATGTCACGTGTCCGACGTTGACCACACAGTCCATCGCCAATCAGAACAGGTGCAAGGTCGATAGGACTGTCCAGGAGGACATCGATTCTTGTAAGCCACCGACACGACGTCAGAACGGGGAGCGATCCGGAAAGCTAACAATTCGGTCAGGGTTACCCGAAATTCCAGGCGGCCCCACGATATCGAAGAAGTACTAGATACGAGGCGAAGAAGGATGATGAATAGAGGCGTTCTCCAACCAGAAGGAACCAAGACGCGTGTACGGCGTAGTTAGTTTGAAGCGCAGTCAAGGCAAAGCGGCGGGCGTTGCTGACGATAGCAAGCCATGGACCCGTCCAGGATGAGCCCCCTTTTTTTGATACCGCGATTCTGAAAGTGACCATATCCCCGTTCCAGTACCGCACAATATGGTCAATGAAGCTATGAATGATGTATGAAAATTGAGATCCAGAAGAGCCCGTTCATATAGCCAGCTCTTTCGTCAATGATGGCTTGCTACCCCATTTTTTCGAAGTCGCTTAAAGGCGAAAGCGTCAGCAAGTTCCGTATTCGTATTAGTAAGTGAGTCGCCGCTGGTGGCTAGACCACTGTGGTCCCTGAAATTTCCCGGGGTAAGATGCCGCCATTACGCGCCAGCCATAGAGATGCCTTCCTCTGAACATACAGTAGTGAACATTATCCATTCTCTAACCATTTAGGGCCCTGCTAAAGCGATCTTACTCATGCCGAACCTGGTCTGCAAGGGAAGTCGTCTAACAATGTTCACACAGCCCTAGCCGCGAATGGCATGCTGGGACTCGTTACAGGTAGTAGCGATATCGTGAATAAATATTTCGAGACCTAGACATTGCTGAGTAAGGACCATAAGCGATATTTGCTTGGCGCCCACACCACGGAGAGTCGGTAGGAAAATAGCAGGGAAATTTCACGTGGGGCGACTTCGCTTCTCCTGCCAGCAGCCGTAGCTCCAGCAGTAGTGAAACTAGAAGTTCGGCCGAACAGCCCGAGAGAGTAAGCCAAGAGTTATATCTCGCTGCCTACCTAGCTAGTTACCTGAAATGTCTGTTTCTAGACACGTACCTAGTTTTGCGCATTACTTATGGCATCGAAAACCCCATTGCTATGTCTGGATGAATTGTCTGAAGGATCAGTCTTACCTAAGTCCTGAACCCGCCATCGCATTCGCAGCGCCACATTGAAATGGGGCTGCACAGCATCGTAGAGGTCGACGCGGTGCGACCGCTTCTGCTGCGGGGCGTCGGACTGCTGCTCATCGTCGCCGTGGCTCGGTTTTTTTACAGAGGATATGTCGAACGAAAGAGAGTGAAGTCGCTGATCGCCCAGGGAATAGTAAGTTCAACTTCCCAGCGGTCAAAGACCTTCAACCTATGAGTCCGAGGCCGGTCATGGCTAATTAATATAAGCCTATGCTGCCGCATTCCTGGCTGTTCGGCCATCTTCCCATCTTCGCCGACTTCCGTGCGGCTCATCCTCCAGATGTGAACGTATACATGTTCCACCCCTGGCTTGCTGCAAATGTCAAGAAATACTTTCCCGGCCGGGAGAGGCTGCCCCCCGTGGTCTACGTCGACCTGTGGCCTATGGCAGGCTCTCTTGCAATGGTGTTTGACCCCGTGGCCGCGTCCCAGTTCACCCAAGTCAAGAGTCTTCCTAAGGATCATGTGACTACCGAGTACATGATGCCACTCACGGGAAACTTGGACATGGTTTCTTCGGAAGGAGAACTCTGGAAAACGTGGCGATCGAGATTCAGCCCCGGTTTCAGCCCGCGTAACTTGACGGCGCTGCTCCCCGAACTCATCGAAGAGGCACAGGTATTCGTGAACGGGCTCAGGAATCTGGCCGGCGAGAACGGAGAATGGGGCCCGGTCTTTCAGCTCGAGGAGAAGACGACCAACCTAACTTTTGACATTATTGTGAGGGCTTCAATGTAAGTGAAAGCATGATCTCTGTTCTCACGTTTCGGAATACTGATATCAGATAGAGATCTACGGCTGCACGAGCAATCAAGACCGTCCAGTAGCCCAGGCCCTCTTAAGGCCGCACTTATGGAACAGATCAAGTTGATGGGCATGGTCGCCAATGCCGCGAGGGTGTTCCCTATCGTCCGAATGCCCTGGCACCACGCAGCGATCAGACGGAATAACAGCACAATGCGGAAAGTCTTGCTTCCCCAGGTAGAGAACAAATTGCACTCGACCCATTCCACCGGAAAGAAGAAACAGACCATCCTGGACCTCGCTATGAAGTACGTTGATAAGAACGACCCCAGCCAGTCCAGAGAGAAGCCGGATGCCGAATTCATCGATCGAGTTATAGCGAATCTGAAGGCGTTCATATTCGCGGGCCATGATACAACATCGTCGACTATCTGCTTCATGGTAAAAATGCTGCAGGATCACCCAAAATGTCTAGCCAAACTCCGAGCTGAGCATGACGCCGTGATGGGGCCAGATCCGGACAAAGCAACAGAGGTCCTAGCGGCGTCACCTCACCTCTTATACTCACTGCCGTACACGCTAGGAGTCATTAAGGAAACTCTGAGACTGTACCCTCTCGCGGCAACCGTACGTGATAGCAAGACTGTTCCAGGCTTCGCTGTCACTGCTCCAGGGTCACCGCTTAGGTATCCTATGGAAGGCTTCGGGCCATGGCTTGCTGCGCCCGGCGTCCAGCGCAATCCCGAATATTGGCCGCGAGCAGATGAATTCTTGCCTGAGCGTTGGTTGGCTGCGGAAGGCGATCCGCTCTATGTTGCCACCAAGGAGGCTTGGGCGCCTTTCTCCTTGGGCCCGCGTAACTGCATCGGAATGGAACTAGCCATGATTGAGCTGAGATTAGTCTCAGTGCTGATAGCGCGTAACTTCGATATTGAAGAGGCCTGGGAAGACTGGGATAAGAAGCAGTAAGTACAGTTCCATTGATTTGCTACCAGGGTCATACCTATGGTGCATTGCTGGCTGAGAGCCCGTTGCTAAATAAGGTCTAGAGGTCCCAAGGCCACGCCTACCCACGTGGTGAACGGCCAGCGTCTTTACTGCATCGGAAACGGCACGGTGCATCCGAAAGACGGGATGCCGGTGCACGTGAGGTTGCGAAGTCACAAGCCGGCTCAGTAAATGTGAGGATAAGAGCAGTGTGTCTGTCGGTGAGTAAGTATCTAAAATGAAAGCAATCTATAGTTAGCTCTATGGCGAATGCATCAGTTTCTACAATATGTAGTCTTTGCTCAACCAAGATTCACACTTTAGAAAGCCTAGACTCTAAGGGTCCTTGTTTCACATTGAAGCTAAGCTTCATTGCTGACGCGGTTCACAGCTAAATTTGGAACGTACCTGGAGATACTACCCAGATTTACCGCTTGACTTTTATGGGAGGCTCTGTCGCCTTGACCCTCTGATTGATCGCCAAGTTCCTTATGGTCAAATAGAATGAGGTTGATTGTTGTATTCTCCGAAAAATATGCAGCAAACTCATATGCTTCGTCCATGGTCTGTTTCCTTTCTCAAGTTGAGAATGAGAAAAGGAAGGGCACCATTTTGCCATGCTGTACGTAATTATCGACGAGCTATCTACCTACGCATCAGTCAGGAAGGTATCGAAGGATCGCCAAATCTATCCAGCTAGACGAGCATCCTAACCAAGAAAGGATATGGCGTCAGCGGCAAGTGATGGAAACTCCTCGCGCTAGGTCAGTTGAAGATCTTGAACAGCATGAGTGCCAATGGATATGACTGAGGCAATATTTCTAACGTAGTAGTGAGTTGTCTAGACCTACTCATGGATTGGAGGCTCAAAAAGCTCAAAAGGATCCTACGATCTGTGGGTTCAGATGGAATTGGTGTAGCTTAATGCCACCGAAGTGATGGTCAATGGATTGGATTGTAGGAAGCTTTTATCGTACAAAAAACGTGGAAACTAAAATCCTCTCAAAGGGATCTGGGGTATAAGTCCGCAGAATTCGACCAGCTTGTGATTACGTTCCGCGCGTCCCTTGCTTAAGACTCTGACCACCTACCTATAGGTAGGTACCTAGGTACTACCTAATACACTATGTACAATGATGCGGATGATAGACAAGATGTGCAGTCGGGATTATCAAATGTGTAAATAAAGAATACACGATAAGTGTGCACCTGCAGAGCTATATATGTCCTACCTATTAATTGTGCGCCTCAAGTCTCGGCAAAGCGGGCTGGCGGGTTGGCTACCTGTTGTCATTTTCGTCGCAATTACGCACCATGCATCCTTTATAGGAAGACTCGCATCTCGATTCGGCAGTTTGAACTGAGTAATCCGGGTTCGACGAGGAAGATTTCTTGAATACTGCGTAAAAGCGGCTTCTTACATGCAGGTACGTTTTCTTTCAGCGATAATGGTTTAGCTGGAATTAGAAAGATGCCAACCCGAGTATTGTATTGATTGAGGAATGATCTTCTCCACCGAATGCCAATAAGGGCTAATGCTCGCCGATGGCTGACGTGACAAATGCGACGCTATAGCTCCCAGGCGTCACCCTGGCTGTAGATCTCGCATACATCTAGGTAGGTAGCTATGACTGCATGCTGCATGCTGTAGTCGCCATTTACCTGCTACGCGGCCCGTCGCACAGCCTCTCATGTCAGATCTTACTGTTGAAGCCCGGTGTTTTTCGCACTTGGTTTCCCAATCCAGCTTTGCTCTTCTAATGCGGTACTCTGAAAGAGCTGTGGGCAGACTCGAAGGAGGCGTTCCATAAGAGGCGCCAAGAATGCGATACAAGGGTGTTGAAAGCTTGTTTTCAAGTGCTTCGTCATTGCCGCCCCTCGCCGTCCGTTCCTGGAGGCGGTCTCACCAGTTTGCGTGGCGCGCCGAGTATAGGACCGCTGCCGAAAACTTCGAGTTTAAGGTAAGTGAGTTATCGCTATGTATATTCGACTGGATGTGTATGTGTCTTCCAGGTACCGAACCAGCGTTCTACCTACACTACTGTTACCCGTCCGCATTTTCAGAATATTCCCTCTTCCGTTCTGAACCACCAGCGATGCTACCTAGATAACGAATGAATTTAATTGACTTCTTCCCGACGTTTTCGATTATTCACCGCGATCGCAATGCATGTCGACTTCAATGCAACAAGCTGTTGAGGTCATCCCAAGATCGGCAGATTGCCACTGGGGTTCTTGCTGAATTGGTAATGCCCAGCTACGTTTCTACTTAAAGAACAGTTTTGAAACAAGCGAGCTTTAAATAGCATCACACATGGCGCACTTTATCAACTTGGGACGAAGTAATTTGTATACAGTGTATACTACTAGCTTAGACGAACTTTTGCTAAAGGTAGAGGAACGGACTTCGGACAGGCCCTTAAGCGATCGAGTCTCATTGGTCATGCAGACGCGGTAGTACTACAGCAGAAGAATATTCCTCAATAAAGATATCTGTGCTTCTGAAGGCAGCTGTGTGAGGTAAGTATTGATTAGTAGACGTGCGCTCATACCGTCTGTTTCTGCCGTCACCACCAGGGCCATTGGGAATTGTAAGTCTAAATCCTGCTTTGTTCTGGATCGATTGTCCGGATCTGGTTCTGCTGTGGACGGGACTGATGCCAAGTTGTCAAGATCTGCTCGAATCTCGGCCCCAGTTATGGGCTCTCCATAGCTGAACCCCTGCCAGACTTAAATAGGAACGGCCAGAACGGTTTTGGATCTGCATCGCTGGATCCTAGTGGGCCAAAAGCCAACGCCAGGGGGGCTCTTCCCAAATCCTCCACGCATCATAAGGAATGAAGATATCAAAGTGGCCTACCAGGGTCCAGTCAGCCAGTCAGCCAGTCAGCCAGTCAGCCAATTCAACAGCCAACGGTACTCGCCTACCTAATATTTCAATAATGGCTGATTCCATCCCCTAAGCTGATATGACATACAATAACATATGCAAGTGGATACCAGTCGATCTCTATGGATTAGACAATCTTTCGTACCGTTATTCTTGCACACTCTAGTAAACCAGTGTCCCTGGAATCTGCCGGGGCCCATTGACTACCAAGGATAACGACCTGCTATTCTACGTTATCAGGATGCTGTAGACATGGAAGGTACAGATGTCACTCGGTGACGGCTCCATGGCCAAATGCCGGGCCCCTGTTGGACATTGATGTCCCATGTAATGCTCCGTACGACAAGTTAGGTAAAATCTGGCGTGCTCGACGCTAGGCTGATCAACAGGACCATGAAGTCAGCGCGGAATCCATGATTATCGTTGAGGCACAAGGTTAGCGAACGGCGTAATCCCTAACGCTGTGGAACCTCCTCAATCCAACATATGTAAGTAGAGGAGCATGAAACATATAAGGGAGCTACCTCGGCGTCCATTCTAGACCGGTTTTCTCTCGTCACCAACAGAACCCAACGACGACTACTACTAACCATAGCAGCTCCAGCTGGTCTGTTGATGCCGGTACATGAGGGACGGTAAACGGGCGCGATTTTCCTAGTTTATATTCCAGACACAATCTTTCTGTAAGGCGACACATCCCATCATGCGCTCGTTCATAGCTGTATTGGCAGTAGCTGCCTCATTCCAAGGAGGCTTAGCGGCCCCGTTTCAAAACGAGGCCTCCTCTCAAACATCGGCATCGCACCCCAAATTCCCACACCCGACAGGCGGTCACCACCACCCGACCGGCACCGGTGGCTATTCACATCACCCATTCCCAACCGGTGGCTTCCCCCGTTACACCGGCGGTCCGCGCCGGCCGGGAGAGAAGATCCCATGGGTGAAACTTGAAGAAGACCACCATCATCACCACCACCATACTGGTGGCGCACATCCAACCGGTCACTACAAGAGCCATCCCGGATCATGGCCTCACCCTACTGGTGAGCCTTCACACACCGGCGGCGGCCCCGGGCGTTTCCCTCACCCTTGGGGAGAAAAGAACAAGAAGCCTTGGGGATTCCCAACCGGCGGTTTCCCTCACCCGACAGGCGGCGAGCACCACCACCATCACCACCCCCACCCAACGGGTCACCCTCGCCCTCACCCGAGCGGCCAAATTGGGGAGCTCCCGGGAGATAAGAAGCCAAGTAGCGGCTCTCCAGAACCCACCGCTGTCGAGAAGCGAAGCGAGGAGCACCATCATCCTCACCACCATCCTAGCGGTTGGCTACCGCACCCTCGTCCGAGCGGCGGCTTCCCGCACCCGAGCGGATGGCACCCACGCCCGCACCCCAGCGGCGGCTTCCCTCACCCGACCGGAGCGCCGTGGCAACACAAGGGTCACAAGGGCCACGACCACTCGTCTACCACTTCTTCCACCACTTCGGCAGCTGAACCCACCGAGGCCGCGAACCAGAAGGAGAAGCGACACGAGGAAGGCCCCGGTCCCATCGTCTTTCCCCGGCCCAGCGGCGGCTTCTTGACTCTGAGCTTCCCTAAGTTCCACCCACACCCTACCGGCTGGCACCCTCACCCCACGGGTGGTCACCACCACCCTCACCCAACGGGGCACCCTCACGGCCACCCGAGCGGCGGCCTGCCAACCCCGACATCGCACCCTGATAAGCCCATGAAAACGATCGAGGCCCAACACATACGCGAAATATTGCAGGAAATTCCCCGCGTGGTCCAGGAGGGCAATTAGAGGGCTCTACATACACGGCGCAAAGCTTTGATTTTCACGACGCGACTGGCTGATTACTATACCTTGCATTGTACAATAGTGTACCACTAGGACCAGGACAGAGAGGGATTGGGCGAGCTCCCTGTTGGTCGGGAGCTCAAAAGTACTTTCCTTTGTTCTTAGATTTGAGCTTGGCTTGATGATGGGGTAGATTGGCGGACACGCTGGATGGATGGCTGCGAATGATTGGATAACCTATGATTGTGTTGAATTGGGATGGGGTAGGATCGGGTAGGGGAACAAAGAGAACGCCATGATTGTTTTTGTGTGATCGGAAGATATCATGTTCACAAGCCCGCAAACCAATACTGGCCAGTTCGTTCTTGTTCGTCTATGCAGCGTGTCCGTAATCATTCAATTCTAGATGTTACATTTCATGTATGTGATGACTCGAGGAGGATGTGATCTGCTGATTCCGGGCTGAGCTCCTAGATCGGTCAGTCGGCGTTCGGACTCGCGTAGATGAGAGATTCCGTTTGCGCCTTGGCTGCCTACGCGTGGACGTGGGGGTAAGGTTAAAGGGGAATGAGGTGAGACATAAATAGAACAATGTGCCACAACTCTCTATGTACAGTAGGTGCATAAGCCACATCTCAGGTACAAGTGGATTTGATTGAACCTTTGATGATTTAAACATTGCGCTTTGACTTTGGATTGGATTGAATTTGATTAAAGATTGGACCCGATAAAGCTTCGCTAGTTGCGATTGTATGGTCTACGTTTAAGAGGTGGACATTTCTAGAATACGAGACCCTACGAGTGTACTCCGTCATCCAAGCTGCTGCTGGAATTGTTTCGATATCTGGTAGAAGCGCCACAATATTTCCATCTCACTCATGGCTAACAGTTAAGAGATACGACATGCGCATTCCAACCAATTTCCCCGTGTCTTTGCAAAAACAATGACTTTGCATTAAATCATAACAAAAACACATTCCTCCCTCTTTACAACAGCTCCCTCTCGATTCTCAAACACTCGCTGCCCCTTTGGAGGAATAGCTGTGAATTGAACGCGGGCTACGTGCGAACTACACATATACACCGTAAGTCGTTACTGTGCCAGTCTAGACCGTGCAATACAGTACGCATCAACTGACCATACAGTAATTTGCCCAATCTGTTGGTGACTTTCGCCACGTGAACAGTCGTGTGGATACCGCGACGCGGGCAGCAATTGCCAATTAGTCAGTAATCTTAAGGTTTCCCAGGGGTCCTGGGTCTGTTTTGGGTCCGTAAGGTTCAAGGCAGCTGCAAGGTTCTGGGTTCTGGGTGTCTGGGTCTGGGTCTCGCTTTGGAATAAGGTTGGCGCTGGCAGCGTTTCAACAAACTCAGGTCGGTGTACTGCCAACGCTAACTCAGCTTGCGACATTTTCCCTTATGCATTTCTGACTCTTTTCATCAACAACAAACGATCAATCGCGGGTTCATTTTTCTGAACTCCATCTTCTAATATTCGCCTTCATAGATTTCCTTTTTCTTCCCTTTCATTTTTCCTATCGAGATACCATGCGCGGCAGCGCCGTTTCTTCGGCAGCTTTGACCGCGCTCAAACGACCCCTATCGAGACTTGGCCGTGCCCATTTATCCACTACATCATCTCACAGCAGCTCCCACTCCGGAGCAAAACTCGGAGGTAACATTCGCAAGGCCAGCACCGTTCCGCACAGCGTCAACAATTTCCCCCATGGCCAGCAATTCGAGCCCGGCGTCATCTTGAAGGGCTACTCTGGCCGCGAGTACACCATCGAAAATGTTCTGCAGGACAGACAAGACCGCCAGGTCTATCTCGCCAGGTTGGTGACGAATCTAGTTTTTCACCTCCGTCGCCGCTTATGTGGGGTTCCATCGGACTTAACGTGTCACTAACAACTTGACTAGAGCGGCAAACGATGAGAAGAAATTCGTTCTGAAGAGTCTCTTTGAGACGGAATACAATTATGCGCTTCCTTTGCAATTGAGGTTCAACCACTCGCCTTACTTGCGGGCGCTTCGGGACACTGTTCCCGATCAGAGGATGTTCGTCAATGAATACATGACGGATCATCTCCTCAACTTCGCCTTCAAGACCGTCCCTCTGTCTATCCAGAAGCGCGTATTGCGAGACACCCTTCGAGGTCTCGCAGCCTTGCACAATCAGAACATCGCGCATTTAGGTGAGATTTGTCAATCGGACTTAAATTCGGACTTTAGATCTAACGTCGCATCTGCTAGACATCAAAGCCAACAACATAATGATCGACTACCGCGATACTTCAGAGGGACTCGTGGTAGACCGGGTCCAACTCTCCGACCTGGAAGACTCTACTCACATCCCTCCCGGACAGGCTCTCCGTGGGCTGCAGGTCGGCAACCATTTTTGGCGCAGTCCGGAGGCGCACGTTCAAGGCGCAGTGGGCAAGCCATCGGACATTTTCTCCTTGGCACTCGTGGTAAGTTCGCATCGCTGTTCTTATTTGTTCCCGAGAGTTTCTGCTAACGGCTCAATAGTTCATTTTCATGCGCCTGAAATTGGTCATCTTCCGGGTCGACAGCGCGCCGGGCGTCGATCTGACCAAAACCATCCTGCAACGGCAGATATCGACATTTGCGGAGGAGGACGATGTCGAAGCCCTCATCGACTACCTGGGACGAAGACATCCCTGGGTGGACGAGCTGCGTCGCATGTGGAACTCTTTCGGTCCCGAGAACCCACGCAGGCCGTTCTCGCTCTGGAAGAGCGACGCGCTCGACCCCGACTTCAAGGATCTGATCCTGAAGATGACCAACTTCGATCCCCGAAAGAGAATCACGGCGCAGGAAGCCCTCGATCACGTCTGGTTTCACGATGTTCCTGAATAGGTACTTCATCATACCTTGTTTTAAGCGGGTTTGCGGCTTTTTCGAAAGGGTTTCGGATACGGGATTTCCAAGGCACGGAATAGGACAACAGGCGAACATAGACTGATACAGGGAATCTCAATGGATAGAGCATAGACGACCGACCACAGACACAGACAGAAACATCCGATAGAGTAATAGTAATGGCGCTCACGCGGTAACCCGTATACTTGACTTACGTACATCCTCTAGATTCGCTCACAAGTTGTGCTGTCATGCCAAAACAATGCTGGAGAACCGTCTACGGGAGGTGGTCTCAATCTTCCAAGTTGAAAAAGAAAAACGACTTGGAAACATCAAGTGACCCATAGGCGCATATGTTCCATAGAATCTCATACTCGCCAGTGCCAGTGGTTCGTATATAATGATGGCCACAGGAGCGCAATATAAAACCGTCCTGTACAATCCAAAGATGCAACGTGGGACGAGATATTTGATACATGAACAAGCCTAAACCTCAAGTATAGGTTGCTTACCTAGTCTACTTTGCGTTCTCGAATGTACGTTCGACCAAGTAAATCGAGGTTCCTGCTTAGACAGGCTGAAGTGGAGTTCTACTACACCGTAATACTAGCAATGTAACTCTACGACAGACTAGCTCCAAGGTGAAGTCCGGAAGCCACAATAGGAAACATGAGACTAATATATGTGTGACATCAAATACCGGCAGCTAAGGGTGTTCGATACGAGTCTGGAAGATGTCCGCATGGCTCGATGTAACCCATCGTCTCGCAAGACCCACCCGCGTAACCATTAGCCGTTTCCTCGGAGCCATCAGTGTCGGTTACTCGAAAGGGAACACGGTTGACGCGATGAGGAATAATAATATGTAGGTATTTCCGACCTCGCGCTGTTCCTTCACTTCTACCAATGTCCGTTTTGCAGAAAGGGTGACCGGTCTTTGCGATGGCCGATCTCAGATACGTGGCTCTGCTGTCCGTATCCATCGTCCTCTTGGCGCTCGTCACGGCGCAGGAAGCGGGTCCCGATACCTGTGCCGAAGTCCACGTATTCCTCTCCCGCGGGCACGGCGAGCCGTACCCGGGCCGCCAGGGCAAGCTGGTCCAGGCTATCTGCTCGGGGCGCGCCAGCTGCGACTACGAGGACATCGTCTTCGATAATGCGCTCCGGACGGAGTACTGCGGCGCCGTGGAAGCTGGCCGCAGAGCTGGCGTTGCGCAAATTACCGCGTATAGTAAGAGATGCCCGCATGCGAAGCTCGTGGTTAGCGGGTATTCGCAAGGCGCGCAGGTTCTGGGCGATATCCTTGGGGGCGGCGGAGGCGTTTTCTTGCAGGGCTGCACGACTCCTACGGTCCCGGGATTGGACCCGAAGACGGCTCCGGGGAATAAGAGTGAGTTTCGATTCGTCGCGCAGTATCGTATGGGATGCCCCCCTTTTGACCTAGCTCGGTGAATAGTTGCCGCAGCCCTTTTGTTCGGCGACATTCGCCACACCGCAAACCAGCCGTACAATACACTGACAGGCGCTTCTATCAACGGCCTGTTCCCTCGATCTGGCCAGCAGCTGGCGGGGCTCCACAACTACGCCGGGGTCCTCCGGGACTGGTGTCAGGACGATGATCCGATTTGCGCGTTTGGGGGCGGCACACGGATATACAATGTCCAGCACCATTTGGATTACTTTGATGTTTATTCCGGCTCCGCAGCGGAATGGGTCAGGTCGAAATTAGATGGAACCTCGACACCTACTTCGAGTACAACAGCTACAACTACGCTTCCTCCTGAGGTCACCGCATCAAGCTCCGGTGTGCCATCTACAGCTATCTCTGGTTCCCAGCAGGGTGCTGTCGACATATTTCGATGCTCTTGGAGTCATACTGGCTTGATGGCATTATTATGGGTTATGTTCACGATAGTGTAGCCGCACGTATCAAATTATGATTTTTAAGGTATGCTACAGTGTAATAAGATAGACCGGTTAGTACCATTGACGTAGTTGAGGATAGTGATAATAATGGGATCATTACGCCCTTCCTCCTATGCTGCAGCGAAAATTACAACATCCAGATACGAACAAGTTGTACCTTTTATGCTAACTTACACAATGCAATGCCATCTTCCGAGTCTCATATACCTCGGGAAATTGTCAGATTATGTATTTATACGTTAGTCCGAAAGCCAAACTTTACCAATCATTCACATGTGGAACATAGAGGAACCCATGAAGTGAACACTAATAAGCTGTCATTTCATTTAGGGCGAGAAACTAATTGTGTGTTTGATCAACTACTATGAGCTGTGAAAAGAGCTCGTCTGAATACTATGCCTAATGCAGAGCAAGTTGCTGCCAGAGGGCCCGATTGACTAACTGGATGCCCCTGTATGATGAGTCTCCCCCATCCTCTTTCATATTCACTGCTAGTGTAAGACAATATTGTGCTCAACGCACAAGTTGCTTTGACTCCAACATTGGGGGATACGGATCGAGGACACTGGATCTCTGCTTTGAGGCGCGTCGGGGAACTAGCGGTGGTAGATTGTATGGTCCGATTTTATCGTAGGTGTAGGCCGTGCTAAATCGTAATAGGAGAGTGGGCGAAAGAAAACTGATGCTCGCAGGTTGCTGATGGTTTGGCGAAAGTTGTCTGAGAAGTCAGACGCGTCAGTGCCAGTTCCGCCAGTAGTATCCCTGTTCATCGAGTGCGTCATTACAGGCAGCATCTGCGATTCGGTTCAGCTCTCTTGGGATCTGGATATAGTTGATCGTGGCGGATTCGCTGACTTCATGATCAAGCACAAGCGCCTGCCGGAGGAGATCTTGATGGGCGACTTGTCCCCCTCTCGAGTCCACCCATCCGTTTGCGAACCAGCTGTGAATCCAGCTTCTCATGGTATTAACGACACTGCTGGAATCCGAAAAGATGTTAATCTCTATATCGGAGTTCGGAGTCAGGCGACTGAGCCTCCTCAGTGACCATTGCAGAGCAATGATCACGGCTAGGACTTCAGCTCTATGATTTGTGGCGCGATATTGCCAGGTGTCTAGGTGCTCCGTCCGGGCTATCCATACTTGGTCAAGGGAAGACCAGGTGCAGGCCGCGGCAGCACCGATTGCCCAGCTGGTGCCATTGCCTCTGCAACCACCGTCGACGTAGAAGTTCATGACGATGACCATGATGATTGTGGTGAGTTGAACTTGGTAATAATAGTAAGGAGGGCCCACAGATAATGAGCAATCGCGAGGAGATGCCTGATGAAGGACACAGGAAAATGGGCGGAAGGTGAATACGGAACCTCAGTGTCTAGAAACGGCTTCCGGTTAGCTAAATGTCTTTGAAACATTTCATAACGTTGGCAGTAACTGCATCTACATAAATGGCTCCATGCTTGTAATTTATAGAGGTTCGTAGGACAGTCACAGCGAAACATTGAAGCAAACCGATTGTGTGTTTCAGTTGGATATATGCGCTTAATTTGACACACGTTGTCTTGAGTCTAATAACCTTATGAAGCTTCATGGCTAGGTACCTATGTATCTACCTCATATACGGATCTCCCTATGGACGTCGGGGATCACGTCATTTGCCAGGCACAATACGACCCCTGATCTTACACCAGTTTAAACTCCAAACCCACTATCGATAAACTACTCCCAGCCCCACCTCACTAAAAAAGAAAAATTCCCAGAGGCTCGGGTCGCTGATAAGGATGAATTGATACCTATCCAATCTCACTTAATATCACCGTTCACCGTATTTCGTCTCCTATATCGGCGGAGCTGCTGTAGACTTCAAGTACTTTCAGCCTCATAATAAGCCGCTGGACACGCGCCTTATACTATATCCAAGAATAATCACCTTCGGTGTGCGGGAACTGTACATGTTTTGAGGAGTACAAGGCGCGAACGACTTTTGGATCCCAATTGGACTGAGCGCGCGCGGGGGCACGATGGGGGACGCAGCCCAAGACCTCGACGCCAGAGGCGGCGCACTTGACACGGCCAAGGACTTGTTCGCTGGAGCTGCCGGAGGAGTCGCGCAGGTTTTAATAGGTAGGTCGCCTATATCTATTATCGCCATCACTCATCGCGATTACGGTGTCTGGGGGTTATGTTGAGAAAGTATCACAAGAAACTCTGGCTCATAATGAGGGGCAAACTCACTCATTCAAATTCCCATGATGGAGACAAAAGAGACCGAAAACGGGACCAACACATGTTTCTTTAACCCATACTAACCACACACCCCCAGGCCAACCCTTCGACATAGTAAAAGTGCGCCTACAAACCAGCACAGCCTACACCTCCGCCCTAAACGCGGCAAAAAGCATCTACAAGAACGAAGGCCCACTAGCCTTCTACAAGGGCACGCTGACGCCGCTCCTCGGCATCGGCGCCTGCGTGTCCATCCAGTTCGGCGCCTTCGGCTGGGCGCGGCGCCACTTCGAGAGCGCCAACGCCGCCGCCCACCCCCGAGGCTCCAGGGACCTCAGCTACGCCCAGTACTTCGCCGCGGGCTCCTTCGCCGGCGTCGCCAACTCCGTCATCTCGGGCCCCATCGAGCACGTGCGCATCCGCCTGCAGACCCAGCCCCACGGCCCCGCGCGCCTGTACGCCGGCCCGCTCGACTGCGTCCGCAAGCTGGCCGCCCACGGGGGCGTGCTGCGCGGCCTGTACCGCGGCGAGGCCGTCACCGTCTGGCGCGAGGCCGCCGCCTACGGCACCTGGTTCCTGACCTTCGAGTACCTGATGAACGCGGACGCGGCGCGCAACCGCGTCCGGCGGTCCGAGGTCCCCAGCTACAAGGTCGCCTTCTACGGCGGGCTGGCCGGCGAGGCCCTCTGGCTCGCCAGCTACCCCTTCGACGTGGTCAAGAGCAAGATGCAGACCGACGGCTTCGGAAAGGAGATGCGCTACAGGAGCATGCGCGACTGCTTCGCGCAGACGTGGAGGGCCGAGGGCATGCGCGGCTTCTGGAAGGGCATCGGACCTACGCTGCTGAGGGCCATGCCGGTCAGCGCGGGCACGTTTGCTGTTGTGGAGGCTACCATGCGGGCTATTGCCTGAATTAGGTAGCTACGGCTAATTCAAGTATACATGATGATTCAGGAGAGATGGAAATATGCGGCTTAAACCAGAGTAATGGCGTTGGCTTTCAACCAGAGGTGCTTAAGATCAGAGGATCTGTGGATAGATCTGATTTAAGAGTAATTCAACACATCGAATGTGGATTAGAATCGGGGCGCAAATTGCAATAGATTTAGGGGTCTACGGCAGGCAAAATGGTGAACTTTATTCGCTATTCTCGACCCGCCTTTGCAGAATCTTTCTGGCGTTTGCCGGAGTAAGGGATTCCAAGCCCAGCTCAGATAAGAGCTTTTTGGCTTCTGTGTTATCCGTGAAGACGCGATCGCTGGCTTGTTGGAGAGTTACGGCCCCGCTCTCAGCTTCCAATGGCAAGCTCAACAACCTCGAGCCGTCCTGCAGCGTACCCAAAGCGGCGGAGCCATCGGGAATGTATCGATCTATGAGAGAACTGATAGCCTCGAGGTCCCTTACGAACTGAGCGGCACCGAGCGTGGTGAAGTTTTGTGTCATGAGCACATTCGCCCAGAGCATATCTTGCAACTTCTCGAGAGCCTCTCGCCATATGCGGCGGAAAACCGCTGTGCTGAGGGTGGCAGCGAGAAAAGTCAAATTTCGTTTCAGTATCTAGAACTGCGTTAGTAGTTGTGTCGGGAGTAGCGGTACAGCGTGTCTGGATGTAAGTTTAAGTGTTACCTTTAAAGGTTCATCTAACTCAGGAGTCACAGAAAGTTGGGAAGGATCAACTATACGAGATTAGTAGGTCAGCGAGGAATGGAATCATAGGGACAGAGCTTACCGTGCGTACTATCACTAATAGTAGTCCATTGGACCTTCGTCACGTAAGGACGGAATACCTTCTGGTGAGAGTCAATCAAAGCAGTGACCAAATATTCTTCGGCAGTCTTCCGACGCTGTGCGTATGCCGCGATTGTTTCATCGAACAGTATCCCACCGTCGCCATCAGAGCCAATGTCTGCTGAAGTCCTATCTTTCACGCTTTCGTAGCTCATTCCACTGGCAATATTACCGTCGCCGTTAGTACGCCTAGCCCTGGTCTGAAGCTGCTCCCACATGGACACAAAGAACTGCCAAAAGTCAGCAACGGACCGGTATGCATTTCCATTCCGAGTCTTACTTCTTCATTACTCCAGTCCTTCAAAGTGGCAATAATGTGGTCGGAACTGCCCAGCACCTTGCACAAAGTCTCAAACGCACCGGTACCTTCCAAGGCAGCGGCTTGCTCCTTGGTCAATCCGTGAAGTGTGCGGCCGAGGGTCGAGTTGATCGTGTAGTATGTGTCTAGAGAGTCCTTGAAACGGTCATGGTAATCATCCAAGATGTCAAGCTGGATATCGATGAGGAATCGGAGCTTATGAGAGAACCTGCGAACTCGCTCGTATTGAGAAGTCACGGACTTTAGGAGGTCGGTCACTCTGACGGCCCCAAAGGTCGGCTTCATCTTTCCACTGCCGCTATAGTCATAATCGATATTCCGAGCATCTGGGGAGTTCATGATCGCGTGGTAACGTTCGAGCGCGAAATCCTTCTCCGCCTTGAACCAGTCGTCGAAGTGCTTTTCTAGCACCTCGGATGTCAGACCAGCCCAGCCTTGATCAGGATCACCGCCACCATAGTTGAACCTAGACCGTATCTCGTCATCAAGATCCATGAGCTGTACCATGAGGCTACTCAGGAATTGGGGGTTCTTTAATCCATGTTGTACCATGGCGCCTACCTTCTCCCTCATCACGGGTAACAAGGCAGTGATGAGGGCGCAAGCTGGATCCATGTAAACCGACTTGTCTCGCACCTTCGTTTCGTGGAATCGGGATGCCATGATATAGCCTACGTTGTCCCGAAAGAAGCCTTCCCACTTATCTATAAGCGACAGAAATTGGGGAACGCAAAAGGTTCCAAACGCTTGTGGGTTGCTAGTCGCGTTATTGCCCATAAACTGGAAGCGGAACCACTGTACGAAGGGCCTCGCCATGACTTCAAACGGTAGTAATGTTACTACTCCTTCGGAGTAGAGAACTTCAGCAACTTGCAGGTCGATGAGCTTTTCGAAGCCCTGCAGCCATTCATCGTCCATCTCGGCATTGGTGTCGACTCCCTGCGGCCAATTGCGCTTCTTCAAGATGTTCTCCAGCTCCTTAGACATAGTATTCTTCATCTCGTCCCACAGATCCTCTGTGACCCTTTCGACATAGTCCACTAGGTGGGTGGCTGCCTCGTCCGCTGCTTTCTGCAGCTCCCTCAATCGTACACTCAGCTTCTTGAGCTTGGAATAGGGTTGCAATGCGGCTTTGGGACTCTGGGGCAGATGAGACCGTGCTTCAAGCCTCCAATTCTCGACATCTTGTAGCAGGGAAACGTAATGATAAGCGAGCTCGAGTTTGTGGAGCTGCTTCATGGGTCGTTCGAGACGTCGTATCGCTTCGTCGGGCGCGGTCGACTCGGTCACTATCTTCAGACGTACATCGATGCTCTCTTGGAGCTGATAGAATTCTTGTATGGACCTGGCAAGTCCACCCTGACGATCCTGGGCGGCGCGACGAGCATCTTCGAGCTCCCTGGTGGCATCGTCGAGCTGGGTCTGGAGCTGACTACGTTGGACTTCGACGCTCGCTAGTAGGCTATCGAGGTTTTCGAAGTCGGTAGTGGACTGGAGCTTGTCGTCAAGGTAGTCCTCTAATCGGATATCCGGCTCTTTCGAGTATGGATGTGCCGGTGGATTTGTCATAGCCATGGTCGATACTGGCTTCGAAGCCTGTGCTGGTGTCGGCAATGACCTGAGAAGTCCAAAGCTGTCCACAATGAAATGCGATATGCATTTATGCGCCTATTCCGTACTTGATTGGAGGATAACAGCATAAAGTTAGTGGGGAACATGTCTGCTTATGTAATCATTGCATACATCAATGAAACCCAAGTAATTTCAGCCTTCAAACCTCCAACATCCGTCAACGATAAAAACGGCCACGATCTTAATGACGTCCCTGGAAGACCTAGATAACCTGAGTGGCCTCCAATTACTTCCGTCAGGTAGGCAATGGCTTTTCCGGATGGTTATGCTGGTTTCTCCCGCAATACGTATCTGCAGCACATGCTATGCTGGTTTAGCTCTTGTGCTTTTTTCCCCCTGTCCTCAGCATCATGGCCGGACGACATACAAACGTATGAGGCAAGGCTAAACATTACTAATTCCGCCACTCTGCCAAACTCCAAGTTTGCCCACTCAGTTTCTTTCACTGTCGTTATTAAGATTAACGAAATGAAGTGTAAATACCTACCGTAGCGGGGACTGCCCGTAGCCAACAACCATTGTTTTCGGAATACACGAAAGATTTGTATACCTACGCGCTAATGGAAAACAAACGCATTTTTTTCTCAGCAACGATTGTTGGAAATTGCATAGTAAATTAAAATATTATTTTATGCTTTGTTATTATTTATGCTATTTTTTTTATCTTATCTTATTTTTTTATGCTATTTTATCTTTTTGAGCAGTGCTATTCGCACCACCTATTTTTGCTATCAGGCCTTATTCGCACACCCAGTACAAAGCCGGAGGTCCCGCCACCCCTCCACACCCACTAAAACCGTCTCTACACCCACCGAAACCCTCTCCTTTCGCAACGCAGCAGGTAATTCATTTCAAATCGTCAAATTACAGAATTTACAGTACTAGAATCGCCTTTTCAAGCCCTTTCGAATGATATAGGTTGCAGGCCTATATGGCCTCTCAATTCAATTGAATCCGTTGTTGAAAGTGGTGGTTTGCAAGTCAATGGTTTTGCAAAAGGTGGTCATATGACCCCCCTCAATTGCAAGCCAAAACCACCACTTTTAACAACGGATACAATTAAATTAAGAGGCCATATAGGCCTGCAACCTATATCATTCGAAAGGGCTTGAAAAGGCGATTCTAGTACTGTAAATCCTATAATTTGACGATTTAAATTGAGTATACAGTTTCGTTGCAAAAGAGAGGGTTTAATTGCGTTGCAAAAAGAGAGGGTTTTAGTGGGTATGGAGGGGTCACATGACCACCTTTTACAACCCTCAATTGCGAGCCAAAACCACCACCTTTCACTGCGAATTCAATTGGATCCAGAGGTCCTATAGACCTGCAACTAGGACCATTCGAAAGCGCTTTAAAAGGCGATTCTTTTAATATAGGTGCGATAATTGAACGATTTTAATTCAAAGAGCAGTTGCGTTGCGAAAGGAGATGGTTCAAATAGGTGGGAGGTGTGTGGGGCGGGCCGGACCTTCAGCTTTGTACTGGGTGTGCGAATAAGGCCTGATAGCAAAAATAGGTGGTGCGAATAGTATTGCTCATCTTTTTTATGCTATTTTATTTTTTTATGCTATTTTATCTTTTTTATGCTATCTTATTTTTTTTATGCTATTTTATTTTTTTATGTTATTTTATTTTTTTATGCTATTTTTTTTACTTTAAGAAATTTTTTACTTTACATGTGATTTAAACCTAAGGTCTTTAAATTTTGCTACGCATTTTACCACTATGCTATTTTAAGTTTACTAGAAATATAAAAAATAAATTTTAATATAAAGTTAACTTTATATATATAAAAAATATAAAAATTATTTAAAAATCGAAATAAAACCATAAAAATAAAAACTTAGTTTTATTATAACCTAAATTTAATACTCTATATAATAAAAAATAATATCAATTTTAAAATAATTTGTTTTATAATTTTATTTAATTAAAGTTTAAGTTTTATTTTTTTTATTTTTTTATTTTTTTATTTATATTTTATTTAAATAAAACTTAATTCATTAAATAGCTTAACTTATTAATATTTTAATTATTTAAATTATATTATTATATAATTTTTATAACTAAAGTTATTAAAGTTTAAAGTTTATAAAGATATTAAAGCCTTTAAAGCCTTGGAGCCCTTAGAGCTCTTAGAGCCTTGGAGCCCCTGGAGCCTCTGGAGCTTTGAAGCCTTAAAGCCCTGAAGCCCCTGGAGCCCTGGAGCCCTGGAGCCCCTGGAGCCTCCATTGGAGCCTTTGGAGCCCTAGAGCCTCTGGAGCCTTGGAGCCCTTGGAGCCCCTAGAGCGCTAGAGCCTTTGGAGCGCTAGAGCCCCTAGAGCCCTGGAGCGCTGGAGCCCTTGGAGCCCCTAGAGCCCCTAAAGCCCCTAGAGCCCTAGAGCCCTGGAGCCCTAGAGCTATTAAAAGTGGGGCTATTTTTTCTTAGCAACGGCTTTTTTTTTTGAGCAATGGTTGTTTTCTCCTAGCAACGCTTTTTACTTAAATTCAATGGTTCTCCGAAACCACATTTTCCCGCTACGGTATACTTGGTATTATCCAATTGGCCCACTGTTCACAAGCTCGCTTCAAATTACTCTCCCCTATATGTCCCAAATCTAGTAATCCGTACTATAAAATGGACAGCAGACATTGTGGGGAAGAACTGAGTGAACCGCGATTTAGCGAGGCTTTCAAATGGTATCGAGGCGCCTCAGGATGTGTGATACCTCCATGATACACAATGACTCTCTCGACGTGGGATTACGTTGTTGTCAATGCTAACAGATTGACACGGCTACGAGACGGTTTGCGTACATGGTAACACTTCGCAGCAAACTTGTGTATGGATGAGTGCGCATATAAATCACTCTCTTGGTGCAAGCCTCATCTTCCACACCCAATCTCCCAACATCCAGTGTCTTACATAATACTAACATCATGTTTTCCAACATCCGCGAGCGCTTATACGCTTATCTCGAGCCCGTCGAGGTCCTTGAATGGGCAATCTGGGGTGAGTATTATTCAGCTGGCATACTGCGTCGCAAAATACCCATGCTAAGTCTATCTCGAAGCTTTCAGCGTCACCTGGTGGAATGCACTCCGATCACACGGCATCAGGGCTTTCTCGAAGGCTTCAAGATGGCGTGGTGAAGCGTTTGCGCTTTGGTTCCGGGCACTGAGTAAGATGGTCAATCCGATATTCAGCATTTGGCATTGCATCTCAGATCCCGTAGATCCGTATTACGTGGACCTTGAAAGGACGTCGGTGATCCCAGCTCTCGTTGGATCAGCCGAAGGCACCGTTCTAGAACCGGGACCTGGCATAGGCAATCACCTCCCAAAATTTGATCGTGACAAGGTCAAACAGGTCTACGGCGTGGAATCCAACGAAGCCTTCATCCCTGACCTCCAGGCCGCGGTCGCCTATTTCCAACTAGGCGATAAATACACAATTATCTGTGCAGGCGTCGAAGAAACCGACGTGCTAGAGAAGTACGGGATAACGGCAGGGAGAATCGATAGTATTGTGTGCATACAGGTCTTGTGCTCGGTGGCACAGCCCGAGGCTGTGGTGAAAGAGTTCTACCGGCTCCTGAAGCCAGGAGGTAAATTCATCTTTTGGGAACACACTCGAAGCTGCGACCGGGCGACAAGAATAATTCAAAGTGAGGACACAAGTCCGATGACGTGACTGCTGCGCGCTGACCATGATCTGTAGACCTCTGGACCATCCCTTGCAGGTTCTTCTTGGGGGGATGCAACTTGAATAGAGATATATTGCGAATCATTGACTCAGCCGGCGTATGGGAAAACGTCGGCTCACTCCAAAGACTTGAAGAAAACCCTTGGGACGTAACGCCAACGGTCTGGGGAACATTCGTCAAGCCCTGAAGCTACCCTTTCGAACTCGACAGCATCTGATGTTTCGGCGACTTCTGGGATTCCCAGGCGGGGTGGTATCACTACAGTAGTTGTATCTGTTGGTCCAGACTCTGTCATGTCCTTATGGTAGACCAACTAGTAATACTAACGGGCTTTCTACCAAAGGTTATGAGATGGCATTGTTCAGATGCTAGAAATGAAGATCCAATGCTTTCGTAGGAGGAATGGACCTGTTTAGATAGATATGTAGACATTTCACCATGAGCCTCGTAGCAGGGATTTGGTAGTTCTGCTACTGGCTTGCATGAAGTTGTCAGTATACCTGTAGACAGACGGCTACAGTAGGGACCTCTGAAGAGTAAAGGTTGATGGCATATCTTGAGGCTAACCCGAAGCCGTTAGATGATATCATTACTCAGCGCGCCCCGGCGATCGAGAACCAGTGAGGCTTCGTCCCACTATCTCCAAGTGTCAATCGATCGACACACGAACCATTTAAGCTTTTGGAGACCATGACGACACTGCTACCGACGAGATACCAGTTCGAGATATGCAGACGCAAGACTGCGCGTGGGGAGCCAATGAAAGGCAGCTCAGCTATCTTTGAAACTGGGAATTAGTCGCCAGTGAGATGACGGGCGACATCATGCCACCGGGAATACATCCAATATGAATGCGTGCCGTCCTACTGCATTTGATAATGCCGCTCACTCCTTTTAGAACTGGAGTACATTCCAAAGCTCAAATTAAATCTCCTCACATGTAGCCTCACCTACGCCGCGGCAGACATCTGCTCTATTGTCCCTCAACTAGCCCTTTCGTACTATTTAGTGTCCCAAAGTGAACTCGAAGCCGATTATATGAATTATGGATAAAGAACGACCTAGGTCATTTGGGATCGGAGGCGCTGGAAATATTCGTATGGACATCTGATTGCCTACTTCATATCTCCTGCTCTACGGGCTATCTAACTAACCGCTCCGCATCATCTAGGCACACGAGAACAAGCTATCGTGCACGACATAGAATCTGCCAGCGAAGCAGCGAAACGCCGCAGAAGTAGTCTTTTCAGCTCAAGCTCGGTTGACAGTGCAGACTCGAGGTCATCCAAACTCTCGGGGCGTTTCAAAAACATGTTTCGAAATCCTCGCACGAAGCCTATACCGGAAGCCACCAAGTAGAGGTCTGCGGATGTAAGCCTCATGAGAATCAGTAACCTGGCGGCTCGCCGCTCAATAAGACGAAAAGAATTAAAAGCACCACTCGAAGTTCGGCATTGTTTCCAAGCTATCTCAATTTCAGGCTCACATGACGTATCTGAAATACGGGTTTTCCTTGTCCGTAAGGTCTTGAAAGGCGAGCCTGGCTCTTTCAACCTCGTCTTCCACCACTGCGGACTCTTTCTTTCGGTTCTCGTATCGCAGGACTACGAAAAGGGTTGCTGAAGCTAAAATGGTGATGCAGTAGCTACGACGGCAGGTTAGTACCACGACTCAAAAGCGAGATTGTGAGCAAGTTGTATTGTACGAACCATATGATGAGTCCAAGCCACAGCTCTGGGTAATGGGAAGTCTTGGTCTGACTCTTAATCAACTGGGGGCCGATGATGTTCCCTGACATATCAAGTTAATAATCAGGTTATTATTCCAAAGAGGTGAAGAATCATACCAACGCAGTATGCGACAAAGATAGTCGCCGAAGTGAAGCTTTTCTTGGTGTGCCCGGCGACATTCGACATTCCAATGGTGATGATCAGACTTACCACCGCGCCGAACGTCCCCGTAATCGTGTAACCTACCACGGGCGCCGCAGCGTGGTACGTCCACTGGCTCCTCCAGATGACGGCGCATCCTGCTATAACCGGAAGACAACAGATAATCAGCATGAAGATGCGAGTGTTGGGGTAACGCGATCCAAGCCACCCGGTCAGTAGAATGGCGATCAAGCACAGCCCGCCGAGGGGAAACTGGAAGACGATAGACTCGAGCGTAGTCCAACCGAACGTTGACACGATCAGTGGACCAAAGCCAGAGACGGCGCCGTTGACGGTATAAGCCGAGGCCATCATGATAGCGATTAGCCAGATCTTGATGTCGAGCACTGCCTCCCTGAGCTGTGACGACTTGAACTTGGTGCAGCGGACTCCAGTCTGGCCGTAGCGCAGCCGCTCTACAGCAGCGAATCTCTCACCCTTGGTTAAGAACCACGCTGAAACCGGCGAGCTCGGCATGACGAAGCAAAACAGGCCAAACATGAAGGTCAGGCATCCAGCTAGAAGATAAATATACTGCCATCGCCGCAGACCACCACCCGTGATCTGGGCGAACCCGTAGTTCAGAGCGCCACCTATGATGGTCCAGAGTCCGGTCGAGGAGAACCACCAGCTCTGTCGCAGGGATTGCTCCTGCTGGGTGTAGTACCCAGTGATGATCGTCATGAATCCAGTCGGGATGACACTCTCGACGAAGCCCAGGAAGAAGCGCTGGGCGTACAGCCCCTGATACGAAGTGACCGCAGCAGTGAGCATGCAGATCAGTGACCAGAGCACCACAACGCCGCCGAGAACCCGGCCGGTCTCAAAGCGCTGTAGCGCATAGGACATGGGGTAGAGTCCGCCCAGCATGCCGAAGTAGAAGATGGACGTCGCCCAGCTGAGCCGCGACGTATCGACCGCACCCGGATGGCGCGGGTCCGGCACGCTCAGCTTCAGATCGGTCGTCATGCCAAACAGGGCTGCAGAACCCAGAATAGCCTAGGTCATGTGAGTCCATAAACAGTCACGGTAACGGGCGCATAACTTATAGGAGGGCTACCTTATCGTAATACACCAGTCCATCTTAATCCCATCGTAGAATGTTAGCCGCAATCACGTAACTCACAGCAGTCGGGTATCTCAACTCACAGCCAACGGTCATAGCCGGGATCAGGAACCAGTCAATCTTGCGAACAGCGCGCCGAACAACGGCGGGATCGACAGCATGGCCCTCCTCGCCGACCATCGCGATCGCGACGTCCATATCGCCCACGGGATCTGCGCCGGCCGGCCGCGACGCATCGGCGTTCATCGCCTGCGGGTCGAATCCCTTCTCCATTTGCGTCGACCTAGCTCAAGCGAGCGCCCAGCCTTTTCGAGATATACGAGAAGGGAGGACGGGCATTATGAGAAAATGATAAAATTTGCCCAAACCTCGTCTCTATTCAATCTAGTTGCGCTCTCGCCTAGACTACATACAGCATGGTGGGTAGTGTACCTCGAAGGCCAAGAAATAGCTAGCGATTGACCAATGGCTGGCTGGATCGGTCAATACTAGGTCGGCTTTGGTGCCCCCACGCCAACTATTTCCCTCATCACTTATACGGCCGTTCCAGGCTTGTCCTAACCCCGATTATAGAAGCCAAGTTAAGAGGATAGTGGAAAATACCTGTGTGGCCTGCTGTTACCCTATAATGGCTTTCCCTCCCTTAGATCACTATGACGTAGAAACGTCGCCTATTTCCGGCCATCTGGTCAAGGCCTTCCAATCAATATAGCTCATTTATTCTCATAGCTGTGGTCCGAGTTGTGTTGCGCACGTTTGATGACCCTGGTAGCGGCTCCCGACGACGTGGAACGCACCACGGGGCGATCGCCCGACCTCGGAAAGATCTGGCAACGTCGTCCAGGTCCTTATTTGTATTGCACGCAGCCGCCATTCTGAGACTTTTGTGTTGCCGTCTTTAGTGGGTTCAGCCGCTCCGACCCGCCCCCCAAGCACGTTACTATTGCCATTAGATTCTTATCAATATCATAAACGACCCGTGCAGACAATAGATTTTGTCTAGCTCGGTGGATACCCGCGTATATTGGGGTTTCACGCATTTTCGGTGGCACTAGGTTCGGTCGGATATTGTGCCTCCATCCTGCCGTGCGGACGAACCTAGGGCTGCTAGGTTATCCTGAATCCTTGGAGCGGCCGGGTAGCGGGGTAGCCCCCTGACTAGGTAGGTACCTAACATAATAGAGGCTCTTAATGTCTTCCCCGAGAGCCGGGACTGACTTAACTCCTAGGTTACTCACAAAAGTAATGCTACGAGATCGCATACTAGGCGTTTATAACTTATTCGCCTTCACTTCAACCCTTGATGAGCTCGTCATATCTGCTTCTAAGTGCCAATGAGCTACGGCTAACAGTACTTGGCAATCCAAGGGCAGAATCATTGAAAAGGGAAGACCACTCACAGTTCCCTAACGTCAGTCCAAAATCTCTGAAAGCCTCGATTCCCAAGATTCCTATATTACAGTCGGTGAATGACACAGGTAACGGCCATATGGCAGTGAATGGAGATGATCACAAATCGCGGCCTTTATCCCAGTTGAAAAACATCGGGCGTTGGTCGGGAAGTGCGCAGGTAAAAGGCGACATTGAGACTGGAAGGTATGGTGGAACAGGCGGAACAGTATCATAATGTCAGTCTTCTCATCGATTCACATACTTCAAACCAACAGCATCGTTCTTGTATAAGCACCTTCCTAGAGCTCACCTACATTGTCGACCTCCGGACTGTATTCCCTCGCAGTCTCGTTCTGGGACCCTGTTAGGACATTCTGAGCTTGCACCTGCTCAACTTCCTCCACGTGCGTCACCCCTAAGTAGTCGTCGGCAATAAGCCGTGCGACATTCATGCCCATTAGAGCGCTAGTCTCCATTGTCGAGACGAAACTTTCAATTCCCGACGTGTAGTACAATCCGTCGCCTAGAATGGGGTCCTGGAAAGTGACGCGCGGGTATTTCTGCGGATAGGGGTGGAAGACTGTGGGGTAATACCACGAGATGGGATCAACAGTGGTCGTCGCGTCCTCGTCGGCATCTTTATCTCCAGCACCGGGGGAAGAGGGCCGAGTGAAGGTCTCTGGCACCTTGACGCCGAGCAACCGGGACAGGAATTCAGGCGTCACCTTGTCGGGAGAGAAGACCTTGTACACGTACTCGGCCTTCTGCGTCTTGGGGTTCGTCACTACCTTCACCAGCGTCGCAGAGAAGAATCCCACATTCCCAGCACCATCCGAACCCGGCTTGGCTTCCTCACCTTCACCTAATGTCGTGAGTACGGAGATGGGGACCTTGGCCGCAGGGTCGAGATTGAAGAACTCTGCGCTAAACTTATAGGGCGACGCGAAGAGGGTTACGTGAAGAGTGACGTACGGAATCACATCTACGGGTTGCCGAATGAGGTCCTCGTCATTACTGATCCCGCTAAACTGGTACGGCGCCGCGATAACGACGTCATCGAAGGCCACAGGATGCGTTTCCGCCTCGTCGCTGGCAGCACCGGTCGTTGTGGTCTTGATCCTATATTTGGGCGACTCGGAATCCGGATCACTGCCCCGCTCCTTGGCGATTGAGGTCACAGTCGAGTTCAAGGAGACATAGGCCTTGGAGTCCGCGACCATATTGGAGAATATCTGCCAATTACCACCGGCCACCGCCACGGCTCCCTCTGGAGCCATAGCTACCTAAACACGAGTGTAAGCAGCCGTTAGCCTGATCTGGTATCGAGATAGGAACTCACCATGGTCCCTAGGCCGTGTATGTACGGCAGGTTTGAGGCATAGTTTACCCGAGTACTCGCCTGCACAATATCGTGGGCAAAGGGGCCGTCGAGCTTACTTTCTGCGAGGAACTGCTGTCCAGTCACGCCCGTAATCCTGACAAGCCCAAGCTTAAAGGCCGTAGTTGAGAGCGACCTGAATGGGAAGTAGGGCGCTTTGTAGAGCTTCAAGAAGGTGGCGATGGTATCCTGGACTAGCCGGTGGGTGTAGTACGGCGCCGTCCCGTACTTCCAGAACAGCTTGGCGAGGTTCCACCATCCCCAGGACTCTGAATCCTGCGTGTAGACGAAGCGCTTGCCGTCCCAAATACCGAGGAGTCCCTTCTCGTCACTCCCAGGATCGATGAGAGTCAGATTGAATTCCTTGGTGGCATTATACAGGATGTGGTTGATCTCAACAAATATTGAGGCGCCCAGCTCGACTGGGTTAAGGGGATTGTCGTAGACATCCACCGTGAGAGTGCGCCCGCCAATGTGGTGAGTCTTCTCGAATAGGGTGATGTTGACGTCGATGCCTTCTTGCTTGGCGTACTTGTGTAGGTGATAAGCAGTGGAAGACCCAGCGGCGCCAGCACCTGTTCACCGCATTAGCATCGAGGATAGATAATAACATGTAATGCGACATAAGACAAGATAAAAGTTGGAATATAAATATTAGTTGTTCCAACGTTCATGCTGTCGTGCATGAAAGATTATAGGTTAGAGCCTGTTTCATGAGGCTTTCAACATCTTCCAGCCTCACGGATGCAGGGTTCGACTAACCGATGATCGCGACCTGCTTCACACCTCTCTGAGCAGATCTCTCGGAGCTATCAGCTGCCGCTAATGGCAGTAAGATACAGGCCAACCGAGATAAAGACAATAAACGCATTGTTGGTCCCTGATGTGGTTGACATGTTTAGGTAGGGACGAGAAAGGCGGCTGACAGATTGAAACGAGATAAGGGATAAGGCGAAGATGGGCTCAGCACAAGCCACATCCTTATAACCGTAATACAGCAAGGACTACCACTTAAGCAAGTATTTACCTGCTAAAGCGAGCCCATACCACTCTTATCCACTAATAGTGACGAGTCGAATTTTGGCTCTTGCCCCTTTCCTATCCGTTCCTAAGCAGAAGGAGGTACCTTTTTTTACTAGCATTCTTTTAAGCACCTACCGTAGCGGAAAAAAGCGTGGGGTAATAATAATTATAAAAGGTAATAATTATTATATAAATAATAATTATTATATAAGTAATAATTATTATATAAGTAATAATTATTATATAGGTAATAATTATTATATATAATAATAAGGTAATAATAACGTATATAAACTTACTTTATAAAGTAATTTAATAATAAATAATTAATATTTAATTAACGTAATTATAAGCTTTATAACTTTATATATAATGTAGCTTATAAACTTATAATTTAAATTACATTTATAATATAATTTATAACGTATTTTAAAAATCGATTAATAAAAATTAAAAAATTATTATTAAGAAAAAAAAAATAATAAAAATTATTATATTTTTTTTAATTTAAAATAATACTAAAATAACTTAAAATTTAGCTTTTAAAGTAAAAAAATTTAAAACTAACTAATTAAAGCTTTTTTTTTAATAATATATAAGCTATATAATTATTATATAAATAATATAATTATTATATAAGCAATAATTATTATAAGTAAAGCTATTATTATAATATAAAATAACTATTATATACCTTTTATAATTATTATTGCAACGCATTAATTCTTAATGCGGTACTTATTATTATTTTTTTCCTTAAAAAGGCTATATAAAGCTTTTAAATAAAACCAATCCAAAAGCCACAAAGCTGTATCTTCCTCTCCGCTCAGCTTCCCGAAAACAACTCACGGGAGCTTTTAGTCTCAGTGATGCAGTCTATCCAGCAATAAAGGTGCGGGTGTTGGTCGGGGCTAAAGGATGGCCAGCCATTACTCAGGCAGAAGCTCTAGAATGTGTCCTCGAGTCGGATCGCATTTCGAAGGGGATCTAGCATGTCACATTAGGGAAATGGCTTTTCTCGCAACTCTTATAGGCTCGGCTACGGTTTGAATGCCGTTTGGCTGCAGTCGGCCGACTCCAACCGCCATGCTGTGCGAGCTCAGGAAGGCATGGCATCCATGGCTGATTCGTTCCTGGTCGGCCAGAGATCAAGTCTTAACCCTTAATCTATCCGCAAGCTTCCGGGGTTTTATTCCCTCTTTTCACCTACCCTTCTCCAGTTGAACTTTTGTGGCCAGTACCTACCTAGGTACATATGAATCATAATGGAGCACAGAAGGAAACAAGATCACCAGCATGATAAACTCTCTATTAGGCCAGGAAAGCCTTTCCAATCTCGATCGAAGCAAAATGACACGCGGAATCGGATTCAATGCAAGTTTTTCCAGCGCGGGGAATGTCGAAAGGGAGATACTTGCCCTTTTCAGCACACAGTCAATGCAACAGCTGAGACCTTCGCCCAAGACAGATCTAATGTATGGCAACCGAAGACAGGGTGGCTCATTACTAACGACTCTTCTAGATTGATACAGACTCTGTAAAATCGGAAGTGAAGCGTACCATCAGCGGTGCTTTGGTTCATTTCGAAGCTGGCGCCATTGTCAAGAAGATATCTTTTCCGTCCGATTTCTCTGCCATTCAAATCAGCCCACTCCCAAATGGTAGTAATCGAGGCACCGTACTGGCTTTGCTTCAAAGGCACGGTCTCAACCCGCCAGCCGAGACTGAGATTCGGATCACCAGTCAATCAAACCTCTGCAGCGCCTTTGTGAAGGTCGAAGATCCCGACTTCGCTAAGTTATCCTCACGTCTTAATCAAGGATCTCAGCCAATTGCAACACCAAGAGAGATACCCATAACGTCAGACTCGAATACTCTGCGCGTGGATAGTAGGAAAGTGCACATCTCTTGGCATAAGGCGTACAGGATGGTCTGGCTCAACTTTGGCCAGGACGAAATTGCCGAACGTGTAAGAAAGAAGTTCGAAGACGGAACTTACAAGATTCTCGAGCAAAGCGTCCAATGCCGTAAGCCGACTCGCGGGGCAGAGCTCCGCAACCCACTGGCATGGACCCTTTGCTTGACGGATATTCCAGCTTCTGTGACGGAAGCTGACATCTCTAGGTCTATCCGAGAACAGTGGGATAAGCCGCGCAATATTGAGGTCGGAGATCCCACATACCGTGGCGATCCAGAGACCTGTGCAGCGACGATCAAATCACTCTTCACGTCGATCGGTAATCTTGAATGGTGGGAGTTTACTCCCGACACCGCCGGCAAGCGGATGAAAGCGAGCGCGCGATATTTTAACGAAGACGACGCTATGGAAGCCGCGCGAACGTTGAACCTGTCTCAGCTCCCGTTCAACAAAAGCGCAAAGCTTACCGTGCAAGTGGTTCATACGGCGAAGTTCAAGGTTCCTGTTACCATCTACGATGCAGTTGAGTTCCAGATCAAGGCAAATATCAGAGAATGGAAGGCTTCGCATTTATACTTCACGCCTTATCCCAATTCCAATCCGCCCAAATGGTACCGTGTTCTAAAGGTCGAAGGGGAGGATGCGAAGAAAGTCGCGGAAGCGAAGAATACGATCATGAATATCTTGTCTGGTATGGTAGCTAAGGATGGCTCTTCTGTGCTTTGGCACCCGGCTCTCCGCACTAACGGCCTTCTATCCGGACGACTGCAGCACTTCGAACAGCAGTATGGAGTAGTTATTAGCCGTAATAAGGTCAAGTCACAGCTCGTCTTATACGGGCCAAGAGATAAGTGTGAAAAGGCCCAAGCTGCGATCGCTAAGCTACTGAAAGATGAGAAGTCTGAGCATTTCAATATCGAGCTCGACCCAGAACAATTGGCTTGGGCGCTTCAAGGAGGCGTGAAGAGGGTACAAGACGAGGTGGGCTCCGAGAAGGTGCACTTTGACATAACATCCACGCCCAAGCGGATAATCATCCTCGGCACTACCGGGGACTACGAGGTAGCACTGTCCATCGTCGGTAAGAAAGAAGTGGCGCCTCAGAAGACGAATATTTCGACTGAGCAAGATTGCTCGGTATGCTGGAATGAAGCCGAGAATCCAGTTTGGACCCAGTGCGGTCACGTCTATTGCCTAAACTGTTTCGAAAACTTATGCATGTCTGCGACGAAGCCGAACACCACTGCTCAAATCTGCTGCATTGGGAAGTCCGGCGCTTGTGCCAAGGTACTGGCCCTTCCGGAACTACAGGAGAACCTCCCGTCGGCTGCTTTTGAGGAATTGCTAGAGCGGTCTTTCGCTTCGCACGTACGACGTAACCCGCACTTACTGAAGCACTGCCCTTCCGCTGATTGTGGGTATGTTTATCGTATCACTGTCAAGGCCAACATGCGAACCTGCCCTCACTGCCTTGTAGCGTTCTGTACGGCATGTCAAGCTCAACATGGAAATATGAGCTGTGCAGATTATAAGGACCTATCTACTGGTGGATTCGAAGCCTTTGAGCGGCTGAAGAAAGAGATTGGCATCAAGACTTGTCCCAAGTGTAAAACCCACCTGGAGAAGACCGAGGGATGTAACCATATGGAGTGTCCGTGTGGCGCTCACATCTGTTGGGTTTGCTTGAGGACATTTGAGACAGAGGAGCCCTGTTACGACCATATGAATAAGGAGCACAGTGGAATTGGGCTGAATCATCTTCAGAGGTTGTACGGTTAGGGCTTGGGGGATTGGCTCGCTCCAGTGCAATACGAGGTTTGGACGTGCTCGGGTGACATAAAGATTCCTTAAGCAGTGTCTCGATGTATGGAGGCAACAATCCGTCTTCGAAATTTGCCTTCCTTTCACGGTCGCTAAAGTCTCGACGAAAACAATTCATGATCTAACCGCACACAATCGCGGACCAAACGTAAATGTTCCTCCTTTGATGTGACAGGACCTCTAACATACCAAGGTAGGGAATTGGTGGTATTCATAGGGGACAGAATCGCCATTGGTTTAGCGCATTGGATGTCGTTTCCAGCAGGAGATCGAGGTATGAAATAGTATTCGCGAACAAATATCGATTCCTAAATCCTGGCCCTATACAAAGTGATTATAGTATGTGCCTTGGTATTATCAAGACCAATCGAGTTGGTTTACTCTCTGAATACTCTGTTCCGAAGCAAAAAGGGGGTGGCTTCTCCATCGCTTGTGGTCTGTGCGCCTTGGTGGCCGCACTTACCCCACTACTAGTCGCTGGCAGGCGGCAGGTGTTTGTCGGCCCGTCAGCCCAAAGCATCGTTATCGCGGATTTTTTGGTATGCACATGATGTAGATAACGATATGGAGGTACCTTTGTACTCTTAATAAGGCTGCAGAAAAAAAGTTCGAGGTGGTTTCGGTGGACCCGCTTTGAAGCTCTCCATCTCCAATAACGCTGCCCCTGCCCCTCGACGACAACACCACTTTCCCGCCGAATACCACAAATTCTTGCAGCAGCTTCTTTTACGTCGGATCGTCATGTCTGCTGCCCAGCTACTCAACCCTAAAGCCGAATCCCGGGTACGTTTCTTGAATAGCACCTTCACTTCAGAGCTGGCGTACTGACATCTAGGCAAGCGGCGGGGTGAAGCTCTTCGAGTCAACATCAGCGCAGGTGAAGGCCTACAAGATGTCCTCAAGTCCAATCTGGGTCCGCTGGGAACCATTAAGATGTTCGTATAACCTTCGACACAACACGACCCTTGCTGGGGCAAGCTGCTAATAGTCGTCATAGGCTCGTAGATGGTGCTGGACAGGTACGAGCCCGCACAACACGATACGATACATGCCACTCCGAACTAACAGCTTTCGAATAGATCAAACTGACGAAAGACGGCAACGTCCTGTTGAGAGAAATGCAAATACAGAATCCCACCGCCGTCATGATCGCCAGAGCCGCGACCGCGCAAGACGACATCTGCGGAGACGGCACCACATCGGTAGTCCTACTGGTCGGAGAGCTTTTGAAGCAAGCAGACAGGTACATCGCAGAGGGACTGCACCCCCGAATCATAACAGAGGGCTTCGAGATTGCAAAGAATGAATCTCTCAAGGTATGTCTGCTTTACACTCTGGATGGAAATCAAGTTCTTACCTGTTACTGTAGTTCCTAGATTCCTTCAAGTTACCGAAAGAGGTCGACAGGGAGCTGCTCCTCTCTGTTGCTCGAACTTCGCTATCTACCAAACTCAATTCGAACCTTGCTAAGAAGCTAACCCCCGATATTGTCGATGCCGTCCTGGCTATCTACCAACCACCCTCGAAACCTGACCTGCATATGGTAGAGATCATGAAGATGCAGCACCGCACAGCCTCAGATACCCAACTCATCCGCGGCTTGGCGCTGGACCACGGTGCTCGCCACCCCGACATGCCCAAGAGACTAGAGAACGCCTATATCTTGACCATGAATGTCAGTCTGGAGTACGAGAAGTCGGAAATCAACTCGGGTTTCTTCTACTCCAGCGCCGAGCAACGCGAGAAGCTGGTCGAGAGCGAGCGCCGATTCGTGGACGCCAAATTGAAGAAGATTGTCGACTTGAAGAAGGAAGTCTGCGGAAACGACCCCAAGAAGAGCTTTGTCGTCGTGAACCAGAAGGGTATCGACCCGCTTTCTCTCGACGTGCTGGCAAAGAACGGCATTTTTGCTCTGCGGAGAGCCAAGAGAAGGAACATGGAGAGACTACAGCTCATTTGCGGCGGTACCGCGCAGAACAGTGTAGAGGACTTGTCGCCGGAGGTGCTCGGATGGGCCGGTTTGGTGTATGAGCAGCAGCTGGGCGAGGAGAAATACACGTTCATCGAGGATGTGAAGGACCCCAAGTCCGTGACGCTGCTGATCAAGGGACCGAATGCCCATACCATCACCCAGATTACGGACGCTGTTCGGGACGGTCTACGAAGCGTGTACAACATGATCGTAGACAAGAGCGTGGTTCCAGGAGGTGGTGCTTTCCAGGTTGCTTGCGCTGCTCACCTGAAGAGCGATGCTTTCAAGAAGACGGTCAAGGGCAAGGCCAAGTGGGGTGTTGACGCATTCGCAGACGCACTCTTAATTATTCCCAAGACGCTCGCCGCGAACGCCGGCCACGATATCCAGGATGCCCGTAAGTCTTATTGACCTCTCATCTAAGTTCTGCCTATACTAATATTGCCACAGTTGCTTCGCTCCAGGACGAGAACGCAGATGGCAATGTGGTCGGACTAGACCTGATTTCGGGCCAACCCATGGACCCGACGTTGGAGGGTGTATACGATTCATTCAGAGTGCTGAGGAATTCCATTGCTTCGTCGTCGAGTATCGCGTCGAATCTCTTGCTCTGTGATGAAATTCTCAAGGCACGCCAGATGGGACGACAAGGTGGGCCAGGCCCGGGCATGGACGGTCCGGAGGAGTAAATGAGTCAAACTGAAAATGTGACCGCGGATGTCTGATACCACTGTACGTTAGACGCAAGAAAATGGCGTTGTTAATAGACGTGGAAGAAATGATCCGTATGTCGATCACAACACCGCATAAGACTTAGGTGCTTCGACGTCCCGTACATAAATGTAGGATCCCTTCAAAATGGGGACTTATTTCATATTACGGTAGTACTAAGAGGCCTTGCTTGGTAGCTAATCTCCTGACTTCAAGTGGTAAGGAGCATAGTATGTACAATTTTCCACCAACTAGCTTCGCGTCAACTCCACAAATACATCACCGTCGGTTGTAAGCGGGATGCGCCAACCCAAGCGCTCACTGCTTGCTTCGGGGTTGGAGACACGATACGCGGCCGAGCCTGGGTTCGTCTCGATCCACAGCACCGCAGCTGTCGCCTTCGGCGCATCCGGTGACTGCGTCAAAGCAATCGCAATCGCACCAGTCTCGCTCACATAGCTAAAGCTGCGTATGCTTCCCGCGTCGACCGTGACCGTCACACCCAATGGCCCAACGAATATTCTGCGACTGACGGGGCCCGTCACCTGCACGTCGACCCTGCCCTCGCCGGACGAGAGCACGCCGCCGTAGGCGAGAAGTCCGAAGGTCGGGTGCGACGCCACGTACGTACCGGACCCGAGAACGAGGCCTAGGAAGCCCGGCCCGTAGTCCCCCGAGTACCCGTCCCACTTGAGGGTGTCGGGGAAGGAGTGGAAGGACGCGGAGGCGAAGCCCGCCTCGTTGATGTTGGAGAGCGGGCCGCTGGTGCCGCCGTACCCGACTTGTAGCAGGTACGTGTCTGAGGGGTCGCTGCGGAAGGCGGAGAGGAGGACTAGGGCGTTTAGGCCGGAGCCGTAGTGGTGGATTTGGCGCTCGATGCGCTGGAGTTTGCCGGCGTAGCTGGGGAGGTTAGGCGGGAGTGGGAGAGGGAGGAAAGGTCAAGGAGGGCGAAGGGGATAGGCTTACATATTGTCCCAGTATCGGCGTGCATTTCCATTCCAGCCCCAATGTGGCACCGTGGGAGTATACCCCAGGACGCTGTTCACTGTCTTGACTGTTGTATTGTCGTAGCCGAAGTATCTGATAGTCTTAGTCGGCTTTGTTCTACGGTTGTACATTGGACACCTACTTTGACCAGTAATACACACCCTCCTGCCCAGTCGAGTCCCACGCTTGCTCGCTTCCATACGGGACTTCCTCGCTATCCCACTGAGCCGCCCTGGACCTCATAGAGCTGGTGAAGTTATTGGCCCGCGAGGTCAACCCCTCCCTCGTCAAATCACTGAGGATCTCCCCGAACACAGTCTCGCCCATCAGCCCGAGTCGGTTGTACCCAACGTCGGGCTGCATGCCGCGGATAACGGTGCTGTACGCCTGGTTCAGATACCACTTCCAATCATGGCTCTTGACGATCTCGGGGTACGCCCGCGCGACGCGGTACAGCGACCAGTAGGACGCAGCGACATGCACGTAATCGTACGCGCGATCGATGGCGTATGCGTCATCCTCGTCCCAGGACCACCAGCTGCTCCAGTCGATGCTGGAGTTGTAGGTGTACTTGACGGCAGAGGGCTGGTAGTAGAAGATGCTCTTGCGCACGGCAAAGTCCTCGGTCTGGATGGTGCCCCATAGCACCTTGTCGACGAACGTCTCGAGCTTCGATATTTCCGCGGGGTCCGGCTGGATCGCCTGTTTGGCCATGGCGGCTAGATACGCGCCGACGCCGCCTTCATCGCTGAGCCCGGCGACCCAGACGCGCGGGTCCTGCGTCACGATGGCGCGGGCCTCGTAGTCGTACGTCATGATGGAGGGCGCGCGGCCGAACGGGTCCGAGGTGTCGTCGAACCACTGCTCGGTCGTCAGGAACTTCCCCATATCCCCCAGGGTGTCCGCGCCGGTCTTGGTGACGTAGTAGTGAACCGTCTGGATCCTGCCGTCTTCGTATTGGATGGTCAGCCTCGACCGGCCCCAGAAGGTGGGCGACGGCGTGATGCCGTACGAGTTCTCGGAGAGCTGGCTAAAGGCGAGGGACTCCACGGGTTCGCTGGAGAACGATATCGCGCTGGAGTTGGCCTGCAGGAAGAGCTGCGCCGTCGAGCCCCGCGGGACGATGTACCCCGGGACGCCAAACGCTATCGGCGTCCCCGTCCCTCGCACCGTGGCGTCGATGTCCCGGACGCCGCCCTTCGCAACGGAAAACCTCACGCCGAACTGCAGCGTCTCACCGGGCTTGAGGGTCCTAGAGGAGGGCGTGTTCCACGGCTGCACCTCCTTCCACTCGTTCTCGGCCCACGCCCGGCTCAGGGCCTGCCACTCGTAGAACCCCTCGAAGGTCTGGCTGCCGTAGGCCGTCGCCGCGTAGGAGGGCTCGGCTAGATTGCGGTATGCCTCGAGGGGAGTGTCGCCCAGCGGCGTCACCACTAGCGCCGCGCCGGCGCCGCTCACGGGGCTCACGCGGATGTGCCCCGCGTGCATGCCGACGTACGGGTCCGACAGCGAGCACAGGCGCTGAGTATCGGCCGCGGCGCGGTTGGTGAAGATGCTGTTGAACTCGGCCGGGAACCCGAGGCTGCCTATCTCTACGGGGGATTGCCCCGTGTTCCCGATTGTGAAGCGCAGGCCCAGGTCGCCGGAGACGTCCAGCCATTCACGCGTGATGTTTAAGGGGCCTGTCTCGGGAAGCGTTGGGGCCAAGTTTGAGGCGGCGAGGACGCCTGTTCCCGGTTTGAGGGTGGTGACGGTCTTCCGGCCTGCGGCGGAGTCGCCGTCGATCCAGGCGCCGCTGCTTCCTTCGCGGTACCGGAATGTGATGTCGCCCCAGTGGTACTGGCCATTACCGGCCCGGGCGGAGATCAGATCAAAGGGCAAGAAATCAAACGTGTCGCCCGCCGGAGTGAGCGACGCGAGAACTTGCGCGTCGCGGACAATCTTGGCGTTGAAATTGGCGGTTTTGATCGTGATGTAGCCATCCTTGAGGCCGAGGTTATCGCTCTGGGTCGCAACACCGCAGATGAACGGTGCGAAGGCGCAGACGAACAGAGCCCTACCGTAATGAAGCATGGTGCATCAACAGATGAGCATCGCTAATCGACGCAGGAACGCGGCGGGAAGGCTATAAATGCAAATAGCCGGATGGCCCATCTTTGACCGTGTCCCGGGTAGTAGTCATGGCTATTCAGGTTTTGTCGCATCGCAACATGGTCCGCCACCTTGAACATGGCGTCGCATTTGCCCGCGACGGGGGCGATCTAAGATCGACGTGACGCTGCGGGGTATCATTCGAAGCGATATCATAGATGGGAAATCTTCAGTTGTTGCATCCGGGATCTCCAAGATGTTGCGGTTAGCAGCGAAAGTGATCAAACGACTTTGGTTCGTTTATGCGCGCGAATAATCGGTCTCTCCTCGTTTCTCACAGTGGTATGCTTAGATACCTGATATTTAAGGAGTGAAGTAATTATAGAATCGGAGACCATCGGGGCACTCCGGTAACTCCGATAGTATCTCCTATACGCACGTTGGGAATTGTATCGCGCCAACCCAAGATGAGATAATGGTACGAATATGCGACCTATAGCATGCATGAGCTCTTTCTCACTCCCAACCTATGAATGCTTTTAATTCGGGTCTGCCGTGATTATAAATCGTTAATCGTTCTCGGGCACTCTTCATAAATACGACAAGAACCTCGGCACCCCAGGCTTAACCTAGTTGATTTTCTTCACTTAGGAACACGATACCCCGCTTAAGAAAATGGCTTCAGCTGCTGTGGAACCAAACGACCTCTTCAGCGTCAAGGGCCTTGTTGCCGTTATAACGGGAGGAGGGAGCGGTATGTCAGGTGCCTTGAAGAAATGCTACTATACTGACTGAACCGGAAATGCAGGAATTGGCCTCATGATGACACAGGCTCTTGAGAGCAACGGCGCTATTGTCTACATCATCGGCCGTCGCAAGGAAGCCATTGAGAAAGCTGCCGCTGCCGCCGTAAGCTATTTCATCAAGTAATCTACTTCCGAAATACTATGGTTCTAATCTGCGTACTCGTAGAAGCATGGAAATATCCGCCCTATCCAAGGCGATGTGACCAGCAAGGACGATCTCGAGCGCGCCGCCGCGGAGATCAAGTCGGCAGAGGGCTACGTCAACGTGGTGATAGCGAATTCGGGAACAACAGGCCCTAACATCGTAGGCATCCGGGACTCCGAGCCTACTCTTTCTCAATTCCGCAACAACCTTCTCGCAGCTGACCCGGCTGCTTTCACCAATACGTATCACGTGAACGTAACTGGAGTATTCAACACCATTGCCGCCTTCTTAGAGCTGCTCGACGAGGGGAACAAGCGCGGCAACTTGAAGCAGAAAAGCCAGGTGATCGCGACAAGCAGCATCGGCGCCTATAACCGGGTTCCCCTTGCCGGCTACGCATACGGGCCTTCTAAGGCCGCTGTCATCCACATGATGAAGCAGTTCGCGACCAGTCTCGTGCCATACGGCATTCGATCCAACATCATAGCCCCGGGGTGTAAGTCTAACCCCTCAGACAGATAACCGACCCCTGCTAACAGAGCAAAACGTAGTCTACCCGAGCGACATGACTAAGGAGCTACAAGCCAAGAAACCCGGCGACGTATGGCCCAAGAACGTCGTCCCGGAGCAGAGGTTTGGGGACGAGGAAGATATCGCGGGCACCATCCTCTACCTCGTTAGTAAAGCCGGCGCCTATATCAACGGAAATGTCCTCGTGACAGATGGAGGACGACTGAGCGTTTTGCCGGCCTCTTATTAGTGCACCTTCGAAGTGGCTGGTTTGTTTGTTGGAAAGAGTAGAGTTCATTGGGGCATTTAGATGGGCATAAAGGGTTGCGTTCTTTTTGCATATCATAGGCACATAGATCGGTAAAGTGAAATTTCTCCCTGCGCATATCTGCCTCGGGCATGCATTACCTCTAAGAATCACTGAGCCCTGAAATTAACGGGTCTATTAACCATCGGGGTTTCTAACCAAGCAGCGAGCTTCTCTCCCTCCCTCGGGACGAACATGGTTGTTCGTTCTTCCAGACGGAGACGACTCGCATACTATGACTCCGCAGGCACGGCATATTCAAGATGTAGCGTCGTACGCCAGGACATTTTGAAGGCGACCGAGTCTGAAGAGTTGAGCGGGCTCGGCTACGGCAAGAACCTGTGGGAGTGGTGTGAGACTAGATGGAAGTTGGCTAAGTAATTCGAAAATAATGCCAAAGATGTTTTGACGGGTAAACACCTGTACAGCATAGGCATTGATAGATAAGAACAGAGCCTTCAACACAACTTGGCCTATAATGAATGACTATTGGGCAGATTCTTTCCCACTGTATCCCCCATAGCTATCTGCGAATCGTCTTCGTAAGTGTGCTTCTACTGTTACAGGTTCGTGTAGAGGTGCCTCCCCAGGTTTGACACACGTTGGAATGCAGTCAATAACTTGGTCCAACAAGCCTTCATTAAAGAAAACCACGCTGTACCTGTCCCTATCCGATACAGGCGATATGACGCGATGCAATGTGGACATGTACCGGCCGTTCGTCCACTGCTCCATCATGTCGCCCATGTTGACCACATATGCATCTTCAACATACGGCACGGCGTGCCACGTGCTAGTAGGCCGGTGGAAAACCTCTAAGCCGCCAACTGGTACCATATCAGCGCTGGAATATGTATAGAGGCCTACGGATCCCTTACTATCGTCTTGAAGGAGGAATGTCATAGCGCCGAAGTCCGTGTGTGCGCCGATCCCACGAGACTTCATTGCCTGGTCAACATCGACCCGTGGATATCTATGCGCCCGGCACGTGGATATAGCTAGAACAATCAAATATTAGAGCCGTTCGCCAGAGTCACGTAAGGGCTAATTCCTAACAGTCTCTACTATCCACGAAAGCGTCAAAGTAATTCTCGTCAAGACGCAGGCTCAGCGCCAGCAAGCGAAACATCGTCAGGCTCAGACCCCGCACAGCAGCGTAGTATTCTTGCATGGTGGACTGAAATCCGGGGCAATCATTCTCGTCAGGCCACAGATTCGGGCCTTGTAGGAATCTGCCGGGTGGCAATTCGGGACCGATCATGAAGCCCTCCTTCTGATCTCTGAAGCCGTCCTCCAAGGCCTGGGCTCCGATGCCCTCGTAGCCCCGCGCGCCGGTTACGGACCGGTCACGGTGTAACGCTAGTTTCTTGGACAGAGGAAGGGCAAAGAACTGAGCAATTTTGGCGAATAAGCGCGTACGGAGTTCAGCAGGGACATCATGTCCGACGATCTGAAAGAAACCCGGAGCGCTACAAGCAGCTTTTAACTCCTCTGCGATTTGAGAAGTCCGGAGCGCGTCACCCGCTATGTACCCAGAGATATCAATCACGGGAATTGCGACATCCGAGATCGCCATTTTCAGATCATTCTACAGGATGAGGTCTGTTAATGTTTCAATCAAGTATCACTAGATAAAGTGTAAGAGGAGTTGAAGTTTCTCAAAGAGGGGTTTATAAGGACGCCTGCATATAACGTCCCCCTACAAGTCGATTATCGTCCAGGTGCTTAGTCATAAATGCAACTGTCTTCATAAAGATATCCGTTATCAGCGACTAGACCGGAGTTGCGCGATATTTACCCTCTAACCAGCCATATGAAGTTATGGTCCGGGCATTTCTTCGAAGTCCGAAACATACCTCAATTTAACGGTCTGCCCTAGGTTGCCTCGACTCGACACCGTCCAGACGCCCTGCAGCGCATTATCAGCCAATGAGGTTATAAGACGATTGACTATTTTGCCTTATGCCCATTTTCTCCTCGATGTAACTGGCTCCAAGTTATCCATCTCGCCGAGGCAGAAGCTTATGGCGAATCGCGAAGTAGGGTCCTACAACCAGTTATCTGCCGGTTACACCATCGGCCCCGTGTGGAGCTCGTCTCCAGCTCCCGGCCCCCGATCGAAAAGACCCACAATCTCCGGCAACGCTTAGCTTACTGAGAATCGCTCGGTGATTTCCCAATAGCTAAAGCTAGATTGTCCACCTCCGCATATAAGTACGGGAGCTAAGCTATACTCAGCGCCAATGAATCATATGGGACACTGCAATTCTCTTCAGAGAACTTCTTAATTCCGCCGTTGCCATTTACACCGCAGGCTTGGGGAATACGCCGTAGTCCTAGCTGTCTTACAATTCGAGGTAAGCATCTCTAACGTCTCCTAGGTGCATACCTCTTACGTGCTATAGGTGCTATCCAATCCATGGAATTAGCCGAGTGATTTTTCCCATCCCACTACACTCGGCTAAATATCGACCGAGGAATTCCCTTATAGGAAGGTAAAAGACATCGCGATAGCATCAATAATGATACAGGCAACAACTTTGCTAAGAGAAAGCGAAACATCATATAAATAGTTCATTCAAATATCTTTCAATCTTAGTGGCATTGAAGATATTTGGATATCTCGCAATGACTCGCTTCATCCAGCTGTGCCAAGCGGTAGAGCGGTGGCTAACCTGGTGTACAATCACAACTTGGATGGTAGCAATCACTTCAGCAAGAGCAGTCCACCCTCGTCCCAGGGGAGACGTTTCCGCATGCAAATTAGCTGCAGACAGCAATGTGTACCTCAGCGCAGGGTTCGGCTACGAACTGAACTGCGCTCCTAGCACGGGGACCCTGAACGCTTTCATGATCTTCGTCGATTTTAGCGACCAAGAAGCCACGGAGACACCCCAGAGTCTGCACGATTTCTTCTTGCCGGCAGCCGCAGAATGGTATGCGACGTCTTCGTACGGCGCGCTGACACTGAATGTCACCGCCGACACCTCGCGCTTTTATCGCATGCCCGCCACTGCCGCATCGTACGGATGGGCGCGGGGTCTGAGTTACGAAACGCATCAGAAGTATATCCAGGATGCGCTTGATGCTTACGGGCAAACGATTGAGCCCACGGATGTGCTGTATGTCGTCCCCACAGCTAACGCTGCCGCCATCTCTTTCTCGCCCACCTTCATGGGCGACGTTACGACTCGCGCTGGGGTATATGTTGCTAAGAAATCGGTGACATTCGGCTTGGATGCGTATACGACCTGGAAATACCTCGTCTTAAACCACGAGACGGGCCACACTATGTGCTTGCCTGATTATTATCCCTTCAACGGCAGCGCGACGGGCTTGTTCATAGGCGGCTGGGATTTGATGGGACTCATTAGGTGAGTAATAAGCTTTATCGAGCTTTACAGGAGTAGTAGGCTGAAATGGAACCTAACTAGTGGGCCAAGTCCCGATTACTTTGCATGGGATAAATGGCGATTGGGATGGTTATCGGACGAGCAGATCGATTGCGTTGCCGAGGCAGGCTCAACGACGCATACATTGACTCCGATAGAGAACGCAGGAGGGTCAAAAGCCGTCGTCATCAAGCATAACAGCACAAATGTGCTAGTAGCCGAGTTGCGCTCGGCGAATGGACTCGACTCGGCGTCCTGTTCAACTGGCGTACTCCTTTACACAGTTTCGACTACGACCGCCACAGGAGAAGGGCCCGTTCGAGTTGTCGATGTGACACCTCGATCAGACGGGTGCGCAGGTGACAAACTGAACGATGCCACATTATCATCGAAGGGAACCAGCTCATATACCATCTCAGAATGGGGAGTCAAAGTGACGGTCCTAAGCGAATCTGGTGACGGAGTTGAGATCAAGGTTGAAGTCTCGTGATGCAGGCATCTCCCATAACCTTTATCCCGGTCGACTTGAAAAGACCTTCGAGAATACGCCGTAGGTGGAATACCGTGTGAATGGGAAATTGAAGCTGATTTCGCTTTCCTAATGGGGTGTGATACCTGATTGCTATTGGCTGCCCTTACGGGGCACGGTTGTGAAACAGACGATAGTGTGGAAGCGCAGTTCGCCGACCAGACCCAAACAGGTAACTAGGTACTTTCTAGGCAAGGAGATACACTTCTGAAGCTTTTCAGGAAGTTCGGTAATAAGTTTAAGCGTTTCCTTGACGTGGTCGATCTTTCTTTATAATCCACGCCAGTCAGTATTTATCCGAGACTCTGGCGTCGAGATGTCCTCATACATAGCAAGTTAATGATAGGTTATTAGGGCCGACCGATAAGCGCCTTCGGGTTAGTGAGACAGGTCTTGATCGTCATACGCAGTATTGCGTAGGTGGTTCTCAAGCGATGCAATATTGGCGCTCTTAGCCGGAGAATCCTTCTTAGACACTGGCCTATTATGAGTATCCAGCTAGTCCGCGTACGGGAATAGTGAGGCATTCCTTGGCATCCTAAGCATCCCACCGACCCTGCCACCACAGCCCATTAGCTGACGTGCCGCTAATGTGGAACCGGCTATCCACTCGAGGATTATTACCATATTTAGAAGGGAGACAGGGACGGCCCATAATCATCGCGAGTTTCGATTCGCGCAAAGCACGATGAGCGAGACGGCGCTTGACAGGGCTGACAGGCCCTACTAGTTTCATCAGGGGTCTTGCTTTTCTCCTCCCCTTCGCTCTCCGTCGATGCTCGCTGAACTTCACACCGTCGTTTTCCTTTGTCTCGTCCCGGATGCGACAGACGCGTGCGTCTGTCTATCCATACAACCATGAGTTCCCCAACAGATACGCACGATTATAGTACGTTAGAGGTGGACACTGAGGCGCAGGAACGAAATCAGAAGCAATATGCCGAGACGACTGCCGCTGCTCAATTGCCAGAAGTCAATCAATATGCGAACAAAGATTACAGCTACCCCGAAGTTATCGGCGGCGATACCCCAAGAAAAGGAATAGATCCCACGCTCCCGGAAGCGGTCCAGACACCAGTGACAGACTCGGAGAAAATAATAACCACATCGGAGCCCAGGATATGTGGCATGCGGAGAAAGATATTTTGGGCTGTAGTCATTGCGGCTGTGGTGGTCATTGTAGCAATCGTGGTGGGCGTCAGCGCCGGCGTAGTTACGAGTAAACATAACAATTCAGCCTCCGACTCGAATGGCGACCAGGATGGGGCGGGAGCGGTGACGAACAATGCCACGGCTCTCTTCGTGAGCACAAGCCTCGCAACAGCGAACTTCACGGACGAATTCGGAAACGAAAATTACTTAGTGGCATATCAATTGAACAATAAGGCCATATATCTGTCAGCATGGAACTCATCGCACAAAAGCTGGGTTGTCTCGCCAATAGTGGATGGCAAGACGAACAATCTGGGCTTCGATAGTGTAAGGAAAGGAACCGCATTGGCGCTCGATATTTACGCATATAATACCTCGGTGAGTATTCGCACCTTAAGGCAGACATGAAGGGAATTCGATCACTGACTTATACCAGAGTCGGGATATCCACGTGTACTGGCAACTCCCAGACAGCGGCGGGCTTTCCACGATCAAGGCCCTAACCTACAATAGTGAGAAGGGAGTTTCGACGCAATCGGCCATTCCTGCTGCAAACTGGGTAGACTCCGCAGCCGGAAATAACTACATTTCTACCGCGGGCTCCTCGCTCGCCTCATACGGGAAGCAGTGCGATTTGTGCAACCAGTACACGTACCTTTACTGGCAGACGTCGAACGGGATCAGAGAAGCCGATTTCCAAAACGCCAGCACCGGCTGGTACAGCGATAACAACGTCATCCAGGTGGACATAGCATCGCCGTCTGTGAACAGCTCCATGGTGCAGGCACACGTAGCCGCTGCCACCACCGACGGCCATAGGAGCATGAACATTTTCTACCGCTCCACCACCGGCGCCCTGTCCCAGATCATAAACGGCGATGGTCGGTACGTAGGACACGAGCTCGGCCGGGATGTAGGGGCCCAGACCACGATCGCTGCTTTCTCGACGGGGTTCAATGAGACCAGTCAGGGCTGGTCCGAGCCGCTAGGCTTCCAGGTTCTTACCATTGATCCTGCGGCGAACAATGGGGTCCAATTGACCTATTACAAGGGAGATAGTTGGACTGCAGCCACCAACCAGGTCCAGGACTTGTCGGATTGCACAGCCCTTGAGACGATGGTGGCTAACCACGCCAGAAGGATATATTGCTTGGTTAGCGTGAACGGAAACGGCGTCGAAATTGTCGAGTACGCCTGGCAGGGGAATCCAGATGACCCATCGACTTATTCGAACTACAATAGGATAGGAACTGTGGCCACTACTGTATAATAAAGGGAACAGGAAAAGGCATGTTTAGATTCATGTTCATAATAAAATAGCATTAGTAGAGCTTTATGCAATTGGTCATTAATCTTCAATGGCTTGCGCCGTAGTATTCTGTCCGCCTCCTTTCAATGCAAATCGGCGTCCTGCAGCGGACTCATCGAGGAACCATCTCCTTATCAGTCCCTTTACGCGGATCTAGGCGCCGACCCTTTCATGCTCTCCACTTCGTAAGTGAAGTCCGTACGGATACCCCCCTGTGAGCCTGACTCGTCCTCAAGACGTTCCCAGTCGTGCGGGTGAGTTGCGTGCACTGTCGTTATGCTGAAGCCGATGTCGGTCGGGTTGGTGAAGACCCTCCGGCGGTCCTTAACAGGGGCGCTGCCAAAGGTCACTAAATCAAGAGGATTCGGCGACGAGCCTGACGTATGCTTCTTAAAGCGGCTCAGGATCACCTTTTGTAGTACTGGGATGGAGCCAGCGATGAGGCCGATGGCCATTTCGATATTACTCCACAGGACAAGGGGTGCAATCCGGTCTGCAGGTCAAGGAAGACGTCAGAAAGATGTAGCTTACTAGCAGCCATTTTGGATGTGACTTACGGAGGATCTCCCTGTCTGCGAAGTATTGGACGTAAGGTGTGCGAATCACCGCGCATATAGCAGCGATGGAGCCAAAGGATAGAAGTAGGCCTACCATGAGCTTGGTCCTCAACTTGAGCTGAGTGTTCCACAATATGATCGCAGGTATTATAGCACACGCAATATCAGTGCTGATGGTTATAGTCGTCGACGTATACGAGATGCCGAATATAGGCCCTGTGCCTGAACATTCCCCTTTGCCCTCGAGTAAGAGTCTAAAGTCCCAATTGGCCTGGAAGGGTCGACATATGAGAAGAGAACCCATAATAGAAAGCATGAACGCAGAGCAGCACAGTGCTATTAAGATGTATATGGCATAGCGTATGCGAGGCATGGTGCTAGAGAGGCGGAGAAGCGTGATAGATATAGAACTCTTAACCATCACGAGGCAGGCCTCGCAGATCATCAGCCATATCGTCAGATACTTCATTGCCTCTATTCGTTGATAATCGGTAAGACTCTCATTCCAGTGGCCGAGGCCAAGGTGTACACCCCTGCAGGCGAGAGCGATACTAACGATGTATAAAAGCTATCAACTGTTAGTCAGGAACAGCAGAAGCCTTTCAATTGCGCCGGTAATACTGACCAGCCCGCCAAACATCGTCCCATCGTCCCACCAGATCGACTTTTCGAACCAGCGCACGTAGACTCTAAGACATACAACCGCGGCCGATATGAAGGAAAATACGATGGACGTGATTAGTATCGCTCGTCCGACACCGCGTATGGGAGGCATGCTAGTCTCATCCATGGCGTTTGATATCGAGGTCAACGCGTTCTCCTGGTTCGTGGTCTCAAAGAATATCAGGGGGCCGCGAGAATAGAGAGCTTGGGTAAGACGCATACAGTCGACCGAAGTAGGATCTACGATGAGGGCTTCTGCACCCCGTGGCCGTCTCTTGAGGGGCAAAAGAGCATAGGATCATGACGAGGATACGGCATCGGGTCGGATGAGTACTAGCCTTTGTATAAGGCTGTTAAATGACCTCAAAAGGATGAATCGTACATTGTCGTCGGAACTAGATCGAGGAAAGATGTTAATTTTCGGACCCAAGAAAGACTGGCATGTAGCTCCTTGGGTTAGGATTTCGTGCATCCGATTGATGCTACAGAAGAGAGCGTTCGTAGTTAAAGGGTCATCGTGGTTGAAAATTATAAGGCCATTTGCTTTTTGATCTGAAAAGGTTGCTGCAACCCTATTAATACTATCATCCGCGGCTCACGGGAGTCCTCGGGGAGCGTTTCCGTGTAGCCCATAGCAAGGGTGGGAAGCTACACAACATATGAACTACCTAACTAACAACCCGTCATACAAATTGGGAAGATCCCTATGCCGTGTTATCGGTCAAACCAATAGATAGAAAGAATCTGTAATTGCCTAGACCAAGGTCCTAGATAGTTGAACTAGTGTGAGACATCCGGATCCGGCATGCTGGAGCCGAAGCTACCGGAGACCAGCCCCTGAACCCGAGACAAGGGGTATCCTTCTTATCCCGCCCTGTCGGAAGCAACTATCTCGTAATTCTTGTATTACATACTAGTTTTCTAGCTCGCGTACTGTGCCCTATGCCAACCCACACAATAATCGATTCCGCTGGGTAAGTGAACTTGTATCCCCTATTTCTGAGTGGTGCGGCCTTGACACGACATCCCGAAGATTAGATCCTGCACAGTCATACGAAGAATCCTACCGATACCAACAATAGGTGCCAAGGACTCTTTGTTGCTCAGAGCGGGGGAATTTTGCAGTCCTGATAAGTAGTGTCCGAACCTAGCCGGCAGATCATGATGCAAATGTCTAGTTCTATCCTCCTCCTCGAGATCTCTTTCAACAATTGTTACACAATTGATAGTCTAGAATCTAACTCTACAAAGGGAGAGTAACACAAGCTGGCCCACAACGCCCGTCAATAGCGGGTGATGATAATACCCAGGAATGCTCATATGTATCCCTTATTCATCTTACTATTCACTACCTTATCTAACTCGATTCCCGGAACTTATACGTCTGCGTTCAGCAGCACATTTCATCATAAATGACATGTCATACTAGAAAGACATCTTGCTTCATTATATAACTGTCGTACGCTCCATGTAAATAAGTCTAGCTCCGCAGCAGAGATTTGACTCGTCTTCGTGTACCCAACAGGAGACTACAATACGTGCTTTAGTCTATTTTCAAGCTTGGACTCGACGAGATGACTCGTTCAACACGCCGCAGCCGAGAACCTACGAAGAGCCATCCTTTGGCCAAACCGAGATCGATCATCGACAATTATTTAACCAACCATCTATTCCTTGTCGTTAATACGACGAAGAACTGCTTCGGGAGTGAAAACATTCGTCTGACAAAAGAGGTAGTTTTCCCAGGTCATGATACTTCGAGGAGGTCTTCATTGCCCTTACCTTCTTCTGTGTAGGACAGCTTATTTCGAACCCTTCGCTGATATTGATGGATACGGGCACATGGATCAACTACCTCCCGGAATTATTTCCTGTGCAAGAGACTCGAACCTTCTCCTATGCATAGCAATTGGCGTCCATGACCTGAATGCTCTATGACGTATCGTCGAAGAATGTGGCACTCACGTAGTCTGGTTCGTAAGCTGTAGGCCGAGTTTTATAAGGGGCGAGTCGAAGTCATAAAGAGTTCATCCCTATTCCTTAGGCACTCGCGTACTCAGGAACATTAGTAATTACCGAGGCTTCAATTTGTCTAGACAAATGCTATGCTCAAATCAAAAGACTCACACTCATCCATTCCCCTTCTTTCAGACTCCACCAAACCTCCCCTTCTTTCAGACTCCACCAAACCTCCAGCGAATTATAGTTTGGCTGATGGTACTTAAGGGACAACCCACATCCATTACTGGTAACCATAGCAACACTACTGAACTTACCCCCTGAGCACCGCGTCCGGCGCTTTTTGGTACCCCAGAACAGACATCACCGCCAGGCAGCCTGAAGAAAATGATGTTAGCTAGCATCATCTATCAACGACTGAAGGCGTTACATATGAGCCAGATAGCCCGCTATGTGCAGCAGCACCATGGAAAAGTTGCCTATCCGCCAGCGTCGTATCTTCCCTACGATAATAGAATAAAGGGGACCGGCATACCAGCATAAGAAGGCGATAGACCTTAGATACGCTCCTGGCTAATCTTGAAGCCGACGGCGACGGGGACAATGTGGAGGCGTGACTAGACTATTCTCATACGATGCTTGGAAGTTTGCGAATGTATCATTTCGCGACGATGCATGACTGAATCCCCCTCGCAACCTTATGCGAATAGGATGTTGGCTGGAAGATATAGGGTTCGTTGATATATACCATCGTCCTTGAACATTGCTTTCTAGGAGTTAAGCACTTATGAAATTAGCATACCGATGTCCTGATTGCGGGTAACGTTTTGTAGGCAAGTTGGAGCGTATCCTCTATCCTTCTCACACTCGGGACGACAACGAGGTAGGTTGCTAATTCGGAGCTCTTAACGACACTATTCTCGTTCATCGCCATAGTTCATCCATGAAATATCTTCATTTGACGAAACGTATGAGCTAAGTATTCGTCAAACCAGAATGACTCAGATTCGCTAATACGACCGACATGACCGAAGACGGTTCCAGTATGTACAGTACCAAGAGAAACCTGCTTGGATAGAACTGCTGGATAGAACTGGGGACGACGGACTCCCTCCGACCAGAGATTACCTTGCAGTATTTCATTTCTTCTTCCCGCCACCTATGAAAGATCCCTCGAACCCAGCTCGGCCCTTGCCCTTTTTGGCGCCTTTCTTCTTTCCAGCCTTGCCCATGAGCTTCTCCTCTCGTCGTTTCCTGATGTTCTCCTCTCGCTTCTTTTGCCGCTCTTTCATAGATTTAGCAACGCCTTCCTTTCTAGCGGACCATTCCTTCTCGCTCTTCTTCTTGGCGCTCTCCTTGCGTTTGACGGCCTTCTTCAAGATTTTCTCGTCGTCCTTGATCTTCTCGCCTTCTGCGCGTCTTCTTGCAGTGAGCCAGAGCTCCTTGTCTTCGACGTCTTTTCGTTTTTCCTCGTCCATTTGCTGCAGTCGCTTCTTCTGGTTCTCCAGCTTTTGGAGAGCTGTCTTTGGGTCTGATGGGCCCTTCTTCTTGCCGCTGTTTAGGACATGAGAAAGGTCATGGGATAATTGAGAGCCGTCCCCGAAACCGACGCGGCCGAAGGAGAAGTTGTTCTCTTCTAAGTCGACGGCCGGGCTGAGTATGCTACCCGGTGAGTTGCGGGCAGATGCTAGAGCCTCTTCACGTTTTTGATCTGCTTCAGCTTTGGCCTGCCGCCTCAGCTCCTTCTTGTGTGCCTTCCGCTCCGCCTGCTTCTGACGTCGGGCTTCGATAAGTTCCTGACGCGTACGTATGGGTTTTCCATCAACGTCTGCTTTTCGCGCTTCGCGAAGCGCCTGTATTTTTGCGGCGAGGCGTGCTCGAAGAGCTTCTGTGTTCGGAGGGATCTTGATATGCTTCGGCTTTTCAGCGGGGGCTGTGGATGACACGGAGGCTGTGGTGCTAGGTGCTTGACTAGTCGAGTCGGCTGGCGTGCCGTTAGTATCGAATATAGGGGATTGAGGCTCTGATGGAGGCGACGGGGCAGAAACCGAGTTTTCCTCCTCGGCGGCATCAGCGAGACCAGCGACGTCGAGATTTTGGATATCGGTAGGTCCAGCTTCCTCCTCCTGGTCTCCGTGAGGGTCTTCTTGGTCGATCGCGTCATCAGCCTTCGCGTTGACATGGGCGGACTTGACGTCGCTGCTGGATGCTGAATCGGTGTTCGTCGTCCTGGATCCTAATTTGATCTTGTTGACGCCTTTGATCGTTTGTCTTTGGAAGGCGGCCTCTTCTTCTCTTAGTTGCTGCCTCTCTGCCTTCCGTTCCTTTCGCGCAGCTTTCTTCTCTTCTTTCCGTCGCTCCTTTTCACTCAGCTCAGACGGTTCTGCCTCTGATTTCTTTTGTTTCTTCTTGGCATCCTTCGGCGCCTTCTTTTTTAAGCCCTCGCCAGGCTTCTCGGCTTCAACTCCCTCGATGTCAGACCAATCATCATCATCGCCATCCCGCATCTGATCCCGCTTGCGCTTCTTTTGGGCCTGCTCGTCCATGACCTCCTTGACACTCCGGTTCAAGGCACTATCTGGATCCAGTTTGTTGCGTCTAGCAGCGGCGGCTTCGGCTTTGGTCTGTTTCTTTCGTTTCCATTGATCCTGCAATAAGAGCACGACGATAAGCAATCCGCGTGTAGTCTGGCCAGATGTTATGATGTAGCATGACTTACGGTTGTGTCCTCTCCGTAGTACATCCTCGCTGGTATCAATGATAGAAGACCATCGAAGGACTTCTGGGAATTGAGGAGTCGCTCCTATTGTATCGAATAGTTGGTTATCCGTTCACAGCATGCGACGTCCCACTTGAAATGTAGGCAGGGTCGACAGATGAACCAACCTTGAGCGTAGAATCCTCCATTGTGCCGAGCCGATTAGGTATCACACAGACTCTGACGAGACTCTCTGGCAGCTGTTTATTGAACGAAACGAGTGGCTTTGGGCGGCTGGATTCCTCGGTGCGGGATCATAAAGATCCTTGGAAGAAAAAAAAAACGTCTGAGATTAGAAAAAGTCAGTCGCCCGCAGCAATACACCAGCGCTAGAAATGGAGCATAGCGCTCTTGGGTTGCAGCAAGGTCGCCGATGAACAGTGTTGATTGGATGAAGTAGGAATCGTTTTTTGCTGGTGGGAATTTTTTCTAGTGCGGAGCAGATCGCTTACCTTATCTGATTTGAAATCTTGGCGCTTATGTAAGGAAGCTAGGCAGCCTACAAGTCCTTATCGATAATAGGTTCAAGTCCAGTGGGGCTATGTCGGACTCCGCAGCTCCATTTTCTACCAGTCCAGGTGGGGCCGTTCTCCCTCTCTTTTCTCCCTTTAAAGCTGTAATTCGGACTCTGGACCAGCTAAAGATATCAAAAGGCCCAGTCCCCCTAGAATCTCTTCGAACAGGTCGCTCAATTTAGGACTTAGTTACCCAGGTATATAAGAGGGCCATAGCGCGTTGGATCGATAAATGTTTAAGCGGGTAGCCGATGCTCTACCGGTCGATTGGGACAGCGAAACTTCTTTACCGCAGACGCTGCTCAACTACTACATGGAGCCTTCACTATCGCATCGCAACCTCAAGCCCCAGATCGTGATTCTAACCGGCTCAACAGGTACTGAACTAGGAAGAGTTTTGCTCGATGACCTACTGAAGCCATGATAAGCGCATACGTTACATTGAGGTGCCGCGCATCCATAGCAAGTGTTCCATCACGTCCTTAGACGGGAAGAGAATCATGATTCTCAGCGAGCGCCTATCTAAATAGCAGGATGATTCCACAGATCCGCGACGTCATACTCAGGTAGAGCATCAAAATCGCGCTCTAGAAGGCGTCTGGTTACGTATGATCACTACTCCCCTTCTAGCCTGCTCCTTCGCGATACGAATTCCACCCTTATTCTGTTCCTAAATGTTAGCTTTGATCTGCACACTTACACTACTCCTTCCATAGCATATCTGCAAGGCAACTATATATACTTCCTTACCCATCCCACTTCGAGCATGATGGATGGAGATGCTACGTTCTCGCTCTGATTCATGGCCAAGACACACCATTTGTCACCCTGATCCTGAGGCTCGAAGCCGACTTTCAGCTTCTCAGAGTCGGTGTCGCTGATGCTCAGACCCCACGGTGCTGTGGCGGGCTCCTGCATGGGGTATACAATGGTAATCTATGGATTGCCTTGCACGTGAACGTGAGATTGCCTGGATGGTGTTCTTCAGTTCCCACGTACCTCTGAGTGGCTGTAGGAACAGGGTCTACTTAGAAGTGATTGAGACAGAGAAAATAGAGGACGCCGTGTGTAAACTAGTATACATCCATAACTTGCTTATCCGCAGCAGGGCAGCTGAAGATTATGCGTACCTAGATATTGATTGCCTTCCGATTTCTGACCAGTGCGGCGGGATGAGCCACAATTCTAGTTTACCAACGTGCAGAGATCGGCATTATAGTACCAACACACGGAACTACCATAATACACCTCCTATCTGCAGATCAACATCTTTAGCGTTAAAGTTCACGACATTAACACAACCTCTGTGGGATACGTAATCACAACCGGCGGCCAAGTCAATGACGGGATAAATAAAAGTAGAGGACTCCCTTTTCCATCCCATGGCCGTCGCCGCAGACCCTCCATCCAGAATCCCACCGTCGGACGCTATAAAGACAGACTATAGCTCTATTGTAATAAAGGAGATAGTGAGGTCTTCCAGGAGCACGTACGAACGTGAAGGAACTCCCAGATGAGGTAGTTGGTTCTGATTCATCGCCCTAGCCTTATAGCAAGGGACCAAGGCTGGGGGGAGTGCGATAAAATCTGTTCATCAGATCGTCACTTTATCGAGAATATTCGCTTTTGTGCGGCCCTGATACGTGTGCTCCCTGAAGTGCCTGTCATGGGAGATGAGCGTGTAAATGTGAGTGATGCCTTCAAGTTAGCGTTCATGGAACAAGTCACAACGAGAGTAGCGGATGCGATAACAGAACCCACGACTACCACAGGAGCCGTGAGGGCCGTGGGACTCTTACATCATCTTAGCGCCTAGGAATCCTCACTGGATGACCCCGAGGCTGGCTCAGAAAGTGAATATCTGAAGCACTGTATACGTGAAGGAGAAAGACTGAAGTGATGAAAGTAGCGCGTTCTAGTAAGAGGAAACCTTAGCGAATGGTGGAGAAGTTGACACATACGCAGAAACGACAGGATACTATAAGTCATAATCCTAAAATAGAAGCAAACGGGTGTAGCATCTCGTGCCTTTGTGTAGCTCTAGGGTTAGACGGCCGTTAATCGGATGGAAAAGCGAGATTATCATAACTAATAAGCTTGACAAATGCCTAACCTAATCCATGGAGAATACCGTTGTAGCAAACTCCAGTTCGGTATGTATTGGGTAGCACCAAGAAAGTTGTCAAACTTGAAGTTGCCGTCATACCTTGTACGGCAGGAAGGAGGAGATCATACTGCACACGTTGTTGTCCTACTAACAAAATACAACAAGATCGACACTGAAAGTTTTCAATGACTGCTAGGGTCTCGTAGTCCATAAGATCATACTTCGGTTAAAGTGACGACTTTTGTTGATTGTCAGACGAAGACACAAAATTTCTGGCGACCAACAACTCCCGGATCATCCGAAAAAAAGAGAGAATTGCCGATCACTGGGTCCATGTCCTATAGCCAGTAGGTATCGAGAGCCTATACATCTTGAGCACGTCGGGTTTAGGGTTTTAACAAATAGGTACCTATGTAGGACGGTATATCAATGGATGTCTTCCAGCATCAAGGAGGACAGGACCATGCCCTCAAACTGAACGGTAGTTGGGCGTTTCAGGAAAGTGAGACATATTATGACATACCTATTGCGTGTCACCCTGAACGCAAGGTGCCGGATCTCGTACCAGAGCAGTCCATAGTTCCTAACCGTGCGTGCCACGACATGGGTGCTGATTGTGTATAGTTACACTGTTCCCAAACCCAAGCTTAGACCGAGAACTGGATTATAGAGTTACGCTCTTCACAGTCTTATTATGTTTCCGCTTAGTTGAAGCTTTGTCATCCATATAGATGGTAGTTATATATAGAGACTCGGAAGTAACTAGCTAGCCATACTTCCTTAGAGAGACATATGAGAGAAGATCCTATACCATGATTCCGCGTTAAGTACGAGCCGACCAACCAACAACCAACCCCCGGCCGCCATCACGGCACTGCTCACCAGCGCCGATCCGTGTACCCCTGCCACGCAGCCGCCAGAGCACAACATTGTCTCGGGTACACAATTACAAACCATTCAAGCCATCAGAACTCAAAGCTGACGTCTAACACCTTCCTGGGGTCTACCACGGCCTCCGCGGCACAAAGTGGCTATGCTTCCCCAGTGGAGACCGGCCCAAAACGGTCCCCGTGCCCAGCTGATCAGGGCTGATATATTAGAAGTCGGCGCTTATACCTCGATACTAAGGCATTATTTGTGTTTTTCGTAGTCCTCTCAAGGTTGCCTCTTCTGTGCCTTCACTTGGAACCCACTACCGCTATGGAAAGCTTCGCGCTTGAATAGTTTATAGGATGCATCCGGGTATAGGTTTGGTTTTGGGATTCCTGTTCATGGTGAGTATTAGTTATTTTCATTGAATTTGGGACACCGTGGTCTATCTCCGAGGACATCCCTTTCACCAAGAAGGGATCCACATTTCCATGTTTTCATCTCGTCCAGGAGCATGTTTAACGGCAGGTGGCGCTCTAGTACTCGTCGCTTATAGGATATATACGGTCGACATGTTGGAAAGACCCGACGTCTAAGTTCTTCCAAGCTCAACGTGCACACGCTCCGGCATATTCGGCACATCGAATACGACAAGCCGAGCAATACGCTGAGTCGGTAGCGACGGGACAGCGGACGCAAGGGACTAGGCAAAATCCGCCTGAACTATGCATAGGCATTCCTTCGGTGCAAAGAGACGGAATATCATACCTGAAGTTGGCATTAGGTTCTCTCCAGCAGGGCCTCAGCGCCGGAGAACGGGCGGGTCTCCGGTTCGTTGTTTTCCTTGCCCATACCGATCAGAGCAAACACCCCGACTACCACCAGCCATGGCTTGCAGGCATGGCTGACAGTCTGCCCTCTTATGACGATGATCCGGAAAGACTGGCTCTTGCCAAAGTCATGGAGCTTAACCAAACTCATGGAACCAAGTCAAAGTTCGACTATTCCATTACCATGGAAGAATGCGAGAAGACGGGGGCGCCGTACATCCTGATGGTTGAGGATGACGTGGTCTTCTTGGACGGATGGCGCCATAGAACTATGCAAGCGGTAGATGAGGCCACGGCCAAGTCTTGGGGGACAGGACATAGAGACTGTAAGGATATCAACGCATTTACTCTCATAATGCGATGTATAGCCAGTTTTGGTTAACTGAGAAACTAGTCCTGTATTTGCGGCTATTCTACTACGAGGGCCTCCTTGGTTGGAACTCGGAGTCGTGGCTGACGTACTTAGGCTCGTCTCTCGCCGTCGCCACCTTCGTCTTATGCTTTCTTGTCTTGACGCGGAGGTACATGCCCGCCGCCCGGCTCTATCTTACACGCTCGGCGTTGCCTCTTGTCACGCTGATCTTCACGCCTCTCCTCATTATTCTCTTCTTCAGCGCGGGAAGAAATTGCGTTCTGCCGCAACCTGCCGGCGTGCATTTGATGCCCAAAAACGCATGTTGTGGCCAGGGGCTTGTTTTCCCGCGCACGACTGTAGTCAACGAATTGTTGCCCCATTTCCGCAATAACAGGTGGTCGGAGGTACCGACCGACAGTTTCATTGAGGAGTACGCGGATGCGAAAGGAGCGCTGCGCTGGGCTCTCACGCCAGTTGTGATGCAGCATATCGGTGGTCGGAGTAGCCATGGCGTAGCCAGAGGTGCGTATGGCAATATGACGGGGGGAAATATCTGGAACTTTGGATTTGAGGAGAATGATGCGGAGACTCTGGCCGCGGAGCATTTACGGATGAACGGTCAACCGTCATGAGTACGGAGATGGCTGTACCAGATCATACCTCAGACTGGATTTCTGACAAACCTGTCAACAGTCCGATATGCAAGGTAGTTCTGCCCATCTCCGTACATGTCCAATAAGGGGGTCCATACGCTGACTGTAGCTCAAGCTGAGTCCTATATACTTGGCTAGATTTGAAAGGCAAAATAGGTCCGTGGTATTCCATAGATGTCTATCCCAGGACACTGAAAGAAAGAGAATCGACAATTGATAATCAGCATGTTGCTGATCTCACGATGATCCTACGTACGAAGGTGAGAATTCACCACTCAATCCGCACCAGTACATAGTATGGTTGCCTACCTACATTAGTACTAGTCCCCGCGCTAGGTCCACTTCCCCATACATGGCTATCCCTGCAGCCCTACCGTCCCACTTCCAGCTCACCAAAGACCCGCGGAGCCCGCGCTCTTTACCGCTACACACCTGTACATAGAACCTGGTGCATGACGACTTCTTGTTGCATGATCAGCTACCTAGGCGTCGATAATGCACATCTAGGATCTTTTGGGGGATAGGTATGACTACTTCTATGTATAGTATCCAGTCATCCTGCCTAGTTCCACTCCTCTGCCTACGGCGTATGCGCATGTTCCAACAATGCCGTATCCGCGTCCCCTAATATTCTCACCTGCTGACGCGGTGCCGGCATCACCCAGGAAAACATTTGAGCTGTTCCCCAGTCTCCCACCCGAGCTGCGCGTCAAGATATGGCGTGCCGCACTGGAGCGTCAGCGGATCATCAGACTGCGCCTGCGGAACCGCCTGCTCATGGACGGCCTTCTCGCCCGGCAAGGGAAGGCCGGACTCAAGACGCGCAAGGATGAGTGCTACAGCGCAGTTGTCAACGGATACCAGACGCTCAGCAAGTTCTTCCGTGTCAACCGAGAGTCACGAGATGTGGCACTGGGATTCTATAGAGTGCATGTGCCCTGCTGGCTGGTCAAAGGCGCGACGAGAGACGATGCAATGGAGCCTGGCACCTTTTACTTTAACCCCGAGTACGACTTTCTCTGGATAAACACCGACACGGGCCATATCCCCGAATTTTTCCACGATCTGAAGACCATACATGATCCTAGTGGCGTCGGCCTTTTGAATCTTGCCGTCGATCACGCCGGTCTGATAGCTTCGTTCGGCCTCTGCTCCATCGACCCATTAGAACTTGACCCCCTAGTTAGAAAGACTTTCACCGAGATTCTCACCCAGCTGCACGAAGTGTTCTTCGTCCAGATTCAGTGGACTGGCCGCCAAGTGTTTGGCTATAGAAATGGTGCGCTTACTCCCGAAACCCAGTTGAACCTTGCGTTTCCCATCTTCACCGTGCAGCCCAGCTTCGACCGGTATGGTACCGACCCCCGCCCTATCGGCCGGGACTTAGCTAAGGTCTTCGTGAATACTGACCCGCGACACATGCTTCACGCGTGGGACCGGCTCTTCTACGACTACTTTGGCGGCAGTGTAATACCGGAAACTGAATATCGGATACTTTTGGCCTATGCTCCATTCTCGGACGGTATCTATGATTGCATGGATGCGAGAACGCATCTTGGGCATGAGGAAGACGACTGGGTAGCGGAGACTTCTCGAAACGACCGGTTCCGGCTTCTTCCAGGAGATGGTCCGGAAGCGGCGGCAGAAACGGCCTTTGGGTTCTGGCTGTTCCCCGTGAACGCCTTTGGTCCGCTGCCCCAGAACCCGACTGATGAATTCAGGGCTGAACAGCCACGCAACATCGATTTGAGAGAGTACTGGCCAGAGCTAGCTTTAGCTAACTTGATTTAGCATTCCCCGTGCCATCGTCATACTAGCTGAAGCGTGTCACGCGCATTCTTTAGATGATTCGGCCCGCTATATCCAGAATACATTCAGATTTGAGCTTATACTCATAAAACCCGCTAAGCAACTAACGACGTAGAGCCGCATTGAAGGGCTGGTTCAGCTCGCTCAACTACCGCAGGTACCTAAGTCAGCAGTATCAATAATTGCTACGTAAGAGCATCCCATGGTTGCTTCCAGCCTGCTTCAGGGTGCCCTAGATACTACCTAGATGCCCTTCTAGGGAGCAATGTGCGATGGAGGTTGTGGTTCTTCAGGGCCTTCCCGTCAGCACACCACCTGTCGCATGCATCCTTATGCGCTGCAACCACACAGATGGATTTTGCACAATTAGTTGAGCCTGTGGACCTTGTGTAACCTAAGGGAGCCTGCCTCGCGTCGTAAGGGATCGGGCCTACATAGCCAATAACCGCCCGGCTTGTATCTTTGGCATATGGCCTACTTCACGATACACTGCGGTATGGAAGCGTTCCATATATTATATCTCAAAGTTACCGTTGCCTGTCCTACATGAAAATTCTTCCCGGCCACAAAGAAGGAACATAATCTTTCTGCCAGAATTCCGTTCGCCTCGGTCTACTGGTCGGCTTTCGTCGAGGCGGTGCCGTTGCAGAGCATATGTACTACCAACCTCGCCAGCATATTTGACCGGCGGGGTTTCTGCGTTTCCGAATTGTAGCTACGTCCCGTGAAGCAGGTGTGTACCTCGGCGAGCCTGATGCCAAAATGCGGGCTCACGGCGTACAAGGCAATATTTCTAGGTCGCGCTGCCGGCAAATTCGATCTTTCCCTCTCATTTCCTTCTCCCATTCAACATACGCAAACACCACCCCGATCTGCCGTCTGTCCTGGTCCGTAAACCCACCATGGAGGCTATTAAAGAAACGTTCGCGCAGTGCAAGAAGGAGAATAGGGTCAGTGAGCAGTCCGTATCATATCCTTCGCACGGAGACTTACCACGGAACAGTCCGCCCTTATCACATATGTCACCGCCGGCTATCCCACACCGGCAGAGACGCCCGATATCCTGCTTGCCATGGCAGCCGGCGGTGCTGATCTCATCGAACTGGGCATACCCTTCACAGACCCAATTGCGGACGGCCAGACCATCCAGAAAGCCAATACCATTGCACTCGACCACGGCGTTACTCTTACAACATGCCTACAGATAGTAAAAGAAAGCCGCGAGAAGGGTCTACGAGTGCCGGTGCTGCTCATGGGTTACTATAACCCAGTGATGAGCTACGGGGAAGAGAGGATGATTCGCGATTCTCGCGCCGCCGGTGCGAACGGATTCATCATCGTCGATCTGCCCCCGGAAGAAGCCGGGAACTTTCAAAGGTGCTGCAAGGCGAACGGGTAAGATATCCATGCTTTGCACGCACAGATACTATCAACTACCTAGGTAGTTAACCACCTCTAGTATGTCCATGATCCCACTCATTGCGCCGGTCACGAGCGATGAGCGTCTCAAGGTCCTCAGCGAGATGGCCGACTCATTCATCTACGTCGTCTCAAGGATGGGAGTGACGGGCGCCACGGGAAGTCTGAACAACGCACTGCCTGAAATACTGGAGAGAGTCCATCGATACTCTGGCGATGTGCCCGCGGCTGTCGGCTTTGGAGTAAGTACACGCGAGCACTACCTTAGTGTACAAGACATTGCAGAAGGCGTGGTCATAGGAAGCCAGATCATTACAGTCCTTGGCCGCGCACCACCGGGCCGGGGTGCTGCTGCCGTACAGAAATATTGCAGTGAGATTACGCACCGTCAGCTTGATCCGACGTCTGGTTCGGTACACGACGACTGGGAGAAGGAGCTGAAAGGCGGACCCCCGAACGGAGAAGCCCCGAAGTCGGATCCGGAAGGCGTGATCGCACATGCACCGGAATTTGGCGAGTTCGGAGGGCAGTACGTTCCAGAATCGCTGATCGGCTGTCTGAATGAGCTCGAGGCTTGCTGGAACGAGGCAAAAGACGACCCGGAATTCTGGAAGGAATACCGCTCGTATTACCCCTATATGGGGCGCCCTAGCTCCCTTCATCCCGTGGATCGCTTGACCGAACACGCAAACGGGGCAAGGATCTGGGTCAAACGAGAGGACCTCAACCACACGGGGAGCCATAAAATCAACAACACGATCGGACAGATTCTCCTGGCGAAGCGAATGGGCAAGACAGCGATCATAGCCGAAACAGGCGCCGGGCAACACGGAGTCGCGACAGCTACGGCATGCACCCAGTTCGGGATGAAGTGTACGATTTTCATGGGCGCAGAAGATGCAAGGCGCCAGGCCCTGAACGTCTTTAGGATCAAGATATTAGGCGCAGAGGTGGTCCCGGTCGAAGCCGGCTCGAAGACGCTACGAGACGCGGTGAACGAAGCCTTGAGAGCGTGGGTGGTGAATCTAAGTACCACGCATTATCTCATCGGCAGCGCTATCGGGCCCCATCCATTCCCAACAATCGTGAGGACATTTCAGAGCGTCATTGGCACGGAGACGAAGAGTCAGATGATGGGCCAGATTGGGAAGCTGCCGGACGCTGTCGTCGCTTGTGTTGGGGGAGGGAGTAACGCTTCAGGAATGTTTTCTCCCTTCGTCGAGGAGCCGAGCGTGCAACTACTGGGGGTTGAAGCGGGCGGCGATGGTTTGGACACGAATCATCATGCAGCCACGCTGAGCAGCGTGAGTCAAAGCTTAGGTCTCTTGAAAGTACGCGGTTAAAGACTAATAACGCTGACGGCATACAGGGGTCACCGGGTGTTCTACACGGCGTCAAGACGTACGTTCTTCAAGACGAGAACGGTCAAGTAAAAGACACGCATTCTGTGTCTGCAGGGTTGGATTATCCCGGGGTAGGCCCAGAACTATCCTCGTGGAAGGATAGTAGTAGGGCGAAATTCATCGCCGTGACAGATGCTCAAGCATTCATAGGATTCCGTCTCTTATCGCAGCTCGAGGGCATTATACCAGCCCTAGAGACTGCGCATGCGGTTTACGGTGCCGTTGAAGCAGCTAAGGGTATGCGTAAGGATCAAAACATAGTCATCTGCATCAGCGGAAGGGGGGACAAAGATGTCCAGAGCGTGGCAGAACAACTCCCGAAAATTGGCCCGATGATTGGCTGGGATTTGAGATGTAAGTGAGCAAGCAAGCTAATCCAGACTAGATCGCTGACTTGCCCAGTTGAAGTTCAATGAGTAGTCAATGCCGACTCCCGGCCGTCTAAGGTATTGATGTTGACTACATGCCTCTTGCAAACTATCAAGCAAGATGGTCTGTATGACTTGAAATCGCTTTTTCAACCATGTCTCTAAAGACCCTTTGTCTTTCACATTGCTCCAGATAGATAATATACTTGACGTCTAGTAGATCTTTCAACAAGGTGTTCTTTTCTGGCTGCTGGATCTCTCCTTGTTGACTAAGGTTTTGCATGACTGACCATAAAGCGCCTGTGCCGCCGGTGGGACCCTTCGTGATGGCAGTGGCGGCCAATATTGCAGCTCCAAAACAGACTGCAGCGCCTGCTTGTCTAGGTTTTATGACTGGCATGTTGCAGGATGTTGCAATCAGTCTCATCAGGTTAGCATTATTAGCCACGGAACCGGAGATGAAGAATGAATTGACTTCAGTCCCAGCTTCGTTCATTATTGATATTGTATGCCGTATTTGAAGTGCTATGAACTCCAGGACGCCGTAGTACTGAATGGCAAGGTTGTCGATGCTCTTGTCTCCCGTCAGTCCCACCACGGACCCAGTCATGGATGGGTCAGCTATTGGCGACCGATTTCCCCATAAGTCGCCGTAGTAGAAGTAGTTCCGTCCAAGGTAGGACACGTCTGGCGCACCGCTTTTGGATCGCATGTGTTCGAGGTGTCTATCAAGGTAGTCGTAAATGTTCAAATCTGAAATATTGGCCAGTTTCGAAGCAGCACCGTACGCCGGATGTACCTCAATGACATGTTGCAGCAGCATTCCTAGCACATCGTTTAGATTAGTTCCAGCGCCGCAGATGGCTTCGAAAGAACCCCACGAGTCATAACACCATGAAAACGCACCTGTAGCCACCTGGCCGCCTTCAGAAATCCAGTATCCTGGTAAGACCCAATCTTGGTAAGGGCCCCAGATACCTTTCGCAAACACGGGCTTTCGTGATGCGACTATGTAGCATGCGGATGTACCAGCAACCACGGCCATCCTCGAGTGCAGAGGGAACTTTTGCTGGCCGTCAAATCTCAACCCCGCCGTTCCCACCCACCCGGAGTATGAATCAATCGTTCCGACCGCAACCGCAACTTCTCGCTTAAGACCAAGATCACGAGCGGATCTTTCAGAAAGATGGCCCGCCAAGGTACCAGCTGGAGGTGCTCTTCCATGCTTTAGGAGAGTTAGGAACAGGAGAAAAGAGCGTCCATATTTCAACTTACCCGACACACCCCTCCGACTCTTTTGAAGTCCTCGTCAGCTAGGATCTCGAGTTGCACAGCCTCCAAAAATTCCCGGCTCCACCCTTTTGCTGTGCCGTCCACACCAATATGCAGTGTGTCTCGGTTGCACATTTCGGTGCAAGGAAACACGTGGTTTCCCGTGGCGACATAGGTTAACGCATCGTTGAGATCGTAAAACTTGCACCTCTGAAACTCGCCTTCGGGCATGTGGTGCTTCAGCCACAAGATCTTGGGTAATTCCATAAGAACTGAGATTGAGCCACCAAAGTATTTCAAGAGCTCATGCTGCGTCTTATTGATGGCCTTAGCCTCCGCCTTGGCTCTCTGGTCCATCCACAGGATAATATTATGATCCCTTTCGGCGCTCTCACTTCCACTAGCAGCCACCGGCTCGTTGGTATCGTGGGTGAAGAGAGCAAGCGAGCAGGTTGCGACAAATGCTATGCTGCGTACCGATTCGGGTTGAACGCCACCCCGCAACAGAGCCTCCTTCACGGCGTGGCATACACTGCCCCATATCTGGCTAACGGATTGTTCCTAGAATGATATGGTTTAGCACAATCGTCGATGGGAGTGCGGACGACGCACGTATATGCCTGGTTGTGGCTGCCATTGATCTATGTCTTTGAATGCTGAAGCAACTGACTTGCCGTCCTCGTCGATAATCAAGGCGCGGGCTGAGCCTGTTCCAACATCCACGCCGATATAATGCTGTTTGGGACGGCATGGGAGACCAGGATGGCTGTCCATTGTTCGTGCCAGTTGGATGTGCTGCTCTGAAATGAGGAATGAATCATGGGAACCACATGGACTTGGTAATGGTAAGAAATGTGAAATGCAGTTTGCTTTATGCAGTATTAGGTAAGACGGCTCTTCCGGTTACGGAGGGCATAATTTGCGAATATGTTCCAGCTGAAAACGCAGCTGCTTTGCAAGTTTGTAATGTAGAGCAAGCCACTTAAGCCTCAAAATATGGAAGTCGAGATCTGGCGTCTGATTATCTTGGAGCAACTGCGATGTTCACCAACTTACTTTAGGTACCTCAATTACTTACCTAATACATGTGAATATCTGTTATCGCTAACCGCAACGGGAAATACGAGTAGCACCTACCTACCTAGGGATGTACGTTGAAGAGGTAGGTATGGTAGGTACGCGTATGAAGGTGGAAGGTACAGATGCCAAGATAGAAGGTGTGAGGCACTGTGGTGGTGTACCAGATACTTAGGTACCTTTCAAATTCGTCTGTTTTAGTGGCTCTTGAGAGATGGTCCGTGCACGTACCTGTTCCTAGCTACCAACTTGAGAACTCCCGCTGCCGTTGAATCTTAAGAAGAACATACAGCATGATAACCAATCATCATCCACCCCTACATGTATTCCAGTTTCTGCTCGTGGAACCTTTCCAAATACCACATCACTATCCATCCTCTCTCCCTTATGCGAGCTTCAACGTTGCAGCGAATGGACGGTGTACCTCGATTTGTTAGATGCCTACTGGCCTACCTGTTATACGTGCAGCACGCGCTGCTACGTACGTAGGTATACACGGGACGAGAGTCCTCGCCTAACACACCCAGAGTAACCCCCCTCAACTTCCCCGCGGGCGTACAGATACTACTGTGCTATCAGATTTCACACAGCCTGCAGCTCTGCGTCTGCAGCATGGCGTCCCAAGCGCCTTGTACAAGGCGCATTCCCGCCCAACTGAAAAGGTCTCGTCTGCCTTGCCAGCTTTGCCTGGTCTGCCTGGTCTGCCTGGCCACCTTGCTACCCGAGCGCGAGCGATGGGACAAGTGAGCCTAGTCCACTTTTCCGTCACTAGTTCCAACAAGTGCCCAAAATGGATGCATGGGAACTGGGAGTGCAGAAGCATCTTGCGTCTCTTCCTCCAGCAGAGAGGAAGGCGTTTATGGCACCGGCCACCGTCGACGATTGCATGGTCAAGATCCATGCCGTACGTCACCGCCATAGACAGATCTATCACAGGCTGGTGGAAAAACTCCGTCCAGTTATCGAGCCACTCCAGCGCTTCCAGGGTGCGATTGATGTTGCTTGTCAAGTTAGCCCCTCGCTCATGTCTCCCGTCTGGGGGCCCATACGCGCTGTCATTACGGTAGGTGCCGGTGCCCTGGAACCAGCATTTTCGGCCATCCCAAGCTCACTTAACAGCTCGCTTCCGATCGAATCGCAACGCTCCAGACTCTAAGTCTCTTCCTCGAGCGATTGGTCGAGCCGCTCAAAAGGTTTGAGACCTACGAAAATGTCTTCGGCGACAATCCCACACTCCGATCCGCCATAGGCGCACTCTACTGCGATCTGATCGATTTCTGCACTCGAACCGTCCGTTTCTATGGGAAGTCTTCTGTCCGTAAGTGCATCCGCACCATATACTCCTTGTAGAGCTCTAACGTGAATGTGTAGGGACAATTTTTGGTTCCTTTGACAGGGAGTTCCGCGAGGTGTCGGATAACATCCGTCACCACTGGACCGAGATCGATATCGCTGCTAATTTTGTGCACATTACCCAGGCAAGCGCAATCCGAAAAGCTGAAGAAGAGAGGCGTCAAAGTATAATATTCTCTCCACCCAGCCTCGTTGTCTCCGCGCTAACCTTTGTCAGTTCAGGTGCGTGGCGACATTCAACGGTGGCTTTCCCCAGCTACTGTGTCCGATGACCTCGCAAAATATTCCGCTGGATGTATGGAGGGCTCCTGCGACTGGTTTTTCTACACCGACCATTGCGAAGCGCTAGTCTCGAGTCCGTCTTCCCATGCGGTTCGAATTGTTGGGAGGCCTGGGCAAGGCAAGACTACATTGTCGGCTTGGATTATCAGCAGGTTCCTCAGAAAGCCCCATAAACAAGTGCTATACTTCTTCTGCAAAGCTAGCGACCCTGAAAAACGGCAGGGCATTCACGTCTTACGGACGCTGCTATCTCAGATCCTACGGCTCCACGAGGAATGTTACGTTCCGATAGAGAAATGGTATCAAAGCAGCGGCCGCCCAGTAGCGGATTCATACTCAGAGATATGCGACGCATTACTCAACCTGCTTCCAAGAATCACACAGAAACCAACTCTCGTCATCATTGACGCCATCGATGAGTGCAGTGAACCACAAGAATTGATAACGACTCTTCAGAAATGCCAGTCTATGGCACCTGGTCCCTTTCACATAATCTTAACCAGTCGAGACTATCCTGATCTACAGCCCCTATTTAAATTTGTCGACGGAACCCTTTCGTTCCCCGTAAAATTCACAGACGACGCGATCGGCAGATACGTCGCTAGTAGAGTCTCAGAACTGGACTTTGCGGTCGGGAAAGGCCTCAGTAATGAAGTAGCACGTGCGGTAACCAGGGCTTCGGACGGGCTATGGCTCTATGCCAGACTAGCTTTAGACGAGCTCAGTCAGGCCTCGAGTCCCTCTGAAGTCAGGAGGCTATCGCAGAGCCTCCCTGTCGGTCTGAGATCTCTCTACAATACCATGCTAAGCTCCTCTGAATCGCGGTTCACGGAGGTGCAGATACGTATTGCTCAGGAGATCTTCATCTGGATTGACGGTGCTGACTACATGCCTTGGTGGCACTTCCACTCAGACGACATCCTCGAAGACAACGCCTTGACACAGCTGATCCAATTTGCGAATGGTGGAGAGGAGGTCTTCAATCCCGTGAGGTTGATACAGAAGCTCTGTTTCCCCCTTTTGAATGTATTATACACCACCGTGAATGGAGAAAGTTGTCCGTTTGCAGCGAACTTTGTCCACTACAGTGCCGAGCAATACATTCAGTGGACTTCGGACGCGGACACTAGATTGCTCCCAAGGGTGCTACAGCGTCGTAAGCTACGGAGGCTATACCGTGGACTGACTGCGGCGTGGTACTTTACCAAGAGCGAAGACTTTCGAAATGTCTTGCAGGAGCTCCGCAACGATCCATACGGAAATGGAGTTGGCGCCTATTTTGAGATGGCCTACGGTATGGGTGATAGCTGGCATATGACTTCTTTGCCGGACAATCTTAGTGAGGACGATAAGCAGGCAGTGACCGAGGTTTGCGGCCCTCTGATTAGTTACATCACCACAACAGAGTGTATCGGCTGGGCAGAGGCCGCTATACTAATCAACTACGCTGGCGGCTTCACAAATCTTCTTGAGAATGTGCAGAAAGCTGTCGACATTCTGGCCGGTAAAGACTTTGACAATACCGTTCCGGCATGGCGGGACTATGTCAAAGCCCGTCGCATTTTCTTCACTGATTTTACGTACATTCTTAAAGTCACTGGGCCAGGATATAATGCGTGGGATCGTTCATCAGCAGTGATGCCCGATGGATTCGAGGAGAGAGAGGTTGCAACAGCGATCCTCGCCCTTGGGAGACGGTATAAACATTACGTCGACGAAGCTCCAAAGCTGACAGGACTCTCCGGCGAAACGATAGAGGCACAGGACGTGACAGGCAAGAATAGCGTGACAAGGGAGTGGCAGCGCCGCAGGTCGTCCCAGGAAAAATTCGGACACGCTGGATGATATGCGGGGCTTATGATTCATACTTCTTTAACGATACCGGTTTTCGAAAAGGTTTAGAGTTACGGAACCCAGCGTTCAGGAACATAACTGGAGTTGGTGGAAATGAGATGTGATACCATGATCTTTACTTACATACCTTGTGTGTGCCTATCTACCTAAAGTTTGGGTACGTACCTACCTAAGGCAATATCTGGGCTTATCTATGGGGAAAACGGACGGGATCCTGAGTTCTTCAAGTCTTATGTCTTATATGTAAGGTCATAGTTCAATGAAATTCACGTATGACTTGCCTAAGGGGGGTGAAGCAGCTGGGCTTAGTCATGTCTCACTAAAGGGAGAAGGAATCTAGAAAAGGTCATAGAATAGGTCGCCGGAAACCTATGACTCATGTATTATCATTCAACTACCTATCTATATGTATATTTCCTACGCATAGCTGCTTTTCTGGCGCTTTCGTCTGAGATTCCCACTTAATAAGAACCTAGGTAGGGAGGTCTCTGGGCGTGTAGAACCATCACCACCAATTCCTTCTCCTTAAGACCTTCCCTCAGAATATCCAGTCCTCCGAGGTCACTTGCCACCCACCTTGCTCTTCTTCTGTTAAATGGCTCTTCGTCATGAGAGCCTGCAACTCGGCTGCAGCCTCAACGCCGAGACTGTTTGCCTTATCCCTTGCGGGCATAGTGTACTCTAAGCCTTCTCCGAGGTTGGCCGCATTCGTCAGTCAATGGTGCACCGATCCAAAGCCTCCGATGAAAACCTCACTACTAGTGCGCAGAACAGGGCTGTTGGTGATGCGTTCGATGGCATCTTAACACTAGTATGAGTCGACTTAAGCAGCTAAGGGTGCGTCAGGAGAATACGAATGACAAGCCTGGAAGTCATACCCTACCTGGTGCGCATCACCCAAATCGCCAAGGTCTGTCCCGAGAAATTCTTCAAGGCACGTAAGTCCAGCACGAGAAAACACGCCCACTAAGCCGCACAACTCTCCCTGCCTCCTTCAGATCAGGGGCCGAAAGAGGCTACTGAGCGGATGGCCCATGCCACTTACAATGATGTTTTTCATGTCATCCCTGACCCCTTGGCACCCACGGCCTTGTCCCGCTTAAAGCTGTTTGACTAGCCGCCGACCACGTGGCACGTGGAGCTCAAAGGGGCAGAATATGTCCCGAGTTTTATGAAGGCTAAAATGTGTGAATCTAGGGAGCGGGACGCCACTTGATCGACATGAGGAACTCTTACGACAGGAAATTCTTAGCAAGGGATACCGATGTTGGCACAATAATTACTGAAATCTACGCGGGAGAGTACATTTCATTCACTTATATAAGACATATCAGACACTGTTTTTAGATCTTCAATACCTCCACTCCTAGATGCCTATAGCTTATAGATATCCTTTGCATGCAGAAAGAACCTTTCAAAAACATTTTTTAAAGAGAATATCAATAACTAGGGGTAGACTTGGACTGCCAAACCTACGGCGCGAGTGGTCGGACCTCCGCAGCTAGTTATCGCTGAAGTACTAGAACAAGGAAGGGCTACAACGATGATGATTTGCAACTAAGACTACAAGGAACTAACATTTTTGTCTAATTATTGGGTGATTTATGCGGAACAAGCCTCACTGCCAGGGTTTCCCATCACAAGTTTTGATACCGCCCCCAAGCATCCGCCTTGGTCTATCCCTTGCTCCCATGAAGTTGCTTGTGTGGAAATTACGCTTTACCAACAGAACCAGTTGAATGGCCCTTTTATCATGTACAGGTGCTAGAAACCGATTTGGCCCTATATCGAACTCATTCGCATCAGCACCAATAAGAAGCTGGGATTGGAACAAGGGCGTAGGACATCAGTTATTATCTAAAACGACGACAATCTTGCCCGAGGTACCTCACTACTAATCCACTATACAAGGTCCAACATGAGACATGCTCACAGTCAAAGTAATCAATTATCCATAAACTGGCTACAAAACATTATACTATGTCGAAGGACAATGGAAATTAAGATAAGGAGGTACCTAGCTTTGAGGTATTGTTCAATATATAGGTACCTAGGTGCCTATCTCTAAGACTTTTAACGGTCGAGAGTACTCAAGGGTTCTTCACGAACTACTTTTCCGGTAGCGATAACGTCAAAGGGAAGTTGACAAAAATGCCCGGGGCGGGAAACTTTGTCATAATTACTTCTGGAATTGGCATTAAGTCATGACACGAGTTTGTACATAAAAGCTATGCTGCAACTGAGATGCAGATCCTAGGTACCTACAGGTAGCTAGACTATCTAAGCTTTCACCCAAAGATTTACATTTCGTAAATACGAGGTGATTAACTTATGTGGTGTTGATCGGTAACAATGCCAGGACTTGAAAGAATCCAGAGCGACGGAACTCATCGACAAAGAAGCTTCCTCGGAAAGGAAATAAGTCCGGTTCCAAACATTTATCATGAAAAGAGAATCCTGGTTGGCATCTCGATCTCCAGCGAGGCAATGCGCAGTGACCCTCCTCATTTTTTGTTCCGATTAGTTAAAGCAATGGGGCAATGTTGGGCTGTTGGCCGACAGAACCACTGCGTTGGCGTGGGAAGTTGGCTATGTCGGATGCTAGTTTATGAACTGGGTTGATGGACCCCAGAACCAATAATCGCCCCGCTGAAAGCACTCCCTGGCTTACACATAATGTTGGCTGAAGCCCGTCGTTTCTCCAGGTGTTTTCCATCTCACTCCCACTCGCGATTGTGAATATCTTGTCTCTCGTATTGACTATATTGCCTCATCGTCATGGAAGTGGAAAAGACTGGAAGGCCAGACGGCCACTTCGTAAACGGGGTAACTGATCCAAAGTTGGATGTGGAAGAACAAGGAGTCGACAGTGTTAAGGAGCAGTCCGATGTAGTCAATGGCGATGGGGAGATTATCTACATCCATGGACCTAGGTTTTGGTTCATCTCCGCTGCGTAAGTCATGTCCACGGGCTTTCAGAGAAGGATGGCTAACTCGCTCGCACGATCGATAGTTTGGCGATAATGATGTTCCTGACCAACCTAGAAGTCCCAGTTGTTATTACAGCCTTGGTTGCCATCACCGATGATCTAAGCGGGTTTGAGAACGTGGGCTGGATTGTCGCCAGTTACTTGTTGGGATATGTTGGTCTGCTGCCTTGTTGCCTAACTCTTCTATCTCCCGCTTACAGTTCTTCGCAGCCGTTATTGTTATCTGCGCCAAGTTCAGCGACATATTTGGCCGAAAGCTTGTCTTCTTACTGTCTACTGTGATCTTCGTCATCTTCTCTGCTGCGTGTAGCGCGTCGCAAACCATGGCACAGCTGTGAGACATCGCATCAAGAGTCATGAGTACCAAAATACTGATGTTCTGCTAGCATTATCTTTCGGGCTTTCCAAGGTGTCGGTGGTGGTGGTTGCTGGTCTCTGTCAACAATAATAATCGTTGACCTGGTCCCACCAGAGAAATATCCCAAATTCGTGTCGAATATCTCGATCGTCAACGCTCTGGCATTGCTATTAGGGCCAATTATTGGCGGCGCCATAGCATCGAACACAACTTGGAGATGGATCTTCATCATCAAGTTAGTCTCCCACGCTACGATGCTAAGCGAGCCAACTGACGCCTAACCTACCATAACAGTGTTCCTATAGCCGCTCCAGCATTTCTCATAGCCATCTTCGCTATCCCAAAAGGCTTCCCATATCATAACCAACCAAATTACCGACAAGCCAGCAACAAGAGCTTGATGGGCAGGGCTACACTTAGTCGAATAGACATACCGGGTACCATTCTCATTCTGTTCGCAACTCTAGCGTTGACGTCTGCGTTCGAGGAAGCCGACAAGCGATTTCCATGGAGGTCTGCCTACGTCATTGTTTTATTGATCTTATCTGGGCTTTTCTGGATTCTCTTAGGCGTCTGGGAGCGACACGTCACGTCATCCAATGGAGTACGAGAGCCGATCCTGCCTTGGAGGTTTATAAAGAACCGCCAGATGATGGGCATATTGCTGTACGTTCTCTCATATCCAATGGTCCTCTGTATTCTCCTTGTTACTGAGTTGGTTACTTATTTGACGTAAACTCGCAGCAACTTCGTCCTTCTGGGAGGGCCCACGGTCATCTGCATGTTCATCATGCCGCAAAGATTCCAGTTGGTATATGGCACATCTGGGCTCGATGCTGGCGTCAGATTGATACCTTTCACGGTGGTCATCCCAGTGAGCTCAATCTTTGCGTCTGGCATTGCTGGAAAGCTGAAGGTTCCGCCATTGTACCTCCTCATCGTTGGGTCTTGCTTTCAAGTGCTCGGATTCGCTTTGCTAGGAACGCTACCTTCGACTCTGACAATACCGCCACGGATTTATGGTTTCGAGATCCTTGCTGGATGGGGTTGCGGGATTAACTTTGCGTTGCTGTTCATAATGATTCCGTGGGTAAATGAGAAGCCCGATCATGGTGAGGCGTGCCCTTCCTGTCTTTATGGAAGATTATTCTAATTCGTCTTAGCCGTTGCCATGGGTGCTGGGTCCCAGTTCAGGATGATGGGTGGATCTATAGTCTTAGCAATCGCGACTTCAGTCTTCAACACATTTGCTCGGCCCAAACTACAAACACTTTTAGGCACTTCGGACACCGACACTCTCGTTACGTTCCTGCCCACGTTATCCCAGGAACTTCAGGAGCAAGTTCGATACGTCCTCGCCGAAGGATACAATCGCCAAGCCCTTGTCTTATGTGTCTCGGCGGCCTTGCAAGTTCCCGCTTCCTTGCTTATGTGGAAGAAGAAACAACTTCGGATCTGAGAACATAGTTCATGATTCGGAAAGATAGAAATTGTGGGCCAGATGGTTACCTATCGAGGTATTGATATCAGTTCGACCTTACAAATGATACGTGGAAGCGGGAGAGTTTCGGCCGCGTGATGAAGGCGTGACTCTCTCTTTCAATTTCCGGTTTACTGTTATCTGGTTTAATAGTCAAAAGCTTTCGAGGCAATGTTTTGTCAAAATACACATTAAGCTACCGTTATTCTGCCTCAAAGGTACTGTAGTTGGGTTTTTTCGTGGCCCTTATTAGGGAGATTGATGCCTCTTCCCGTATACCTCCGGTGACCTTCGTGACTACCTTATTGGTTAGTTATACAGGGGAGAAAATAAAAAAAATTGAAGTTCACTTAATATATTCATTGAAATTTGAAGGGCCTTTTACGATCGTAATCTACACAAGAAAGCTAACTTAATGACTCCGTGGTGGCTCTTCGGAGCAAACATCCCTGAGACGGCCCCCTATTTCTCTGCAGAGGAGCCAGGTCTCCGAAATTCGAACAAGCACAAATCTCCAACATTCTTATGACCTATTATGTTAGGGAATATGCTGTGGTTCTTGTGAAAATAGCTCGAAAGACTTGCTTCTCAATGGTTGAGAGCCGATCGTCAATGTTACCAAGAGGCTCAATTAGCGGGACCCCGGCAACGCGGTTCGAGGGCCTCCGCATGCCAAAAAGAGAAATACTCCAATTGAGAAAATTAGACCTTCATAAAATGATAAGTATCTGGAACTTCGACGGATTATTCGTGATCGGTGTACGCGACCAATTCAATTGAGTCAATTGTCAAGATGGTTCTCACGCTATCTAGCCTTCTCTCAGTCGGTCTGCTTGCAAGCAGAGCCTTCACCAGCCCCGTTCTTAAAAATAAGCCAATGGATGCTCCTGAGGGCTTCGTCACCGTTAAGGGAGGCAAATTCCAGCTCGACGGAATAGACTTTAATTTTGCCGGGAGCAATGCCTACTATTTTCCATTTGACAGCGTCCGCATTATCTCCTGCATCTTCCAGGAAGTTACTAGTGCTAATTATGGCTCTAGAATGCGACAGATGTCGAGCTGGGGCTTGCTGCAGCTGCGGATGCTGGCTTAAAGGTGTTTCGAACTTGGGGCTTCAACGACAAGAATGTCACGTACGACCCTGAGGGTCTCCCGCAGTACGGCGGCGAAGGCGCGGGCGCCACAAATGCCATTTTTCAATGGTGGGAGGACGGCGCTCCTACCATCAATGTGACTGAGTTCGACAAGGTTGTGGATGCCGCTACCAAGATCGGTATCAAGCTTATTGTTACCTTTACTAACAATTGGGCCGACTATGGTGGTATGGACGTATACACCATCAATCTCGGCGGGCAGTATCATGACGACGTGAGTCCGGAGCTTTCAAAACCGAGGTTAGGTTGCGATTGGGTTACTTTCTGCTAACTAAGTGGCAGTTCTACCGGCTACCATTGATCAAAGACGCATATAAACGGTACGTCGAGCAATTCGTCACTCGCTACAGAGACTCGCCTGCCATCATGGCGTGGGAGCTGGCCAACGAGCCGCGCTGCGGCGCGGACGCCCAGCGGAATCTACCAGCCAGCGACAATTGCACGGTGGATACGCTAACCTCATGGATTGACGAAATGAGCACCTTCATCAAGGGTCTTGACCCAAACCATCTAGTCACGTGGGGCGGTGAGGGAGAGTTCAACGGACAGTCAGATGATTGGGCGTACAACGGGGCCGACGGCGGCGACTTTGATGCCAACTTAGCCCTGCCCAACATAGACTTCGGCGTATTTCACACCTACCCGGACTGGTGGACGAAGACGGTTGCGTGGACCGACCAATGGATCCGGGACCATGCGGCAGCGGGTAGGAAGGCGGGAAAGCCGGTGGTCCACGAGGAGTACGGCTGGATGACTCCCGAGGCGCGCGCGCAGAACGGCATCCCAGCTGTGAACGCGACGAGAGTCGAGGTCGAAGGGAACTGGCAGAAGATCATGCTCGAGGAGGAGATGCCCGACATGTATTGGCAATTCGGGTTCTCGGGATACTCTTACGGTCGCAACCACAATGATGGCTTTACCATCTACTTGGACGATGACGAGGCGAAGACCCTAGTCTATGACCATGCGAAAGCGGTTAACAGTCTCTAGACTAGTTCTCGAATGAGATGCCGCCATTCAAAAACATCGAACTTCCATTGACGTCTTGAAATATTTGAACAGATGTGTAGCTAGATCCTGGTTCCAATTCGATGTTTCGTTATTGGCCCGAGCCGTGTGACTGGTTGCTGCAATATTCGCTTCGCCGAAGAGGGCAAAGCTTTTCCTACTGTATGGATCCCATGTAAATACGTGAACTATGTTGGTTCTTAATAGAATCTCAAGGGATTAAGGCGGCGCAATAATTCGAAATGAGGATGAAGACGCTTCCATTCAGGCCCCTGAATAAATAGGAGAATACATGGGTACCTGTGGAGAAGTCACATGATACCTCTATCTGTACAATACATAGATCCCACTAACCCTCTTATTCTATTCAACGCTATATCAATGAAGGTAAAATGCAGGCAAATCCGACTCATTTGGAAGAGTTTATAAGTTATACGCCCTCACAATCGGAAGAAGGCGGTTCTCTCTGCAGGGACTAACTCTAAGTGCCACGAACATGGACACCTCACCAAGTAAAGGAACAACAGCGATTGGTTGGTGTTCAGATTGCACCAAGGCTTTAATAAAGAATTACATATTAGAATAGCGCGAAGATGACCGATATGTTGAAGCACCATGTGGTACGGAATCCGGCTCGCCACCCCTGAATATCCCGCTGTAATCAGCGTTCATTGAAACGGCTTCTTTCTGCCTCAAAGGATGATACGTGTCAGTTGAGAATGCTTCAATATGCCCTCACATATTCCCGGGAGAAGTCAGGCAGAACCCGCCATCAACAATGGTGAGAGTTCCCCACATGAACTCGTTCGTGACGAGCATCAGGACGACCTATCAAATGACTCGGTGTCAGCAATGCCATACCTTACACCTCTATCCCGCATCCGTTTTCAAGCTTAAAACGAACACCTTGTAACGGGGACATAGGGAAAAGGTCAACCTACACTAGCAACTTCCTCGGCCGTCCCCATGCGCTTGACTTTCGGAACTCCCAAATTCTCCATAAACTTGGCGAAGTGCTCGTTCCACGGCGCGCTCTCATTAGTCTCCCCAGAGCCGCCCGTAGTCATCTCCGACGGGAAATATCCTATTGTATCGATTCTTTAAGCTCGAGATGATAGTTGGAAGTGGGCGGCTGGAATTGTGGGGCGAAGGAAAATAGGGGGGCGGGGTCGGGAAGAGGAGAAAAGGGGAAGGAGCACTTACCCAAAGCTAGGCCGTTCACACGAACATCGATCTTCTCGTGGCTAAACTCGAACGCCATCTGGCGCGTCAACTGATTGAACGCGGCTTTGCTGGCCTGTTATCCGTTAACTACGACCAACCCGGACAGCGTTGGCCATCGGATTGCCAGGGACCAGACACACATTGTACGAAAACTGGCAGTTTTGCGTCCTGCGGAAAAGCTATTAGTAGCGTTCGAGAGAGCCCCTTTTCTCTCCTCGAGGAGATTTGAGCGTGGAAGAGTCGCACTAACATTCGCAAAAGTCCGGATCCGGAGCTGTTATTGATCACGGTTCCCAGCTTCCCCGTGGGGCTCGACTTCGCCTTGGCGAGGAGAGGGAGGAAAGCCGCCGTGACGAAGTACTGCGAGGTAACATTGACTTCGAATGCTGCGTAATCGTCAAAGGTAAGACGGAGCAGTTTAGGGGGGTGGGGGATTGAGGATCGGTTCAGGGGTAGGGTATTTTCGCACTTCTCTGCCAGTTGTCATCTTTGCTCTCGGCCATCATAGCCTTACTGAAGGCCTCGGGCCCGTTCTGTGCCTTCTCGGTCGGGCGGCCGCCCCAGAACCCTGCGTTGTTGACGAGACTAGCGAAGGAATCCGTTAGCGAACCTCCTCAGTCGCGATCTCGACGCAAGGTAATGAAAAAAAATAGCGCATCACTCACACGTTAAGGAATCCGTGCTTTCGCTCGATCTCAGCGACGACGGTATTGATACTGTCCTTAGACGTGACGTCCATGGCAATAGGCACGATGCTGCCTCCATCCGGTCCCAGCTTCTCGGGCGAACCGTGGATCCGAGCGCTCGTCTCCAGGACGTCAACGCGGCGGCCGGTGATGTAGACCTTTGCTCCATTGGCGGCCAGCGTCTGAGCGATCACTAGCACCGCGCGCGTAAGTCTCCTGAAAAGCTAGGGGGGAGATAGGGAGATGCTCTCGCATTCAGGGGGCTTACTCAGTCCGACGCCGGTCCCTCCGCCCGTCACTGCGCGGCAAAAAATTTAGCAAAAGAGGGGAAGCTCGGGAAAAGAGCCTGGGAACAAACCGACGGCGACATAACCCTTCAGTGAAAACAAGGCGGCGGCGGAAAGGGGGTGAGATGAGGCCATTTCGACAAGATAGAAGGCTCAACCGAAGAGAATAATATAACTAGGTAGCGAATAGCAGGCGAAAAAGGTAAATTGAAGGGGGTAAACGGTGTGGGAGGGAAGGAAGGGGGTGGAGAGGAGAAAAGGGGTCAGGTGCATAGATGGGCAGCAAGTCCGGCTTTATAGTGCTAGGCTTACCTGGCGAGCCATGCTGACACTCATTCCCACAAGCTAGCAACTATCCATGCCGCTCATCTGTAAGCCAGAAGAAGACCAAGATAAGGCGGCGCGCCGCGCCTCGAAACCGGAGTCCTCATGTATGTGGGTGGTTCGGACTTTTGTCTTTAAGCAAGTTGATCCCTACCTCATAGAGTGGAGTAATAGAGCACCGGACCAATCATCTGACGTCTAATCAGCTAGGGAAGCTATTCCAATGCCACTCAAGGTCCATTGTATACCTGATAAATGTCACAAAAGAGAATCTCGTCGTTCACACATCACAATATGCGCTGCTCTAATTCAATGCAAATCTAGCCCCCGAAGGCCACGAAGTGTACGCCGAACAACCCAGCCCAGACACCCTCCAGAAACATGATGGTATCAACTCGAACAGCAGCCTCATCGGCGGTCCTATGCTCGAGCCCCTCCAATACCGCGCCTGCAACCGGCGGCCAAACCAGAGATGCTTGGCACCCATGCCGTAAGTTTAAGGTACATATTACATACATCTACTTCTAAACATAGACCCACTCCGCCCCCTGAACATAGATACTTCACAGGCCGGCAAATTGGGGGCTGCCCGGATGCAAAACATTGTATGATCCGCCGTTGCTTTGTTTTAGGAAGGCGGCTTCGCGTTCGGCTTTTTCGCGGTCCATCTGCGCCTTGTCGGCTTTTGTCATTCGAGGTTTTCTAACCACTCCTCCACGGGAGCCAGGACCACCTCCGCGTCCGCGTCCTGTGCCGCTCGCCGCTCCACGACTGCCACCCCGACCGCCACGCGATCCTCGCCCTCGCTTAGGGAGACCATCGCCACTGCGTCACGTTAGCGCATGCTAATCATTAGTAATAAGTGGTGTACATACCGTCCGGATTCAGGCTTCTCGACCTCCGGTACTAAAGGTCCGGAGTAGACGAAGAAGCCATCCCTACTGGCCGCGGCTTGTTCCTCCCAAAGCAGTTCAGAGTCGTCGACGAAGTCATCGTCCTTGTCGTATTCGTCCTCTTTGAAATGTCTCTTTTTCTTTGCTGGTTTCCCGTCGGCGGGTTTGTCTGGTCCACTCATTCCGCCCATCTCGATGTTAGAATCCTCGTTGTCAGACTCGTCAACAGACATTTCGTCCCCTTCTCGGCTCGAGTCGTTTTGCGCCAATGCAGAGGCCGCTGCGGCGATACGCGCTTTGCGCGCTTTGAGTTCGGCCTGGCGCGGGTGGAGGGCCTCCCAACCGTACTGATCCTCGGCCATGCGCATGAAGTTGATATATTTATTCGTCTCTCCGTTTAAGGGAATGTTCAGGATAATTGATGGAGCAACGAATTCGGATCCCGGTTCAGCTTTGCCAAAATCCAAGATAGATCGCTCGTGCCCGCCAGGAAGAGGAGCGAGGGCCTCCTTCGTGGCATTGATATGAGGAGACGATGATGCCGCACTCTGGTTCTTGGGCGATGGCTTTTTGGAGCCAGCTGCGCCAATTGTGGTAATCGATGCTGGACGAATTTCAATTTTGGAGGCCGCCGTAGGGGGGAGAGGGGGCGCAGGTTTCTTAGCCTCCTTAGCCTCCTTACCCTCTTTAGGCTCCTTTGCTTCGGTCGTGGGCGGTTTGGGTGCTGGGGGAGGTATAAACTCCTTGCGGAAGGGGTTTGGCGACTCGGGCATCGAGCTTGATTCCTTAGGGGCGCGAGGCTGAGATTGCGAATGCGACTGCGATTGCGACTGCTGCACATTATGTGCAAAAGACGTATGTGATGGCACAGGCGATATGATATTTGGTACAGGCGGGTCAACAAGACTCGCAATGGAAGGAGAGGCGCTTGCACGGTTCAGTATACCTGTGCTGGTATTGGGTCCGCGGGGTGACCCCATTGGGTTGGAATAACTATGCGTAACCATAGTCTCCCTTATGGGGTCATAGTTCGATGACCGAATAGGATCATAGTTGGTACCGCTTGTCCGTGTAGGTGCGCTCGGTCGTGTTGGTTGTGGCTGTTGTGACTGTTGACGCGCAAGATGTTGCGGCGGTTCGGGATCGGCGTTCAAGATGCTGGACATGGATCCAGGCATACCCTCACGCTTCACTTCCTTCTGAGGAACTGGTTCTGCTCGAGCTTGGGCAAGGGCCATCTCGGTAATCTTAGTTTGCCGCGACGATGAAGCCGTCCCAACACCCGCATTGCCGGCAATACTCGCAGCTCGCGACCTTGATTCCCCTGCTTCGCCGTCAAGAGAGGACGCCACCTTACGTCTCCTCGACGTGGGCGGTGCATTAGGGTCTTTTGTCTTCCTAACTCGCTTAACCTTCTCCCCTTCTTCGGCATGTCCACTACTTCGCTTGTTGATTCTCGTTCCCGGCTTTGGCCCAGGTTTCCTTCTGGGCAACCCATCCTTCGTCAACATGGGCTGACCTGATCCATCGTATCTGATAGTGGTGGGATCCACTACAATTTCGTCTTGTTCTCCCCCGTTCTTCGACCTGTTATACCCGCTCGGCGATGGAGGGGCTGATAACATAGAAGGGGGGTCTGACAGCTCGGGCGAAGAACTATATCGCGCTGGAGCGTTGCTGGAGCCCGCAGCCATTTTGGCCGTACGTTGACTAGTTCGCTCCTGAACCCGTGAATACTCGGTACCTGTGAAATAACCGTCTAGCTGTGTTGTGCAGGTCGGGCCGACGTGATGATGATATTGATTAAAGTGTTATCCGTCGAGTAAGAGGCTCAAGTTAAGTATAGTAGATTGTTTTATCTGAGACGGTCGCCGATGACAATACTGTGATAGTTGATTCCGTTCTCCTGCAGTATCATGAAACTCACAGGCCTCTCACGATATGCGGATTGGTCAATCAGGAACAGCCGTGTATTACTGGCTGGCGATAATTCATGCGAGCTAACGCCGTTGAGCGCGATTAAAAGTGGGCTCACGTGGGCTGGGCTCAGCTCAGTCCACGGCAAAAGTAAAAGTAGGTACGCGAAAAAGCGACCGCAACTAGGTGACTAATCCGCCCAAAGCCCCAAAGGAGTGATTGGGATTGGTGCGAGAGTCAGGGTGTGGAGCGTGTTGTACGGAGTACGCGCGCTATTGAGTAACGTGACCTCGAAATCGTGTGGTCGGTGCGCCGTTGGAGCTGGAGGCCCGTTCTGAATACCTTCACCACGATTGCGCAGAAGTTGCGCAAGCAGTCCGGCGAACCGAACTTCTCCGATGAAGAAAATACGGTTATAGAGCTGTAATGCCCTAAAGAATAATCGAATCAAGTGCACTAAACTCTGATGCACAAGATGACGTAAAAAGGGAAATGAAAAGTCGCGGCGAAGTGATGGAATCAGATGAATTTAGGTCGAGGCCTTCATCTTTGTTGTGATGAAAAAGTAGGAGAGAAGAGGGAGAATTGCAAGTTTGCAAAAGATTGCGGGAGAGATGGGGATGGCTACTATTTTTTGGAAATGGGAATTATTCTCCAACAAGGCGAGAAAAATCGGGGCCGTCTAGCTAGCTAGAAAATGAGAGTTGCGTGGGAAATTTTATTATTAAAAAAATCGAATTAGAGATCGGAACTAGGTAATGTAAGCCTTAGGGGGGTGTCATTGGAACGACTAGGAATTCAAGGGGAACTGTGACAATTGGGGGGGGAAAGAGGGAAAGAGGGAGATAATTAGGCGCATAGGCATCAGATCGCGAAAGTCATTCGACGGGGGGGTGTGTGTTGTGTGGGTGACCTTGGCCTGAGCTCTGGGGGGATGACGATGGAGCCTAATAATTGTACCAAAGGTGGAAATCCTAAGGGACCCGAACGTCAAGGAAGAACAGGGAGGGGGCGTATGACACTGGAGAATGAGGTGGCCCTAGGCCGGTTCTCTAGGGAAGAAATTCGTGATAGGGAAGTAGAATATAGGTAACATTGAAGTACATTCGCAGAATAATGAGATGAACCCACCAGGGGTCTGGTAATACACTGGAACGTTCCCTAAAAAGGGACGACCGCCGCGGGTATTTAGTTCGCATAGGAGGTAGACATGGAGCTACAGTGGGGCCGCAAAAAAACCGCACACTTTTATATTATACACTTTACTTTTAAAGCTTAATAACTTAATAACTACTTAATTTACTTTAATGTAATTAATATATATTATTATTTACTTAATAGAAAATATAATTATGTAAAAGTTTATTATATAATATAAAATTTAAGTATAATAATTTAAAGTTAAAATGTTAATAATTTTAACTAAACTTTAAAATTTTATATAAAATAAAAGTAAATTTATAAAAATAAACTAACTTATAATAAATATATTTAAGGTATTTATATATTAAATAAACTTTAAAGCAACGTTATATAGCTAAAATTTATAAAGTTATACGTTTTTAAAAACATTAAGTATTTTAAGTTTTTCGAAAATTTCCATAAAAACTTTAAAAACTTAATATATTTAAACTTAAATAACTTAACGAATTAAAATGCTAAAAATGTAAGCTTTATTTTATTAGTTAAATAAATACTTAATAATTATTATGCCTATTTTAAAATTTAAAAACAATAATTATTAAGCCTAAAATATAAAGTTTAAGTATTATATAAAAACGTAATAAAACTTTTCATTTATTATATTTTAAATACTAATAAAATAAATAAATAAAAATAAATAATAAAAACTTTACTTAAAATAAAGCATACTTTACATATAAGCTTTAATTTTATTTATTTGCGTTAATTAATTATGGTTAATGTAAATGTAAAGGTATAAATTTAAAGTGTGCGGTTTTTTTGTCCGGTAATTGTAGCATTAGGAAACTAGAAGTTGCCAGTTGGGGCTTTCTGACCGCCCGGGCCGGCCGTGACTGGCAGGAAAATTAAGGTACCCAGATGTGGCTGGGCGTGCGAGGTACCTCTCGCAGATGCCAAAAAATGCCACCATGTCGACACTGGGCTGAATGGTACTGTATTTGGTTAGTTGATAAGCTAAGCCTGGGGACGCCGTTGGCTGTGATACTATATGCTCCGTCATTGAAATCCATGTATGGTAGGTCAGGTAGATGATTGAAATGGAGGGACTCAAGTCCCCTCTCTCGCCTGCAATCGATTATAGGTCCAGTCTTACCTGAGGCATGTAGCTCTCAGGATATGTACATACATGGATGTGTGTATGTAGGATGCGGTCAGGTACAGCTGCAGATGGTACTTTCCTTGAATAGGCAGGGCCGGGTTGGATGAGCCGAGCAGTCGGCAAACTTAAAAAGGGCAGGGCGGGTGGAGTTCTGTTCAATTTCATGCAGCTTGAGCCTCTCTCTCCGCCGAACTGCGGATGGAAAAAGATAGCGCGGGGTACGTACCTTTGTTTCAAATCCCAGTGTCTCACAAGACCCACTCGGACGGTTGACGCAAGATAGCCGCGATAATGACAGGGACCGATGCCAACGAAGCGGTAGGCCAATTCTGAAAAAGGTAGCTTACTAAGACTAGCATGCATCATATATGTACATATGTACTCAGCATCTTGCCCATTATTACAAAGGCCTATACACAGCCCTGCATCTTGGTTTGCTTTGCCGTGCCACAGCTTTATAATCACTGGATCTACACGTATACATTTCCCCCTTTGACTTATATGCTGAAATAATCAGTTGGATAAGTAGAGCATGCACATCCTTTTTGTCTCATGTCGTAATCAACATGCTGTGCACTCCCTAGATAGGGTCGTATTTGGATATTACATTATGTAGACCACCATGTCACCTTTTACTCTTCATATTTGCCTGCCTAAAGAGTCGTGAATTATTCTAGATGGTACTGCATGCATTGATTGTTTCGGATAGCGACTCAAACAGGACCCCGACACGGTGAAGTGAAGTGAACAAATATTCTATCAATAGGTCAAAACCTTGAGAATAACCAGACCTGTTAAATGTGTACTTATGTAACATGAATGGAAATGTCAATTGTCAGTACGTACCTTTTTAAGGTTTCAGCTGCTCTTCGCTCCCGTGATAATGAAACGCGGCCCGAAAACGTCCCATTGGCCGGTTAAGCGGCTGGCCGCGCTTCATCCTTCCAGGCATTGGAAATATTAGCGCGCTAGTGGTGCATTATCAGCAAATCAGCCACGAGCTCAAAGGGGTCCCACTTTCAGTGGTCTGGAGATGGCTGTTACGTCAACTTTTTGAAAATGTTCCGATTGCATTCTTCCATTCAATTCGCAAGCCAAGTTCAGCGTCGGGTAGCCCTCTCATCTTTACCTTTCAACCAAAATATCCCTATTCTCCTACCGAAATCTCTTACGATTGTCATTCGCATCGTGAGCGATGAACTTCCTTATCTCGGACATCCAAGAGAAGGAGGTGGACGGGCCAAAGGCTCCAAGTTTCCCTCAAGTCAAGTCGACTACCACCGGTTTCCCCGAACACAAAAAGCGAACGCGAGTTTCAAACTTCAAGCAAAAGAGACAAGGCGGAAATCCAGAGGGTGATAAAACAGATATATTCACGACGGCCTCGAACAAGCCAATATCCTCCCCGAGCCAGGATGCGCCTAGGCAACAGGCGCCGTCGTCAAACAAGGATGTCAAACCCGACGAGAAGCGGAGCATAGATCGCGAGAACAATGAGAGGCTAGCATCCATGTCCCCAGAAGAGATTGAGGTCGCCAGACAAGAGCTATTTAACGGACTAGACCCGTCCGTACTCGAGATGCTCCTAAAGCGCGCCAACTTAGACGAACCATCTAAGGATTCTCCTTTCGAGACCGAATCTAGTTCGCAAAATGTCACTTCCAATACGCAATCCGCGCAAGATCCTCCCGAGATACGAATAGAGGACACATCTACACAGTCGAATAGCGGCACGTCGGAAAGCAAAGCCGTTGCCCAAAACCAAGCAGAGTCAACCGGCACCGACACCAACAAACGCGTACGCTTCGCCACAGTAGCAGACGAGGAAGATGAAGTAAAAACAGCATCAGAAAAGATGTCAACCTCCCCACCACACACCGCTCCCACCGCCGCTGACAACAACTCCTCACCCAACCTCCCGCAATCCGACCACACCGCTCCCGCAGACGCCGAAGCCGCCGAGGCCCCAGCACCCCCGAAACCGCATTGGCCGCAGCCCCCCCAGCCCGCAGACCTCGACCCGCACGACCCGAACTTCCTGCAGAAGCTGCACGAGAAGTACTTCCCGAGCCTACCCGCGGACCCGTCGAAGCTGGCGTGGATGGCGCCGGTGCCCACGCCCAACTCGCCCGCGGACTACGACTCGCCGTACCACCCGCACCAGGACTCCCTACCCGTGTCGGCGCTCCGCTTCGACTTCCGGGGGCTCCTCCTGCCGCCGCGCATCGCGCGCGCCGTCCCCGTGACCAAGGGCCTGCACCACCACGGCGAGGCCCCCGAGGCCGCCGGCTACACCGTCCGCGAGCTGGCGCGCCTGTGCCGCAGCGCCGTCCCCGGGCAGCGGTGCGTCGCGTACCAGACGCTCGGGCGCGTGCTGTACCGGCTCGGCCGCGGCGAGTTCGGCGGCGTCGACGACGCCGTGGCGCGCGGCATCTGGAGCGACGTCGAGGAGGGCGCCGTCATGCGCAGCCTGTACGAGGAGGCGGGCACGGAGGAGGGGCGGGGCCACCGCAGCGCGCGCGCGTTCGCCATCGAGGCCATCTGGCTGTTCGAGAAGGGCGGGTGGAGGGAGCGTCTACGGAGGGGGAAGTAGAAAGAAACATGAAAAATCTCGGGAGTGGATGAAATGTGCTACGTAATATAGTAAAATTCCCAATGAAGACTCAATGCGCGCCTCCACATGTCTAGATGCAGACACATACCATCACCGTACCTCGTAAACGAGCAAGCAGCGCGCTGTATGGTAAGGGCATGTAGATAGGGCCAAACTCCGAGAAGAAAAAAAAATTCATGATTTTTAGACTATTACAACACGGTCGAGAAATGACATGATGAACGTTTCCTTGCCTTGCCTTGCCTTGCCTGAATGTTGGTTGGTACCGTCGAGTTTCTTTCTCCCTTCGCTCGCCTCGCCTCTGCTCTCCGTGCTCCCCCTTTCATTCATTGGGGAACTCTCTCTCTCGCCTGAAAAATCTCAGCAAGTACCGGCACGTCAAAGTGCTCCTCTCTCTCTCCCTTTCTCTCTCTCTCGACATATCATTCGCTAGAAGCACCACGATCCCTAGGTGCGTTGGTTGCATGTTCCTATATCCCACCCCTTTTTCTAATCCAGAACCAAGGTCCTCGTTCCGCTCTCGATATCATTTGTGTTCGTGTCTGGTAGAGGTCGGATTGTGTTGGGAGAGCAGCAGAAGGGGGTTCGCCGGCAATGAGTTGGACATGGTTGGGCGCCAGCTGTGTTTGTTTTCGTACAGTTAGAAGGCCAAATTCGGTCGAATTCGGCTTTATAGAAGCGAGTCGAGGCGGGTGAAGACGCTCAGGCATGCGGCGACAACCTCGAGCTGAAGTTCCTTGTCCTTGGCGTTGTTGACCTCCTATAAAGCAGGATGATAGTCAGCACTTCTGCATCTCATCAGGGATCCAACCTTTAGAAAAAGACGCACCTCTGATATCACTTGCGGCAGGTTGGCACCGATTCCGGTTGAGCTTGGCTTCCTACCGAAGGGCCACTGGGAGTATTCCGCAAGTAGCTCGTCGGTCTGGGTGAAAGCGCGCTCCCTAGCCTCGTGGCCCAGCGTGCTCAGGGCGTTCTCTAGGACGTTAGCAGCGTAGGCGGCGCACACCATGGAGATGGTACGGATGTATCGGAATTCGAGGTTCTCGGGCAGGAACTGGGAGGAGGGTAGCACGACGGTGCGCTGAGTCAGGACGTTCCTAACGCGCCGTCGGATCTCGTCTTTCGCGCCGCCGTCGGCCACGGGATGGGTCGCCATATCGAAGAGCAGGAAGTTGCGCTTCTCCGTGCGGAGGATGCCCTTGTCTACGAGTCCCTTGCATAGCCGCTCGCGAACCTGCTTTAATTGGTAGCCGATCTTCATCAGGTTCCAGGTCTCTCCTGTTCGTGGGTAGAAGCGGTCAGCACGCCAGCAAGTTGTAGCGAGATAATATGCGCATAGGTCACAGCATACCGCTCATCAGATCGATCCAGGTGGCCACGCTCATCTTCTCGCTCTGCTTCATCATCTTCAGAGCCTCGTCCAACAGCACCTCGCCCGTAAGCGTGTCGTCAATAACTTCAATTAACCGGTCTGCCAAGGGGAAGCGCCGTCTGGAGGGGTCTTTTTGCATGCTGATGCGGCCTCTGAAAGCCAGTTCGAGCACGATACAGCCGCGTAGTGCATAGCTGATGTTGTCATTCCAGAATGAGAGGTAACCCTGATCGAATCCCATCAGTACTGTCGTGTCGGATCCACGTAGGAGGGCATCAGATTCATCTCCGTACCTGCTTGTCCTTAAGTCCTAGCAATATGACCTCCTCCATCAATGTCAATTTTGGTTGTTTGCTCCTTTCTGCGCTTTCGCTGATATCGCGCGGGTCGAATGCAATCTTGTGGCCATTCTCGCTGTTCTCGTAACTCGTTTCGGGCGCGCTGTCGCGTACATTTGAGGATGAGTTGGACCGATTTATCCCATTGCTGTCCTCGTTAGCCGTGCCACCACCAGCTCCGCGGCGTCTCGTCAGTCCTCCCGACGACATATTCTGAGTATGCTAATTCGCAGTCGGTGTGAGGAATTGGATGGTGGTAGTCGGGTTCGTCGCGTAAGACGAAAACTCCTTCAAATGCACCGACCGTCGTAATTGGAGTTGTTGTTCTCGAGGTCAAAGGAGTTTGAGTGTCGGTGCTAGACGCGGCAATTGGTAAGCACGGATTATTATTAGAGACAAGTTGCTTTCGCGGAATTATTTTTTTTTCTTGTCTCCTTTCCTCACGATCCCTGGCACGTACAGTAGCAGCAGGAGGCTGACTGAAAGGTGGACCTGGCGTTAATCCTCAGCCACGGGCCTTCTGTGATGGAGCCCGAAATTATGAAATTATCCCTTTGATAAATTTATGGCCGGAGCGGTAACTGGGGCCGGGATAAGGGACTTCGAAGGGGCCAACTTGCGACTTTATTCAACAACCCTCAAGCCAATCTAACGCTTTTAATGTCGCGGTTGGTTATGGGCTGAAGGATGCAACAAAACGGGTTAAGATGAAAGGGGAAAACAGATTAAATTGAAATTATGACAAGCGCAAGTTTGATAGATTGAAAAAATAGTCGTGTGAGTCTCTGCCTAAAAACAACACGTCTTCCTCAGTTCGCAGTCACAAGTTCAATCGGTCGATTTTGAACAAATCGCTGCGAATCATTTTCTTTTTTTGGAGGCTTGCAGCAGCTCTGGTGCTTTAGTGGCTTGGTGCAATTTTGGCACTAACCCTGCTCTCCTGAAACGTCTGCACCGCCACAATTTATCTTGCCAGATCGCTGTGCTAAGCCGCATCTGATATGCATCAAACCGACGCCAACACCCGGTTCAGTATTGTTCCACGAGAAACCGCATAATGGCCTGTTATAACGCCTCACAGATCACCATTGACTTACATCTGTTGAATCATGTAACTCTACAAATATATCAAGAAAGTCAACCATTCTAAATGTGTTGTGCACGTTTAAGTCACACCTACCACTCTTTGAAATGGATTCAAGTGAGCTCCACGGCATAGAACCGACTCACAGCCGAAATAAGGGACGTAGAAAAGAGATAGGATTATATGAATCTTTGCCAACCCGATGAGGAATTACTGACAGACTAGACAAGCTTCGCTATGCTTCATAATTCTTCTTAGAATTATGTGTACCTAAATATTATATTTAATTTCCTCGATACACACGCCAAGTTGTATGTACCTAACTACCGAAGACCTTGTCATAGTCAACCAGCGTAAACCGATAGCGCACATCATTCTTATTCACCCTCTCTATCGCCTCAGCGCACCCCTTCTCGGAAATCGGGATCGTCTCCACCATCGGGAACAGCTTCTTCTCCGCCGCCAGCTTCAGCATGGCGAGGCACTCGGGCCGGGACCCGATGTGGCTGCCCCCGATGCTCGACCCGTTCGCCATGAACTGCTTCGGGCTGATCCCCTGCAGCGGCTCGTCCGGCAGCCCGACCTGGTGGAAGCGGCAGCCGACCTTGAGGATGGACAGGTAGTCGTCGATGTTGAACTTGTTGGTCACGTCCGCCGTGTTGAGCACGAAGTCGAACGCGAACGCCAGCGGCTTGGCCCAGTCCTTGTCCCCGCTGCACACGAAGTGCTTGGCCCCCAGCTTCAGCGCGTCCTCCTTCTTGCGCGGCGAGTGCGAGATCACCGTCACCTCCGCCCCCAGCGCGTTCGCCCACATCACCGCGAAGTGGCCCAGGCCGCCGAGCCCCACGATCGCGACCTTTTTCCCTGGGCCGGTGCCTGCCCGCACCAGGGGCGACCACACGGTCAACCCGGCGCAGAGCATAGGCGCGGCAAGGTGTGATGGGATGGCGTCAGGAATGGGAAAGACGAAGTACTCGTGCGCGCGAATATGCGAAGAATAACCTCCCTGAGTAATAGTCTCGTTGGGATCGGCCTCCTTCGGATAAGGCGAGCCATACGTATCTACCACCGCATTAACCTTCATCTCCATCGCCAAATCCTCATCATCCACCCCACACCAAGTCGACGCAAGGAGTTCTACTTACCAACCTGGCTAGGGCAATAATTCTCGTTGTCGCTCTTGCACTGCCCGCACTTCAGGCATGACCAGATCTGCGCGCCGACGCCAACGCGGTCGCCCACCTTGACGTCCTTGACCTTGGGCCCGACCTTGACGGCCTTGCCCACGATCTCGTGGCCGACGCACAGCGGCGTCGGCGCGTCGCCCCATCCGCCCGTCACCGTGTGCACGTCCGAGCCGCAGACGCCGCAGCACTCGATCTTGATGTCGATGTCGTGGTCGCCGAACACCTTGGGCTTGAACTGCGGGGCTGTAAGTCAGATGTCAAGTTCGCGAGTTTCTGTATTTATTCATTTTCCTTTTCTTTTGTTGTGTTGTTGGGTAGGGTGAAACGAGCAATACGTACGGTCTGTCTTTTGAAGTCCTTGTACTTGCCCAGCTCGGTGATCATGAAACCCTCAAACTCGTCCGGGTACGGCATCTTGGCTGGCTTTTCGGGTCGTAATAACAAATAATGTGAAAATAAATGGAATTAGCTTAGTTTTTGATTTCTTTGTCCAGCTTGAAAATCAGTCTCTGGGAAACACTTGTATTATCTCATATTTATACGTGGGCGCGGCAGCAACTTGAGCTGAAGATTCCTCGCTCTCAATGACGACATAGACCGTCTCTGCAGTACCTTAACTGACAGCTGCGCGAAACAGAGCGCACTAGATGGTGACGTAGGGAGTAGCCCCTCGACTTAGCTTCGGGTTTTCCGCCTATATTCCACCGTTTGTCTTATTTTATGGATATCCATGACGACGAGGACCAGGTAAGTGGCTAATTGTGGTCTCGGTGTACCGAACAAACGCAGCAACGATTCCTGGCAAACAAAATGCCGGGATGAAGCCATTCGCAAGGCTAGAAAATCGTAAGAACGATTAGTTGCTCGCGGTTCTAAAAATGGTCATCAAGGTATCTCATTCCAAAGATTGGTTTAATAATCGTAAAACCAACAGTAACTAGCAGAGCCCCTTACCAACGGCCAAGTCTGGGTTCCCCATTGGGCTAAATTTCATCCCAGCTAGAACTACGATTAGTTAGATACATCATAGGTAGCTCTCGTTAATCGTATCTTGACATTTCTACATCTCGATTAATGCCTGTATTATCACGTAAATTAAGAGCATAGAACACAATTTGTACTATTATTTTCAAGTTTCTGAATCAGGATGATTCAGCAATATGCTCCAGCATGGAGTGTCATCTGAAGACGATCCAGTCGAAGAGAAATGTACCTAATGTACAAGGTCCACAACGCCCAAAGCAAAATGGTAGTCCCTAAACCTGCTCTGGTCAAGTACCCGTGCTTCAAATCCTAAGGCTGCCTATGCGCCATCCTCCTCTCGACGCCTTCAGCATGGTATACAGAAGTATGTGGTAAAAATGCCGTCTGCTGTTTAGCAACGACGGCCCTATGCGTAGCCGCGCTCCCACTGGTCCAGGCACCTCTAGTAGCCGTCGCCCAGGAATCCGCCACTCGACACGAACTGAAGTTGGTATTCACGAAGGCTTGACCAATTTCTCAATTCCTCTTCCTCGTCTTGAGGAGTCATTGACTCGGCTCTCGGTGCGGCTCCCATCTTTTCCAACCTCATGAGAATGTCCACGAAGCCGATGAGATATTCCTTCGCCTTTGTTGCGGCAAGTCCCTTACGTTCGCCATTGTTGTTGACTAACGTGCTAGCGACTTGTCGGATCTTGTTGATGAGGGAACAACCATTGGGTTCCATGTTGCGCTGACTAATAGATGCTAGGACGGTAACAAGATTTTGCACAATGAGATCGCGCTCATTCTCCATCATGCCGTCCCGGTCATCTTCTTCCTCTGCCTTTGCTCTTTCAGCAAAGTTGGCATCATCACGATGCGCGTCACGAAGGTTTAGATATCGCTCCACAAAGTACGAACGAGTAGCGAGCTGTGACATCTGTATGTTGGCCTTTTGGATCTCGTATTGAAGGAGTCGGCGACGTGCAGGTTGTTCCGCAAAGAGACGTCGCAAATCATTGGCAGGTGGCACGTCTTGGGGGCCAGGTGGATAGTACTCCAAACCCGAGTCGTCAAATCCCATATTGTGATTTTGGATGTGTTGGAGATTGTCCGTCTTGACTTGAAGCTCAGGAGGTAAGTCTTCAGCGGCCTGCTTCGCGCTGGCGAGCCCATTGCTGAGGATATTCTTCTGGGCGGTCCAATCAAAGAAGTTGATTCCATAACACATATCAACGCCAACTAATTCATTCATAGTCATGTAGATACGAATGTTACGGTTAAAGCCAGTGATCAAAGAAACAGTGCCCTCTGGCTGAGGCAATATCTGCCTTAAGAAGATGAACTCGTCATCGACTTCTACAGGTTGCTCGGGATATGGCTCTTGCGAAGTCGGCGGCGGTAGAGGTATCTCGTTGATGGAGACCCCCAGTTGGGCCATAGACCTACATCAATATCAGCACAGGCTTATGGAGTAACAAGAGCAAGGAAGAGAGCAATACCTGACGCTAGCGACCATAACCCAGAAGATGCGTTTGCCGATTTGATCCTTGATATGGTCGATTGGCTGGTCCGCTGTAGCATTGAGAGCCGGCGTGACCCCGGGTATGTGCGCAGCTAAGCTAGATAAACCCTTTTGCCGGTTGCTAGCAAGCTCTTTGCAGAACGTCATCGTCTCGGTAAAGAAGCGTTTGCACATCCTCCACTGCAGCGTTTGAGCGGCAGCAATGCCCAAGAAGTAACTCGTGGCGGCATCGTCCTCATTCATCTCCTCCTTCATCAAGAAGCGAGGGCCTCGAGCTTCCAATGCGATGACTCGGCAGTGTTCGATCATGGCTACGGCGGACGGGAATAAACCGGTGCTATGCTGGGCCTTGAGATGCGATCTGGCACTTCGAGGAAAGGAGGCTACCAATGCGCCTACCATGCTAGCTAATAATGCTAGGAATTCGGGGTTGGATCTATCCGCGCGTTCGGCGAATGCTGCGCGGAAGGATGGCTCGTGGGGGAAGGGCATAAGCGGGTGAATATAGGTGAAGAAGTCGTCGATGAGAAGCTCCAAGATGGGTAATGGGGCAATGGTTTCGGCATCCATTGTGACCGGCGCGTTGTGGGTGGCGATAGAAACCAACGTCTCGGCCGCACGGTGAGGAGCTGGAGATACTATATCATCACTCTTAGAACGTTTCGCCATTCTCGCAGCTTCTGCATGTTTGTTGGGAGGTCCCCGGCGCTTCATGGCTCTGTTGAAGGTACATTCGACCTGGAGATCGGCGCATGGTTTACAAGGAGGACCGCTTTCGTCACACTAGATCATTGAGAGGCACTGTTAGTTTCTTTGACGCGGTGCGCAGGGTAGGGGATCGCGTAGGGGACAAGGGGAGTCGATTACCTTCACCTTGCGTTGGCTGCACATATCACAAGCGCGTCTGAGCCGGGTGACTTTCTGTGTCGCATGCGATGCACCTGTTCCCGTGTCGATAGGAGGAGGCGGAGGAGGAGGAGGGAATTGAGGATCTCCCATCTGCATAGTTGCGGATTGCGCATACTGCTGGGCTAAGTCGGCGGGATCAGGAGGCGCAGAGGCTGCGGATGCAGCCTGCAGAGCCTGGAGCCCATGATGGGCGACAGTGCTAGCTGGCAGTGAAGATGGAAGGCCATCGTAGTCTGAGGGCGCTTGTTGATGATGAGGATGAGGAGGCGGCGACGCCTGTGGTGCTGGAACCGAGGCTGGCTCAGCAGCACCAGAGTGTTCTGGGTATGATGCCATCCAGGATCGTCAGCTCTAAGAAAGCGTCGCGACAAGGACTAACAACGGCAAGTTGTCGGCGGATGTCCGGGGAATCTTCGTGAGATGCAGAGCTGCGCGGTTACTTGTCGAGGTATTTGGGGATTGTGGGTGCAAGTGAGTGGCCCAAGCAGAAAGCAAGCCACAAGCAGCCAAGGGGGAAGAAGGAAAACATGCGAGGGGAGTGGGAGCTTTTAGCGAGACCCACTGATCGTCAATTGGCTTTTCCAGGTTCGGCAATGAGCTTGCACTCGCAGCTGCGGCTACCTTATCTGCTTATCGAGCTTATCGAGCTTATCGAGATGGTGAAGCAAGGATGGCCTGGGCAGCTATAACCCAGCACGCATAAACGCACCTTCACCTTTAGCAATTCACTTCTCTCCCACTTCCTTGTGTTCAGAAAGTAAAAAAGTACCCGGCTAGTATACAATGTATGGAACTATAGCATATCTAACCCTCAATTCTATCGCGTTTATCTGGTTTCAATATTCCATAGCTGAACCTTCACCGGTATGAACTCGTGACGGTCTCACACCAATCCCAGAACCTCTCTGACGAGCCCGTACCGCCTTCATCTCTGGACCGCATGCCTCCCGCCATGTGTTCTGGTACCGAGCCCAGTCGGCCCCAGGGAATGATGTACCGGCCATTCTCTTTGCTCGTAATCTCAGGCGAGAATCCTGCGTACAATTCCGTGTAGGCGCCGTAAACAGGACCTTTGAAGACAACACCCTAGGGAGGAATTAGATACATCGGAACATAACATGAAATGGGCATTCATGCTACGTACCATAGCTGTACGCACGGGCGCCGGCATATGTCTTTGCAACTCAGTCTTCATCATGCCCGGGTGTAGAGACTGGGTTAACACTCAATTGTCAGCAACAACAACCACCTAACCACACTCATGGGAGAACTCACCGTTGAGATGATCCCCTTACCACCAAGCCTCTTCGCATATTCGTGGGCGAGGAACGTAATGCCAGCCTTGGATTGCATGTAATTCGCCATCATAGCAGAGTGCACCAAGGGTTCCCCCGTCTGGGAATCCCACACGACACCCCCTTTCGGTGTCCCGATGTCCAGCATAGAGCCAACCCATACGATCCTCACATGGCCAGGTGAGTTCTCTTGTGCTGCAGTACGGAGGAGAATTGGCTCAAGGAGTCTAGTTAGGAGAAACGGGCCTAGAGCGTTCGTTCCCATTTGCAGCTCGTAACCCTAGTATAACCGTCAATTAATTGCGGATAGTTTTTGAAAGACGTGCCTTTACCTGAGCAGACTTGTCCTCGGGGCTTGTACCCATGACGGCGGCATTGTTGAATAGCACGTCGAGTCTTTGCTCCTTGGATATGAAATTCTCCACTGCAGGTTTGATGGTTTCCAGGTTCGCGAGGTCAAGGACCAACGCCTCTAGTCTCCCTCGGCTACCGGGATATAGCTTCTTGATATCCTCTATCGCATTTTGGATTTTTGAGGCTGTCCTTGCTGCAATGTAGACGGTTGCATTCTTTTCGTACAGGATTCTCGACACTTCGAAGCCTACCCCTGATGCACCGCCGGTGACTATAAAAACCTTCCCATTTTGGTCTGGGACGTTCTTGTCGGTGAATTTGGGACGCGGCGGAAAGAGCTGACTGAATTGAGACATGCTAGTGAACTGTAGGGTTATATTGCGAAAGGGGACGAAATTGGTTTCATTCAAACCAGAATAGGTATATATTGGAAACCCAGCTTCTTAGAGTTGAGTGTTAATAACTATCGATACTGCGGTTATTCTAATATTGACTACATTTCAAAGCGGACTAATCCAACCCTTTTATATGATCAGATGCCTCAGCTAAAAGCTTACAGGAGTCCGCGGAGGCCACAACTTTTCAGCTGTCTGCTCAGCCTTCCTCTCTCTAACCAAGTGGTATAATCGTCCGGATCTGGAATGAGGCGATTGAACGGATGACCGGTAAAGAAGATGTCAATATACGTCCGTTATGAGGTACGCCCGGGTCGGAATTGATGATGAAAGTAGCGCCTGGGTCCGGGCTGGTCGGGTTTAGAGCCATTTCAAGGGTCTGTAAATCCGACCCATAGCTGACTTGCTATTCTTAACGCCAGCTTACGTGCGACTACCTAGACCTCGGCTTAGGTCTACGATACTAACCTGGATTCTGTCGCTGCTTGATGAGATAGGGTTTGTCGTACGTTAATTGTGCAGCTGGGCTAATTCTCTTCCTATTTTGTCGTAACGAAACTTGCCTCTTGCCTCCTAATCCCCAAGCTGTCCACTTCCGTACTATTCCGATACTATTCCGGCCTGATAAAGCATAATTGGATCAAGGATTCCTCATTTGTATAACATACATGTATCTCGAGTCGAATTTGTACATTGAAATGCTTTTCGAATGGTAGGTCTCGGGATACGTCACTCATGGTGAAAAACGAGATTTTCCAAAGACGGTTTGAAATATATCATATACAATTGATGAATGAATCCACGGAATGAGAAACACTCGAAAGCCTATATACTTCGTAGTCTTGCCATTGAAATCAAGTTCTTCAGCAAGCCGTCTGCCCATTCGGATCAAACGTTCCCTCTTTATAGGCGCCATCAGCATCATCAAGACACTCAGCTAGCGCAAGTTAGTCCCTAGCATCAAGACCTAAATCTCTTATCGTGATAGGTAACGTACCAACAGTAACGATCTTCAAGTTATTAGTCCGGGCCCAGTTGATCAGCCAGTTGGTCAGGGTGGTGACGGTGCCCTGGTACGTCTCGTGCATGAGCGGGATGTGCCCGTTGCCGCCCGCGCCGGCCTGCTGGAACTTGGACTCGCTCTGCTGCGGCGACTGGTTGTTCCAGTCGCCGGCGTCCACGTCGTCCGTGACGACGGTGTAGTTCATCTCCCTCATCACGCTCAGGAACTGGCCGCCCGTCTCCAGGTACGGCGGGCGCACGTACTGCGGCTTTCTGCCGAAGATGTTGACGAACGCCTGCTCGACCTTCTCCATCTCGCTCCTGATCTGTGCCGCGCTCATGCTTCCCATGTGAGGGTGCGTCCTTCGCGTGTGTGTCAGTGGACAATGCGTTTCCCTTCATCCAGCTCAGCGCACGGGGCGACTCTACCATGTATGGGATGCAACTTGATGCCCAGAATCATACGCCTTCTTGACTGCGGCCTTCTGGTTATAGATACAACCTGTTTTCCGGTCAGCCCGAGCTGCCCGCATACACTATACGCCATATATATACCATATAGTGTGCCAGTGAAGAAGAAAGTTCCCTTCACTCCCGCCTTGTCCAGAGTATCGACCAGAGAAGATGTATACTGGTACGGGCCATCGTCATAAGCCAATGCGAGGACGCCGGGCTTGGAGCATTTGTTGATGACGGTTCCGGCTGTGTGCGCCCGCTTGAAAACCTCAACGGGGCTCGGTACGGCTCTTGCAGAAGCGCAAAGCGCAAATGCGAGAGCGGTGATCATGGATTCAAACAGCATCTTGACTAGTATGAAACGAAGATTGTTTTAGTGTAAAGGGAGACAGAGTTCGAGGCCCTCCCCCAGGGTGTTGCGCTCATATAAATAACTAGTCTCCTCAGGCGAAGCCAGGTCCATTGTCCGGAACCTGGTTATATCCCAAGTTGTAGTATTTAGAGTAGCAATGTGACATTCCGCCTCAAGGTCGAGTTCCAGACCATATTGTGGGGTACCCCTGGCGACGTTAAAGGGGCTATCATCAACAAAACGTGGGGATCCTGCAAACTTCATATACCAAGCTTCCAGTGCCCCGGCTGGGCATTGAGGGGTTAAATCCCATCTGATATGTGTTGCACCTTAAGGTGCTCTGAACTGATGATGAAGAAGCTTACTCTTATTCATCTACGTACTGATTAGAGGTATAATAATCTAGATAAGGTGCATAGATTATTAGTGGGTTTGGGCCTTATAATATACCCCTGTTATTATAGCAAAATAAAGCATTATGACAACTTCTTTTTACTAAATTAGGTAATTATATGGTGTTTTAACTCTTTTTTTTTAATTAATTATTTTTAGCTTAATTATATAATGTTACTATTTAGGTATTATTATTACTTTTTTTAGGGATAGGGTTTTAGGCTTAGCTAGTGTATGAATGCTTTATGTTTTTCCCTAATTAATAACTTAATGAGGCTGTTTATAATTATATTTTTCGTATTAACGTGTTAAATTTTAAAATTTCCTTATTTTATTTAATCGATAATTTATTTGTATTTTATATTGATATGTTTTGTTTATATGTAATTTAAAGGATTTAAGATTATTGTGATTATATTTAATAAGTTAAAGAATATTATTATTGGTTTTAGTTAAGGATAATTAAGTTTATTTAAGATTTTTAAGATTTAGATAGCTAATTAACCTATTAATATTAAATTAGTAAATTTAGCTTTAATATTACTTAATATAATAAGAAATTATTTTTTAATAAACTAGTAAATAAGGTTTTTTACTAAAGTGATAATATAAGCTTTTATTAATTTCCTTAATTTAATATTGTTTATAAATGTAACGTTTACTTAAACATTTAATTTAAGATTATTAACGTTATATTTACCTTTTAAGGTAATTTTAAACTTTTAGGTTATTTTAAGATAACACTAAAGGTATTTCTTAAGTTTAAAATAAACCTTTTTAAATCTTAAATTTACTTTTATTAAAGCGCTTACTATTTTAGTTATATTAGGTTTTATGCCGATTAATAGCTAGTTAAACAATCTAGTTTTTTAAAGATAAAGGTTTTATTAATTTTTAATGATTTTTTTTTATGTTAAAGGGATTATAATATTATAACACTAGGGTGTTTTAATATTTTTAAAGTTTTTAAGGCTATATTTTGCAATAATTTTTTTTGTAAATTTATTTTAATTGATAAAGATTTGTTTGGTAGCTTTATAATAATAAACTTAAAAGCTAACGAACTTAGTTACATTACCTATTTTTTTAAGCTTAAAATTACTAGTAAGGTAATCTTTTACTTTATTAATTACTTTTTATAATAAGCTTATAATAAATAAATTGTTAATATATAAGATTATTATAACTTTTGTTTCTTTATATTTAAATAGATAATATTTAATTATTAAAGGTTATAATTTAATTTTGCTTATAACCTTTAAAAGGGTTTAAAACCACCATAAAGGTAATCGTTATAAACTATATAAGGCTTAATTTAAATGTTAAACACACTTAGTTTCATTTTTATATTTAAAGGTTTAGCGGGTGTAAACTATTATGTCGTTAAGGATTTTAGTGTTTAGAAATGTTATAATAATATTATACTAAAGGTATTTAAGATTAAGAATAGCTATAAGCATAAAGAAAATCTTAATAGCTATAAAGCTTATTATTGCTATATAAATTTTTTAAGACATTTAGCTGTTTTTTTTAAAGTTATTATAAGCTATTAACCTGGCTTTATTTTAAAGGAATTTATTATTTAAACTAAATCTTTAATTAAAAACTTATTTTATAGGAATTGCTTTTTTTTTTAAAATAAGTTAATGAAATTAAATACTTTTTTATTAATAAAGCTTTAGAACTATTTATTAAAGGTAGGTTTTTATTGCTTTTAAAGGTTAGGATTCGATATTGTTTCTTTAATTAATTTAATTATTAGTAGTTTAATTATTAATTCAGTAGCTATTTTTAAAAGTGTAAATTTTTTTAATGATTTAATGTATTTATTAATAGTTATATAGGAAACCTTTTTATTAAAAAGCGTTATTATTAATTTATTACCTTTATTGTTAGCTTTAAGTTTTTTTTAATTATAATTAGTTAAAGTATTTATGTTATAATAAGTGAATTGTTTTTATGGTTATTATTAGGATTATAAATCTATTAATTTAGCGTTGTTGTTGTTTTTGTTTTTAAAGTTTTTTATAATATTATTATTATTTTTAGACTTATTTTAACTATTTTAGTTTTAAGATTTATTTTAATCTTAGGATTTATTTTAATCTTAAGATTTATTTTTACTTTAGTTTTTATTAACTGTTTAAAATCCTAATTTAAGATTATTATTAATAGTAAATTATTTTTCCTATTTATTGTTGTTTTTATGATTTAATATGTTAAGCTAACCTATTAAGAATTTTACTAATAAAGATTTAGCTTTAATATGCTTTAAAGCTTTTTTGAAATTATTATTAATAACTGTTGTTTTAAGATCTTTTTAACGATTTAATCCTAAACATAATTAAAACTATTATGCATTAAGCATTAATAAAGAAGTTTTTCTTTGCTTAATTATAGTGATAGGTAATTATATTTTTATTAATTTTTATTCCTTATTAAACTATAATTAATAAGGTATTTTATAAATAGTTATAAGCTTTTTTAAGATGCTTTAAATAGGTTTATTCTAAATACTTACTTAAAATTCACTTAGCTTTTAATATTTAGGATTAATAAATATAGCCTTATATTTAACCTTAGCTTAATTTTTATTTTTATTTTTATATATTTATTTCTTATTAAATTATACATTTTTAGCTTAAATAACTTTATGCTATTTAAGGATTTAAATTTTATATATTTTCGCTTAATAATTAATATATTTAATTATATATTTTTTTATAGCTTAAGATCTCTTTATTGCTATTAAAGGTACATTAATTTTTTAAACTTAGGCTATAGCATTAAATATTTATAAATAAAGAAGATACTTATTTTTTATTTTTTTATGCAATTGTAAATAATTGTAAAATTAGTTATAAGGTGATTTGTTTTTAGTATTAGATTTAAATAATAAAAGATTTATAACCATAATAGTTATTTTCTTAGCATATAACTAAAGAAATTTAAGTAGCTTTAAGTTAATTATTGCTAATTTTATAAAAGTGATTATAATATCGTTAGCTTTCTTAACTTATTCGTTTTATTTTAATATATATAATATTATTATTTTTTACTTAATACCTCTTTTTATGCATTTATCCTTAATATTGCTTTTTTTTTCAATAAACTTTATTTCATTATCCATATAAAAGATTTAAACCTTTAGCTTTATTTATTTTTTAAAGGCTATAATAATCTTAAAGATATATTTTAAGATTTTACCTTTTAACCTATTAAATTTTATTCATTAATATCCACTATAGCTATTAATAAATATCGTTAAATATTTTAATCTAATATAACCTTTTTTATACATAAAGATATTAAGATAGATTATCTATAAGGGTTTAAACGCTAAGATAAACAATTAATATTTAATCTAATATTTTACTTTTAATTAAGTATATATATCGCAAAAATTAGGTTTACTAAATATTTTAAATTTAATACTATATCGTTTATATATTACTTACACTCTTTTAAGGCTTATATATATAAATCATTAATACATTAGATTAATATTAATTGCTATAAAGGCTAATATTAGTTAATATCTTTTATTTAAAATTTTTAAAAGCTTAAATAATTTAACTTAATAAAACCATTTCAGTAAGGCTATTTCAACTTTAAGTTGCTTTTTTAGTTAAAGAATATTATTATAGCTATTAAAAATAATATTATTATCTTTTAGTTAGCCTTTACTAACAAGATTATAAAGCATTAATAAATAATAATATATATTAGTTAAACAAAGATTAATAATAGCACCATTTTTTTAATATATTTTTATAGTTACTTAGTTACTTTTTATTATAACTGTTTTTTCACCATTAGTTATATTTACACGAGGTCCCCGCGGGCGGGGACATAATAACCCCGAATTTATAAATAAAAAATATTATTTTTAAAAATATATTAAAAAATACAATAAAAATATATAATAAAATATAGGTTTAATCCATTTCTTAATTTATAACGTAATTAATTAATTAATTATAAAATATAAAGAGATATATGTTATATTAAATTAAAAAAGCAATATATTGTTTAAAGAAAAAGCATTAAAAATAAATATTTTAAACCTTTTATAAAAAACACGTAAAAAGGTAATAAAAAAGTGGTAATAAAAGTAAATAGATTAAGTTTTAAAGGAGGTCTATAAAGATTTATAAATTAAGAGTATTAATCTTAAATCGGTTTATTTTTATCATTTTTCTTTAATTAAATATTAGCTTTTAAACATAAAGGCTTTTAATTTTTTACAGCGCTAACGCTTTAAAGCTTTAGTGGCTTTAGGGCTCTAATGGCCTTAAACCCTCCAGGTCTCCAGTGGCTCTAAGGCTCTATTCGCGCTAGGTCTCCAGCGGCTCTAGGGCTTTAACGGCGCCAGGTCTCCTAGGGCTTTAAGGCCCTAATCACGCCAGGTCTTCAGCGGCTCTAAAGCCTTAACCACGCTAGGTCTTTAGCGGCTTTAAGGCTCTAATCGCGCTAAGACTTCAGTGGCTCCAGGGCTCTAGGGCTCTAGTAGCCCTAATCCCCCTAAAACCCCGGTGGCCCCAGTGGCCCTAAGGCCCTAAGGCTTAAATCGCTCTAAGGCTTTAATAGCCCTAATCTCTTTAAAGCTCCAGTGGCTCCAGGGCTTCAGTGGCTCCAATCCCTCCAGAGCTCCAGTGGCTTCAAGGCTCTAGAGCTTTAATTGCTCCAGGGCTCCAATAGCTCTAGGGCTCTAATAGCCCTAATCTCTCCAAGGCTTTAGTGGCTCCAGGGCTCTAATCTCTCTAAAGCTCCAGTGGCTCCAGGGCTCCAGGGCTCCAATCGCTCCAGGGCTCTAGCAGCCCTAATCTCTCTAGGGCTTCGGTGGCTCCAAGGCTCTAATCTCTCTAAAGCTCCAGTGGCTCTAAGGCTCTAAGGCTCTAATCGCTCTAGTGGCTCCAGGGCTCTAGGGCTTCAATCGCTCCAGGGCTCTAATCCCTCCAGAGCTTTAGTGGCTCCAAAGCTCCAGGGCTCTAATCCCTCCAAGGCTTTAGTGGCTCCAGGGCTCCAAGGCTTCAATCCCTCCAAGGCTTCAGTGGCTCCAAGGCTCTAGGGCTCCAATCCCTCCAAGGCCCCAGTGGCTCCAAAGCTCCAAGGCTTTAATCCCTCCAGAGCCCCAGTGGCTCCAGGGCTCCAGTGCTCCAATCCCTCCAGGGCTTCAGTGGCTCCAAAGCTCTAGGGCTCCAATCCCTCCAAGGCTTCAGTGGCTTTAGGGCCCCAGTGGCTCCAGGGCTCCAGGGCTTCAATCCCTCCAGGGCCCCAGTGGCTCCAAGGCTCCAGGGCTTTAATCCCTCCAAGGCTTCAGTGGCTTTAGTGGCTTTAAGGCTCCAAGGCTTCAATTCCTCCAGGGCTCCAGTGGTTCCAAGGCTCTAAGGCTCTAATAGCCCTAGGGCTCTAATAGCCCTAATCTCTCCAAGGCTCTAGTAGCTCCAGGGCTCTAATCTCTCCAGAGCTCCAGTGGCTCTAAGGCTCCAATCCCTCCAGGGCTTAAGTAACCCTAATCCCTCTAAGGCTCCAATCCCTCCGGGGCTCTAGTGGCCCTAATTTCTCTAAGGCTTTAGTGGCTCCAAGGCACCAAGGCTCTAATCGCTCCAGGGCTTTAGGGCTCTAAGGCCCTAATTGCTCCAGTGGCTCCAGGGCTCCAAGGCTCCAGGGTAACTCGGGAAAGTCTTATGCATTTCTCTAATAGCCTTTCTTACGCTATTAAATTTCAACCCTTCATAACTTTCGCTATATTTACCGTAGCATAATGCAACCTGAACCATTATATTCGTCTTTTTGCACTCTATTTAATGGTATAAGCTGCGTTCTATTCAGGTATAGTTTCATAAAGTTATTTATGTTTAAATATTGCTTATCGTTATAACTTGCCCATTTCTGGTCCGATTTTTTCCCAATCACTTTTGTTAAATAGGAAATTAAATAAGGATCCCGAAGATATTTATCCGAGGTTTTTCCGACTTAATCTCGTTAAGTTATTAATAAAAGCATGGATTTTCCCTTATCTTATCTCTTATCTCTTATCTTTTAAATATTTAATTTCCTTATCAGTTAAATTTTCCTTATCAATTAATTTGTTGACCCCTGAGCTACAAAACCCCCTCATAAATTCGGGGCATTATAATTAATAAGCTAAACAATTAATATATTTTAAACTATTTTAAATCGTTAAAAATATAGTTAAAGTAATTGTTATTATTAACTATTATATCTTTATTAAGTTTTTTTTAAGCAAATTTAAAGTTAAATGTTATTAAGGCAATATTAAATATATAGAATAAATTTACTTTTAACGTTTAATTAGGTTAAACTTATAGTTTAATATATATAAAAACGTTAGTTTTAATATTTATAGCTGCCTTTAAAGCTTCTTTTAATTCTAGCTTTAATATTAGCTTTTTTTTATTATAAAGCTTTAGATAAAAAACCTAACACTTTTTAATACCTCCTATATAATATTGTTTATAATAATTATATTAAAAGCTATTTTTAAGATATTAATAATTATAAATAGGGATATTACAATTAATTATTTTAACCTAGTTTTAATTATTATAATTTGTTTTTGCTTTTTAATTCTTTATATTATTACCCTTATTACCTTTCCTTTTTTAAGGGCTAATAGTAAAAAAAGCCATTTTAGAATTAATATCTTCATTATTTGTTTTCTAAATTACCTTTTCTTGGAATTTCTCCTAGGTTAACACACCTTTTTAAAAATCTCTCTTTAAAAAGTTATACTAATTAAAATACTAGGTTTTAATTTATCTTATTATAGTAAACATCTTTGCTTTTTCCGTAATAAGCACATTAAGTTGTTAAAGGTAATTAGTAATACAATAAAATTTAATAATAAAGTTTTATAAGGTTATACCTTTTTTAAGTTTTAGGTTTATAAGCTAATAATATAGTTAAGGAATTAACTATTTACTAACTTTTGGAATAATTATAAAAATAAGGTTATATAAAACTTTTAGATTATTTTTATCTTTTTTTTATCCTACTGCTTTAAGTTAAGCTTTAATTTTTAAATCTTATAATAAGCTAATAAGCAAAACTATATAGTAAGCTTACTTCTTAATATATTCGGTATATTCATTTATATTAATTACTTAATTTAATATTTATTCTATGCCATTAATAATTTTAGTTAGATTATAATAGATAAAATGTGTTTATAAAGCACGCTTCTAGTTCTTTAAGCCATTTTTATTTTTTAAAATAGGTATAGCTAGGAATTATAATAACACCCTTGCTATTTTGTTTAATTTAATTTAATTTAACTAAATTTAGGTAATTTTAATTTAATAGTTTATTAGTGTTTAAGCACTTTAATTATAAGTTATTAAAGGTAAGTAGTAAACTTATTGTTATTTATATACCTTATTATATATTTACCTTTTTTTATACAGCTTTATATAGCTTTTAAGTTTAATTTTTTTTACTATAAGTTAATTATAAGATTATTAGCTTTTTTAATCTATTAATTAGGAATTATAGGATTTATTGGTTAATTTATAGGTTTTTTTTAAAATCCTTCTTAAAGGTATAGTGTTAAAAATAGGTGAATATAAGGATAAAATTATTAGGTTTACTTAATAGCTTTACTAAGAAAGGTTATAAAATTAAATAAATTAAATAAAATTAAAAACTTAGCTATTAAATCTTAGAAGTTTAAGATTAAATAAATCGATTAGTTAACTGCTTAAGTTTAACTTAATTACATTATAAAAAAAAACAAATAATTATTACTAGTAATATTTAGGATTAAAAATAAGGGTAAATGTTATGGATTATATTATTAAATTACGTTTTAAAATAAGTACTTATTAATTAAGGAAACCATGCCTTATTAAAAGGTTTTTATAAAAAGAGCAGGTATATTAAACCTTATTAACGGTTAGTTGTTATAAATCTTACTATTTTTTGTAAGAAAATAGATAAAATTAACCTTATAGAATTAAATAATAGTATTAAAGATATTATAAGTTTATTATAAGAAAAGCTAGAGAGGTTATAACCTATTACATCTTAAGGTGCTTTAAACTAATAATGAAGAAGCTTACTTTTATTTATTTATGTACTAACTAGAGGTGTGGTAATCTAGATAAGGTGCATAAACTATTAGTGGGTTTGGGCCTTGTAATAATATATCCATAGACTCCTGTATTGTATCGGGGCTGGACGACTGCCTTTAGCCGCGACATTATCCCTTAAGCTAATTTGGTTGCGACTATCAGATTTTGGCTGGACCAAATTTGGAACGGATAAAGTGATACCACATGCCTGAGCTATTGCACGTTTTATATTTACGTTATTTTGCTCTAATGGCTTGAAATGTTCCCTGGCGCTTTGGGAACGGGTGGCTTATGAGTTCACCAGAGAAGGGAGGTCCAACCATACTCAAAGGATAGTGCGTTGACCAGCTATTAATATTTCATAACTCTTGGCAAAAGGGCCGGCTTCAAAACTAACAGACAACTTGATCTTTTAGATTCCGTTTTGTTCTTATAACCTGGATGTAAGAGATATCTATGACAGGTAAGCATCCTAGTGGAAGTCTAACTGCCCAATGCTTATATTTACAGCGGACTGCAGTACTATCTTCGAGTAATCTCTCTGGATTTTGTGGAACAGTATAAGCACAAGGTCGCCATGACAGACAGAATTGACCAGCTAGGAATATGGGTAGTTGAGAACGATGTGAGTAATCTAGTCTGTCCGTAACATCAGGTTTCAACTATTGCTGCAAAGAGCTTAACGTATCAGCTACATCTGCTTTCGCCATAGGGGTCTAGATTCATTCTTTCTGATCTATATTTGAAGGCTATAAAATCCTCTGGCCGCTGAAGACTGTGTTGAATAGTAGCAATTGCAGTACTAAACCGAAACCTGTAAACAGGAGAACGACAGCCTTTGCCGGATGCTCAAGGACCGTCTTTCGGGGCCTATGGTTCCTATAATTCAAGCTCCTCTCAAATCTGGCCTTTGAGACGAAACGGGCCCTTCATGGAATCCTTAGCGGATTCAACGCCTTGAAGACATTAGAACCTGCCAACGATCGCGAATTACGTGGGCGATGGATCGTTCTAGTATGTCCTCACTGGCATGATAGAGAAACTAAATCTAATCTACTATACCACCTATGCTTGCCGTGAGGTGAACGTCTTGACGTGCTCGCAGTAAACTTGCGAGACTAAACACAGTAGACCCAAACGACGTTGGCTGCAACGTTATCGACGTCGATAACCACCAAGTCAGGGGTAGTTATCCTTTAACCCTCATATCACCGATCACTCCAACTCGATGGTACCTATGAACGGGTTAGCGACTGAAAGACTCCAATCGGCATGCATGTACATACCAGGAGGCTTGCTCGTTATATCATAAGTGACGCGAGAGACGCCATCAACTTCGTTCACAATTCTCCGGGAGATTCGTTTAAGAAGGCCGAAGTCAAACTCATAAGGCTCGGCAGTCATGAAGTTGGTTGACGTAACAGCGCGAAGGATAATGATGTACCCTGCATATGAAGATCAGCTCTGGTCGCTTAAGCAACGCTCCCGAGAATTAGCTTACCATAGACACGACCGTCTCCCATGACCCCGACAGCTAGAAGGAGGATTTACAATTAGTAAAGTGTTACCTTGTGGAAGGGATGCTTCATCACGAAGTTCAGGCGGACAGAACATCAGGCCACATACCTCTGTTGGTGTCAAGGCCAGCATAGGCTTGAGCCATCTACAAATAAGAGTTAGTAATTGCTCGAAAGTGACGCATTTGCAAGGTTGTGCTTGCCTCATTGTAAATGCCCGCTTCCTTGATCATCGAGATGAAGATATGATCAGCCTTCCTGGCGATAGCGACACGTTCGGGCGTGACCTCTCCGATGATTCTGATGGCAATACCCGGGCCAGGGAATGGATGACGCATGACCAGGTCTTCTGGGATACCGAGTTGGCGGCCGAATGCACGCACTTCGTCCTTAAACAGCTCTCGTAGGGGCTCAATTAACTTGAGACCTTGCTGTTGATGTCCAAATCAGTTATGTGCCATTAAAAGTTCTGTTCTAGTGTTACTCACGCCGTTCATCATTCGAGCTGGAAGGCCGCCCACGTTGTGATGTGCTATTTTTAAGTCAGTAATCGAATAGGAAGAACTAAAACCGTAGCATAGGTCTTGGAGGCCGTATCGGCAACCTTGAGCGATAGGAGTGCTTACTCTTGATGGTTGCAGAGAACTTGAAACTCAGAGACTCGATGACGTCTGGATATAGAGTACCCTGGACGAAGAACTCTACCTTGCCAGCGTTGGGAGTGTTCTCGGCGGCCTTCTCGATTTTGATAGCTTCCTCCTCGAACAAGTCGATAAAGGTGTTACCGATAATCTTCCGTTTTGTCTCGGGTTCGGTCACGCCTTTCAGGCGACCAAGGAATGTCGCCGCTCCGTCAATGATGGTCAAGTTGATACCGAGATGTTCCTGAAGCATCTTCTGCACCTCTTGACATTCGTTGAGACGCATCACCCCGTTATCTACGAGAACGGCGTGAAATCTGTCGCCTGTTTAAAAGTTAGCCTGTGCTCCTAAAAGTCTTGACTTAGCCGGTGAGGTTACCAATAGCTTCCTTCATTAACCGAGCCACTACCGTGCTATCGACACCACCAGAGACGGCCCCTATGACTTGAGCCTTGTCACCGACGGTCTGGCGTATGTGACTGATAGTATGTTCGATGAAGTCTCTCATGACCCAATGTTGTTGAGCTTTGCAGATACTGACAGCAAAGTTCTTTAGTACTTCTATACCGCGGGGAGTGTGCGACACTTCGGGGTGAAATTGGATTCCTACGAATGTCTCCAGTTAGACTGTTGCATTGTAGCCACAAGAAGCAAGGCAATGAGCCAGAGTCACCAACCATAAATTGGCTTTGATCGATGGGCAATCCCCGCGAATTCGGAGTTCTGCGTGCTGGCAATCACGACAAAGTCTTCGGGTAACTTGACGAGCTTGTCAAAGTGGCTCATGTAGACTGCCTGACAGTTAGAGCTCTATTTCACTGACCCATTGAGGCATAGAGAGTCCGTTATATGAGGATGGCTTACCGTGCATCGTCTCTCCTAGACCTTCGAAGAGTTGGTTGACGTGGTCGGCGCCGTCGGCTTTGAGTATGGTAACATCCTTTTCGTTAATGCATTAGCAACCCCATCCCTAAGCTCTAGAAGGAAAGTCGTCCGGAGAAGATTGACTGAGAACGCATACCGTATGGCCATATTCCCGGGCCTCGCCAGGGGCGACATTTTCAGTGTTTGCCCGCCAAGCGAGCTCCTGGCAGCCGTAGCAGATTCCGAGGATGGGTACGCCGACGTCAAAGATGGCGGGATCAACGTCTTTGCCTTGTCAGTCCATGAGCTGATGGAGTGGACCTGAACTAACTTACGAGGAGCACCCTCATCATATACGGAGGCGGGACCTGAGTGACGAATTAGCAAAATTGAATTCTGGGAGCAAAATCTAGAGCACTTACCTCCGCTAAGGATGATTCCTTTGGGCGACCAGGTCAAGTCCGCGAGCTTGGTGGTGCAGGGCAACATCTCAGTATACACATTGAGCGATCTGAGACATCTTAGGATTAGATGTGAAGTCTGACTACCGAAGTCCAGGAGAAGGATGGTCTGCACAAAACAGGGTCAGTACTTGGTGAGTGTGACTCCTTGCTAGGATTGAACTCACGTCAAAAGCCTCGTGAGGCTTTGTGACCTCCTCGATACCACCGGCCATTTTCAGACTGGATTTCAATCACGGTTAATATCTGGGCGTACTGGGAGTCGGCAACCCGAAATTTGAATCGAACCTCACAGGCCGTGAAAAGCGTTAACTTCCTGGACTTTATGAAAGGGTATCAAAGGTATCAGATTGCAGAAGAGTGCCCTGAGTTTACCACGGTTTAGGTAATGAATGTGTGGTCGAATTTTTTTTCCCTCCAGCTTTTACATGTGAGACCTGTCCCAAATAGGAAATTCACTCAAAGCGCATAGTCCAAGTTCTGGGCGCCGATCGGAGGGGTCCTGGTGGAACGCCCCTCAAGTACCTAGGTACCTTATAGGGTGGGGTTGAATTACATAATCTTGACCCAGAGTAAATTAGTGTGGCGTTTTTGTTGAGCAAAGCCACATTAAATCGACACCTAGTTATGCTGTTATGTACCTAAGCAGTATGCTTGAAGCAAGAGCAATGACTTATACATATCTAACCTCCTGAAATGTGCGAAGCTGCACTTCATGGCTATGTCTATCTAGACGAGAAGTTTCTATGACGGCAACATGCGGAGTGGCAGGGAAGCTTGAGTTCAAAGTTCTCTCGGAGCCAAGTGTCCAGATATGAGAGCAAGAAATATTGCCACGAGCTTAGGACAATCATGAGAGAACCCGCGATAAACAAGAGGCAATGAACTACAAAATTTCGAATTTGATATTTCCTACTGTAATATAGCTATTGGCTCTGTTGTCTAGAATAATTCATTTCAGCAGTAGACGTTTGTGTGAATTTTGCGTAAGAGACTATGGTACTAATTTGTGAGCCTTCTAAACTCAGCTTGAGATTGAACTTTACACCAACTTGCGAAAGTCATGTTAAGATTCATCCTGATTTCTATTTCTATCAGGCGTGGAAATGTGATATTAGCGAAATTCAAGGATGTCGGCAACATTTAGAGGAGCTCCCGCTCAACGACCAACTGCCGAAGCTTCTCCATTTGGAGACGGTCACAAAACGACTTGCCGTCGTAATGCTTGTCCGCGCTATCTCAAACCCCCCTTTCGCATACCGTTTGTTTGAAACTTCTGTAAATCTTCAACTGAGCAACCGTTTCAGAGTTTTCTACGAATGACCGTACTACAAATAGTCGCACAAAATCGCGAAGTAGGTAGGAATCTCGGCAGTGATGACTAGGAAAAAGGGAGACGCCCCCGCCATGGCCACTTCAGATGCCAAACCACTCACCGTACGATGCCAATGCGGCAACATATCGTTCCCTACACCGGCGGCGGAGCCGTTTTCGCTGTTTCACTGCCATTGCACCGAGTGTCAGAAGCAGTCGGGCTCTGCTTTCGGCACGTCCGCCATCTTCCCGGCCGAGGGCTTGTTTCCCCTCGCGCCCGACCTTGCGGTCAAGCTGAAGGTCTGGTCGCGACACAGCACCGAGCATGACCGCAGCTTGGACTGCTATTTCTGTCCCGAGTGTGGCTCGAGACTGTTCCACCGCATCATAGACGGCGACGGGACGCCCCGCCCGACGGTCAGCATCAAGGGCGGCTGCATCGAGGGATTGGATTGGAGCGATTATGATACTTTTCATATCTTCATGTGCTCAGCCGTTATGAAGATCCCCGCTGAATGGGAACAGTACGACGTTCTACCAGAATGGATGAGAATGAATGAGAATGAATGAAGCGCGTTGAGAGGCCTAGCTGGGCGAGTACAAATGTGAGATAACGCGGTGATGTTGAGACACGGGGAATGACAAGGAGAAGAGCGATGCGACTTTGATAAATGCAATATAGGTGATTACATAATCTACCAACCATTCCTTAACTTTGGACTCGACTCCTTACACAGACATTCGAAGTGTCATCATCCTGTGGCGGTGCGTGTATCTCATCTTGAGGCCATCACCCTGGCCTGCCTGGACCGTATGTAGTCCCAGACTTTTGTTTAGGTACCTAGGCAGGTAGGTAGATACATGTACCTAATCTCATCATTAGATGTCGTCTCACGGTCAACTTCCCCGAACCCAACGCTCTCAGAAGGTCTCCCTATCATTCCTTACCAACTTCTTCCCAGACGTAGACGTCATCTGGTTCCAAAACTTCATCCTAGTCCACAGGCTTCCCGTTATCGCAGTCCCGGACGCCGTTGTGTTGTTGTCCTCGAGGTGCTCAGGACATCTACGCGGCGGATCTCGCCCCTGCGACTCGTAAAAGAACTTGGAGGCATTGTATTCATGAAAGGGCCCGGGCGCCGTGCAAATCCATCGGACCGCCGAGGATTCCAGCTGTGGCCAGCAAGTATCGCACCAGCGGTGGCCTGGGAAATCATCAGACTTCCGGGCGCTGGCTAGGCGGACGATCCTGCGGCACAGTTTATTCGAGCAGCACACGGTGCTATCCAAAGGCGGCCAGCGCTCCCTAAAGTTGTGTCTCCCGGAAATCACCTTCTCCTTGCTGCTTCTGAGTCCTAGCTGCTGGCAAATGGAATTGCAAGCATGCGTGGCGAAGAAGAACTTGAAGCCCTCCTTGTTCAGGTTGGTGTCGTTCAGCTTAAACCTGTCTTCGTCGAGGGTCTGGACGGAGGGGTCGGTCAGCATGAGACCAGCTCCTTGGAGATCGGTAATCAAGAAGCGCCCACGCGATCGCTCGAACGTAAAGTGTGAAAACGCCTGCGCTGTTTGGTTAAACGGACCGCCTTCTTCATTCACGTAGCCGCAGTTATTGTTATACTTGACGTACTCCCCCTCCAGGAGGGGCTCAAGCGATATGCATCTGCCCGCCGACGCCGTTCCCGGTTTGCCCTGCAGGCACGCTGTTACGATGAAGTCAATTGAGTACATCCCCCCCATCAGGGCGTTAAACTCGAGAGCGAAAGCCTTGCACAGGGCCTGGCATCGCAAGTCCTCGGCTAGGTGAGCGATTCCCTTACCGCTCTTCTTATAAGACTTCACCACAAATCGGTTCGTCGAAGCTGCTGTGCGAGCGTAGGACGAGGTACGAATTGCTCCTTGTGCGAACGGCACCGATCGCGCGTAGATGGTCAGCTCTACTACGCTCAACTTGATATTCTCGTCGAGAGCCATCATGTCGTTGAGAGTACTGCCGCTGTGCTCCACTATGTCGGGACAGAACCCCTCAACCACAAGCATCTCATCCAGCCAGCCGGGCGTGTCCCACAGTGGCGCATTCCTTTCCAGACGCACGTTCCCCGCGTCTTCATCCTCCTCGATCGAAGCAAGAGCGGAAGCCAGTTTCCTGTGCCTCCCACCCGCCGTTCCTACGCGGCCCAGAGACGATGAGAGACGACTTGCCGTGCGAGAAGCGGAACCTGTGGCAGTCCTGAGCACCAAATGCTGGAGAGCGTTATACGTGGTGCCAAGTTTTAACTCCTCAAACTGGAGTCCGGCAACGGCACCGGACCTGCTACTTATGCTAATACAAGATTCGCCTCCGTCCTTGGTGCGCACACCATTCACTTCGTTGTAGTAAGCATTAGACGGGAGCAGCTTCACATCCGCCCGGGCTGCGGCATAGATGCGGGCGAAGGCAAAGGCCATACGATCCGTGAAAGAATTGATCTGGAGAAGGCAGTAGTTGATCTTGAGCTGAACCAGCCGCCCAAGCAGCGGTTCGTGGAGAAGGCCATGCGGCTCGCTTCCAGGTCGAATGTAATCGTCGAACTCATCGCGAAGGTCGTGTAGTGTGCGTCCATGCGGAGGCGCATCTGCAATGTGTACTATGCACCGCGATTGATAATCCCACGAAGCGTTAATGGCCTGTTGCATACCACCGAGGACGTCTTCTGGGGCATCATTTCCGCCAATCGCTTCCAACTGGTCTAGGAACTGGCGTACTCAATCGGCAGATGGCGTGAAGTCGAGAAACTGGATATTGGGGGCATCGCAGTGGTCTTTATACCCAACCACTGCGACGCGTACTTCGGCCTCGTTGAGAAACGTCTGCTTAATGTCCATCATGATACTCTTGACTTGCTCCTTGGCGGCGTTGATATAATCATCCATGGAGAATGTGGTATCGATGAGGAACAGCAAGTCGGTCGAGCACGCTGCCTTAAACAGTCCTGCCGTGAGACGCCGCGGCGCTGCGGCGCTGGTCCGGTTTACTTCGCGTTCCAGTTGTTGGACCCGTTCCTTGGCCTCGGCCGCCGACACGCTGCTGGATGATGGGCCACTGGTAGTGCTGTCTACCCCTTGGGGTTGCTTGAAGAGCTTTCGTTTCTGGTCGGAGTGGCCCGGCGACTCCGAGATCCTTGGCTGTTCCGCCGTACCACCGAACTCGGCTGCATGGTGTTGGTCACTGGTGATCGAGGAGGTTGCTGAGCTCGACTTCGAGAGGAAGCTTCGCGGGCGGCTATCTACGGGGGGCTTTTCGCGGCCAGGCCTCAAAGACTCAATCAGGTCATTTAGACCGCGGCCCAAAGTGAATGGTTGCGAGGTCGTAGAGCTTTCTTCGGTTTCAGGATGCCGTGTGACATCATGGGAGGGACGGATTGTAGAAGTTGAAGAGACTGATGAGACGCTTCTAGCATTAGCTATTGAAGACCGTAGCATAGAATCTGCCAAGGACTGCATGTCGCCTCGTGAAGTCTTCGAGCGGGACATGGAAGCTGGTGGCGCGGCCATGTCCAAGAAGTATTATACACAACTCAACCTTCAGCATGCGGAACGTACATAGTTGGTGGATTAGGCTCTCAATTCACGATCTATAAAAATGGTGAAACAGAGACCAGGCTCTCTAGGGGACTCTCAACGGTACGTTAAAACGCCCAATATGCCTTACTACCCTAGCTCGTCAAAGCCGCCGTCGCTATCAACCAATGATACCGTGGTACTACCCATCGTAAGTGTAAAATGCGCTTTGGGGTTGCATTTGTCCCCGGATGCTGCCCTATTACTCTGCCGTAGCCCTGTTGCCAGAAGGTTAGGTAGGTAGGTACCTTTGTCCCCATGAAGAATACCGATTAGCTGCATGATGGGACTTTTGTTGGCGAGGCTGGCATGCATGCATGCCTCGAAGGTGGCGTGAATCCTACGGAGTAACTCTCCCGTTTGGTCTTTTTAAACCGCAGTAAGGCGAGAGCCTGCTTCACAGCGACTGCAGACTGAAAAAGGAATACTCAGGCTTCCAGTCTGGTTACCTACTCTACTCTTTTTCTCTGTTAGTATACTTGTGAAATCCTCGCATTCGGGGCCTGCCTCCCTCTGTGCATTTATACTAGATCGAGAATGGAGCCGTAGTCGCCGAGTTGTGGTTTTCATGAGTGAGGCGAGATTCTGTCTCTATCAGACTTGATCCGGCTTTGATCCGGCAGCCTGCCGTCGACTTTCAACCCTCCTTCCTGCAAAACCGGCATGTGGCATGATCCTTGCTCGTCCAACAACGGAACAGCGAGCCTGGCTCCTGGCAACTAGACAATGTGATGAAAGCAACTGGATGCGTACCAAGTGCGAGGCGGACAAAAAAAATTCAATCTTGACACCAGAGTGGCTCTCGCACCGCCTAGTATTGCACAGACTCCGTCATTTATGACCAGCAGCACCGTTGGAAGGGCTGTGGTCTTACTTCTATGAGGCAAGAGGGAGTTCTGGACAAAGGTCAAGCTGCCCGTAATACCCGAAATCACATGGGTAGAAGATGGCTCTACTTGGATGAAGCAAGGAGCATTGAATCGCGCATTAAATATCGCTTTGTCGACATACTCGATAGACGCAACGACAGCGCTTCCTGGCGTCTTCCGGGTACCTTTTAAGGGCATATCGCATTGCAAGTTGGCATAATCGCCCGGCTGTGGGGGATCAATTTCCTTCAACTCGTTACCTATGTCAATAATCTCACTCACAACCATAGGGTCAGATACCAAGTTGCACATTTTTATCGTTTTCCATTTCAGGCGAGGTGTCGCGTCGGATGGGAAACTACCTACCGAGGCGACATGGCGTTAATGACGATATCGGCTACCCAAGGATTTCGGCAAAAACAATACTAAAGTCCATGGGAGCCTGCATATACGTTGATGAGACTCGAACCAACTATGCCGCTCAGTCATACCATGGAGGTGGCTTGAGTCGGTATTTAAGAATACTTGTAATTCAATGAGTTCACATGCGAGTCTCTGATTTTACCCCCTTTACGACTTTTCAAGTGTTACCTTTTTGCAGCCACTGCCCAGGCAAATCCCTAATGGTAACCATCGGAAGTCTTCCTTCCCAGTCTGCCAGTCTACATAACTTCATGATTAACCTACTCATCCTCTGTTAGACACGGGAAGTAACGAGACCTCAAGTGCAACGCTCCACGGCGGCGTCTCCGTAGCCCAGACAGCCGTCGCATAGGAGATAGGTACCCAGGTAATTATGAGGTCATCGATCTGCAGGAACAAGCCAACCAGAAACATCCAATAGCCGAGCCGCAACGCTCAACTCGCAACTAGCAACTACATGAAACAACAAAAAGCCCCCAAGCCCCCCGTTCGAAGTCTTCAATGTTTACCTACCAGCCTACCCAGATGCCCATAGGTTTAGGTAGGTAAGGATAGCTGAGCTGGTACTAATAATTCCTCAAACATGGCATCCACCAAAACCCCGCCCTGGGCCCTGCACTGGCGCTCCAACACGCTCTTCATCATCGCCACCGTCGCCGTCGGTCTCTTCACCGACTTGTTCCTCTACGGCCTGGTGGTCCCGGTCCTTCCGTTCATGCTGAGAGACCGGCTCGACATCCCGGAAGATAAGATCCAATCCTACGTGTCCAATCTGCTGGCCGCTTATGCCGGCGCTTCGGTCGTCTCCTCGCTACCGGCGGGGTGGATCGCGGACCGCACCGGCTCCCGGCAAGCGCCGTTCCTGAGCGGTCTGGCGGCCTTGCTCGCTGCCACCATCATGTTGGCGCTCGGACAGAGCATACCGGTGATATTCGTGGCGAGGGTCTTGCAAGGGGTCAGTGCGGCGGTTGTCTGGACCATCGGTCTCGCCATGGTCCTGGACACCGTGGGCCCGGAGAATCTGGGAAAAGTGGTGGGGTCCATCTTCTCCTTTATCTCCGTGGGCGAGCTGATGGCGCCCGTCATCGGCGGCGTCTTGTATGAGAAGACGGGATACGAGGGCGTCTTTGGAGTCGCCGCCGGCGTGCTTGTCCTCGACTTCCTCATGCGGCTCCTGGTCGTGGAGAAGAAGACCGCAGCTAAGTACTGCGATGCGCCACGACCAGAACTTCGGACTGAAAGCCAGAGTCGACACAATAGTCACGGAACGATAGGAAGCGAAGCAGCAAGCGGTGATGGGGAAGAAGGTGCTACGGAGACCGATGCTCTAATACCCAACAAGAAACCGGAGGACGACGACGAGGACCCGTACAAGATTCACCACGAACCTAGTCGGCTCGTCCGCGCTCTGCCCATCCTAGTCTGCTTTCGAAGTCCGAGGCTACTAGTGGGTCTAGGCATAGCATTCGTCCAGGCGTCCCTCCTCGCCGTCTTCGACGCCACCATACCGACCGAGGCGCAGAGTCTCTTCGGCTTCACCTCGTTACAAGCGGGCCTCCTATTCATCGCCCTGGACGTACCCTATCTCGTCTTAGGACCCGTCGCAGGCTGGGCCGTCGACCGCTACGGCGCCAAGCTAGCCGCCGTCGTCGGATTTGGCTACCTAGTGCCCGTGCTCGTCCTCCTCCGCCTACCAGCAGACCATATACTCTCCGGCACGAACAACGTCGTCCTATACTGCGCTTTACTGGCGCTCAACGGCGTGGGCCTGGCCATCATCGGGTCGCCCAGCGTCGTCGAGACGAGCGCCGTAGTGGAGAAATTCAACAAGGCCAACCCGGCCTTCTTCGGCGCCAACGGACCCTACGCCCAGCTGTACGGCTTCAACTCGCTGTTCTTCTGCGCGGGCCTGACCGTGGGGCCCGTCGCCGCCGGAGCCCTTCGCGACGGAGTCGGCTACGGGAATATGAACCTCGTCTTCGCCATTCTAGCAGCCGTCACCGCCACCTTTTCCTTTTTCGTTGTTGGTGGGAAGCCTCGTATGGGTTTTCTTCGGCACCTATGGAACAGGGTAAGGACGGGTAAATGATACTCAGGTCTACCTAGACGGCGGGGGAAAAGGAGAATGAAGGGAGTGTAAAGAAATGAAAGAGGAACACGCCATTATACTAGACTCAAAGAGCGGCCTTACCGCACTCTCCGCAAGACTCTCACGGGTCAGGATTGTCTGTGGGTTGAGATAGCAACCTGAGAAATGATGAAAGATTTATACCTAGCATCTTCAGCGCATGCGACCACATGATCATATCACTAATCTATACTTGAAGCTTTGAACGAGAGCTGTGATTATCTACCTAGGTATTTATCCCGATATTTCTCAAAACCCCCCGGGAATCTTCGCGATCACGAGTATATTCGAAAGCATGTACGAGAATAAGAACGAAAGGAACAACAAGACCAATAATATCCAACCGAAATTGGGGTATCACTCCCGTAGTACGTAAGCAAACATCCGGACCTCCCGGCCATTTGGGCAAAAAGGAAAAGGAGTCTCTGCTCTTGTCTAATCAGCGTAGCAGCAAGCTCCGAAGCATCATGCGGAAAACTCCTTGCTCGCTGCCACCCAAAAAAGGATATGCAAAAGACTAACATTAGTTCCCCCTTCTTGCGATTACCCTCATCTTGAAATGAATGGGTATCTGGATCATATCATAAGTCATCAGCTTGAAAAGGAAAAGGAGAAAAAAAACAAAACAAAAAAGCATCGCTACAGCCCATATCTTGTGAAATTCACAACGACCGACCCATAAAAGTCATGAACGAAGAACGAGAGAATGCTTGAAGGGTCCCATCGCGCGGTGGGATGGAGAGGGATACGGCCACGTAACGAATGGAAACAGTAGCGGTTCCCTCCTTCATCGCAACCAAGTCCTCCGCCAATAACGCCAACCAGTGCCATCATCACATAAACCGGTCCAATGTTGATGCAACTGCGAACCGCGCAGGAAATAGATAGAAAATGGTATATTCGTCAGCCAAGTAGCGATCGTATATCATGCATATGCTTGATTCTAAGGTGAATGCCAGGAAAATCGTAAGTCTCGTATCCGCTACAGTCAGCAGCGGTAGGGATCGTTGTGTACTATGTTTCGTAGATAAATGGCTTATCAACATGATACTATGTTGTAAGTCTGTGGGCTTAGTTCCTCCAGTCTAATATGCAGTCGTCGCGTTTCCTTCGCTCGTCGCTACCGCCACTAGAGCCTGTAAGCGAAGCATGTTGTCTCGCTCGCCGCCATTATCTTCTCTTGGAGGCCGATTGGTAGCACTCTCTCTGGCCGGGAAACCTGGAAATTCGTTGATATTCGGGTGTACCATACGTTCCACTCGCGCTATCTTCTCGGGAGGTGCATCAGAGTGTACCGTTACCGGACCATTGTACCACCCTCTCCGTTTAGTTTCTCTTGAAGAAGCAATCGACGGTGCCGACATGGTATGTTGATGATAGCTCCTGGGGATACCAACCGAACCTGCGGCCCTATTCTCGATAACCACGGGTTCGTTAAACCGCACAGTCGGAGGGTTCACTCTGATACGCTCTGCTTGGGCTTCGACAGCTTGGTTAGCTTCACGCGCCCAAGTACTAGCGGTGTCTGGAGGTGGTGGGTTATTAGACGTGATATCCAGCCGAGTCAGTCCTCGATGCAAGCCCATGTCCCAATTAGCCGTGTTGCGCCTTTCATCGGAATCGCCAGAATGAGCAGCAGGAAGCAAGGCAGGCGGGTGAGAGATTTCGGAATCGACAATCATGGGAGAGGGATTCCGCCTGGGGGGAGATGCCGGCCGGTGCGGGATGGGACCGAACGATTCTATTCCGGGCAGTCGAAGAGGGGTGTTTTGTGGTTGCGGGGCGGTCAAAGGTAAGGGCGCTGGAACAGGGCTCTGGAATTGTGATGGGGTAATGACATTGCTCAAGCGGCTGCTGCTGTTAACGGCGCTGAAATTTGTTGAGTCGGGATGCCACGTGCGACGACGCCAATCCTCTGTCTGTGACATCGATTCGCGCCTGGCCGAAAATACAGAGGACGTCGGGGATCCTAGTATACTACTAGTTGGAGAGAATGCGCCAGGATTAGAGGCGTTCATAGGACCTGGGCCAAAAAGGGGCCGGCTCAGATTTGTACCGTGTGGGGATTGAAATGGAATGCCGCCAGACGGTACACTTAGTCGCCGGCCTGGTGTTCTATGACCAGCGTACATGCTCTGGGGTCGCGGGTGAGTTGAGCTTGGTGATGCGATAGCGGAACCCCATCGTGGGCTGTTCTGGCCGGTTGAGAAAGTCGCCGACGTGGGCGTGCTGAAATCGCTCGGCGATGGCGGTCGGTATGCATATGCGCTTTCGGGGATGTTATGATAGGTTTCGATAGACAGCCGAGATCTCGGGTCAGCCATCACCAACGGAGGAGGGCGTCGGCGCACATCGTCTCGAGTGCTAAAGTTGGAGCCAACAGAGCTGACGCTTGAAGTAGACAGAGATTTGACATGACCGCGGGTCGGTGTACCCATACTCCCCGCTGTCGAGGCCCGAGCTCTTCCGGGCTGGCGCACTCGGTCAGTTCGGATCTGTCTCTGAAATCTTGTGCCTGTGGCAGCAAGGGAATCGATCGGTATATCCTCGTTGACATGCACGGTCTGAGCATGCTGCCGCAGATTGTCCAGCCGCGAAAACCGCCTCGAGCAGTGACACTGAAATGGACGCTCGCCGGTGTGTTTCCTAGATTTGTTAGCCTCGACAGGCATTTCAAAACAACAGAGGAAGTCGGGTAGTACCGAATATGTCTCGCCAAGTGTTCACTTCTCGTAAAGCTCAAATTGCAGGGCGGATAATCAGTGCAATAAAATCGCTGCGATTTCTTCTTCTTATTTGACTTTGACCCGTCGGCATTTACACTCTCGTCATCTGATCCCGCACCGTCATCTCCGTGAGTTTCTCCATCCGAATCATCCATATCAACGTCTTCTGAGCCTCCCCGAGACTTTCTTGAATGTTGAGAGTTCTCTCGCTTGGGTGTGTGCGCCGGCGTTTGTTTCTCTTCGATGCTGTCGGGGATCTGGACCGCTTGCGGAAATGGCGATGTCGGTAGCGGTCGCTGGCCGAAGCTGGCCTTCGTCGGGGTAGGTGTTGTAGGCGAACGCGCCGTTCCTTCGTCCTTCTTCACTTCAATCGTCATGCGTGTATTCACAGGCCGAAAAGTTGCCGCCATGGTGAGGATTCTGATATCCGCGAGGGGATATCCAGATGACTATAGATAATTCTGGCGAGCCGGTGCTCTTTAGATTGCTTGTAGACAGCAATCTTATCGACCCCAGGAAATTCACGGCAAATCTCTTGGGGGCAAGCGGCGGATCCGGCGGGAGTGGTGCGTTACGACAGCTTAAAAAGATGGGGGATATACGGAGGTGGAAAAGGTAGCGAAGGGGAAGGGAGGAGAGAAGGGGGACAATGATGAAAGATCGATACAATTCATTCGCAGTCCTTCTTCCTTGTGGACCAAGGGGTTATGGATACTTTGAAGATGGAGTTTTCTATGCGTCCGCGCTCAGCTTCCGGGAATTCTCGGTGGGGAGTTCGAGTCAGGTATCGAGCGGGCAGCGGCTGAAAGTGAGACAGACAGGCGTAGGATGGGATGGGCCGAAAAAAGGCGAATGTCCGTTCCTTGGAATGTTGCGACCGACCGCAAATGGTAAGGAAATTCGAGCAATGTCTTTATGTTGGATGGGTAAGAATAATATCAATCAAGACGGATGACACAAGATATCCTACGTTTTTCTAACCAGTTATCGTGCTCCAACCGAGAACGCATTCATCCCGAACGGCGAGTGAGAAGAAAGAGCCCGAGAGAGTCTAGGCCAGGCACTAACCAACCACTGAAGAGGCTGGATCCAGAAGTGGGAGTTGGGGTCGATCAAGCTGAAAGCGATCGAGAGTCGAATGAAATCATGCAGGTCTCCGACTCGACGGCCAACCGAGGAATTTGGTCCAATATTCTTTAGGGCACTAAATGACTAGAGCCTCGACGTGTTAACCGATGATTATGATGTTGCGCAAGCAGGTGAGAAGAAGAGGGTTGACGGGTGGCAAGATGGGGAAGAAGAGGCGAGTTGAGAAGAGGTCCAAAGCGGGAAAACGTCTGGAGGGGCGACGAAGCAAGATGATGGGATAGGTAGGTAGGTAAGAAGAGGGAGGGTTGGGATGTGTCGGCTTGTCAATGATGACTTGTGATGGGTATGGGGCCTAGATGGATGGGGATCCCTAGTCAAAGACGGGAAAGACACATGTGTATGTCAATGTGTGTTAATGGAGCCTGGGTAGGTAGCAGAAGGTAGGTATGTAGGCATGTATGTATCAGAGATGTATGTGTGAGTGTGCGCAAGTGTGTAAGAGTTAGCCCGTGTTGTACGGAGCACTGTACTTGTATACCAGGCCCAGGCCATACCTCGTTGACAGGGACAGTTGACACTTGGGGAGGCTTGGCGGTCTGAAAATATGCACGAATGAAGAGCTATACGAAGTGTATGCGTGTGTGTGTGCCTGGTAAAGTGGATAGTGAGGAACGGACGCACATGAGTGGATATCTGGCGTGGTTATTATCGCAACAGTTTATTCGTTTAGAGGGCGCAGGAATGGCCATCGACTCGATAAGGAGGAGACGCTAGTGAGGTCATCGAACGACAAGGTCTTTGTCTTAGCTGTATAGTGGTAAAATCGGCATCCGGGTCAACCTCGTCTCTTTCGCTATGGGCTATGGTAACAAAAGGACTCAAGAGCCGAGAAGTGAATGATTATGGCGATGGTAACACTGACGTAGCTATAAAAGGAACAAGTGGGGTGTGTAGGTAAGTCACCACTAAGCAGAGAAAAAGAAGAGAGGAACAACATGAGTAACGACCAATATAGTATGTAGGGAGGGAACAGGGTCTTAAACCGAGAGCCTGGCGGACTTGTTTCGTGGAGGAGTCCCAGCCGCACAGATTGTCATATCACGAAGCAAATAACGGTTTTTCTTTTTTCTTTTTCCTCTTTTCTTCAGGGTTAAGCTTGTGGTGGGGATGGATCTTTTGAGCAGTAGAGAGGGGCAAACAGGAGAGGGACAGAGGGGTTTTGCGTTGCGAGCTTATTATTATTCCACCTGCAACTGTTGGTGCGAGGGGCTGGGACCGCCGCTCAGCACAATCCATACAGGGGAGACAGGGCAGCTTCCCTGCGTAACGAACCCTGCGAGGTACCTTCTTGGTACCCGTTTTCTTGCGCTAACGAGCCAGGGCAGGGACAAGCCCACGACAGGCAGAGACAGGTAGCGACAGACGGACAGGGGGTTCGTTCATTCTAAATTAAAACAGCGCCATGATCTGATTGGCGTCGTCTTTAGCGCATTCTTGTGTTGTGATGTAGGGAAACCGGCCCCGGACTCGGGTGCGATGGGAGAAAGGGAAATCATGGGATCAGGTCTTCGAATTATGTTCCTCGCACAGTTCATCCGTAGGTACATACCCTACACGTACTTTCCCGCACCTACATAGCTACATGCACATAAGTAAAAATATCCATCGTTCCTCCGACCCCCACAACTAGCCGCCATCTGCCTGTGATACATCATGGATCGCAACCTGGCATGTTAGTTGCATCAACTAGTATAAGAGTCCTGGTTCAAGCGCCTTAGCTCGCAAGGCACAGCAATTCTCCAGTTCGACTATCACCACTAGCCGCATGCACCTAATCGACCATCACTATCACCATCACCACCATCACCAGCAGCACCGCAAGGGATAAGAAGATCCTCACGCTGTTCCTGAACGTCCCGAATATTCGTCACCCTCCGTAGCGGCGTGGCCACCTGTTGTGTCACCAAGGACTGACTGTTTACTTATAAGATGGATCCTGTCACTTCGTCCAAGCCTTTTCGAATATCGCTTAAACACAACCGAAGACGAACGCGCTCATAGTCAATCTCATACCACGAATGCTTGGACCTGGACTACTTGGGCGGCCTGGCCAACCTTGACAGCACCAGCAGCACTCTATTTGAATCCCTCTTTGCAAGCTTACCTCAATAGTCCTCCTCCTAAGCTTGGTTTTCCTTGCGAAACTAGTAAGACAATAAGCTTGCTTGGAACCACGCGAGTACCGTACGTGCGTATTTGCTCCTTTCGCCCTTACACCCTTCCTTTCCCGTTCCCCTACCCCATGTATCTCACGCCTGCCGAGTTTCCTGGCAGCCTGGGAGCCCTTCATAAACTTGTGGAACTGGTAACCTGCCTTCAAGTGCAATTTTTGTCAGTGAAGGGAAGATGCATATTAATTAATAGCCAAGTCCCTCGAAAAGATCTCCTGTTCACCCGCTGGATCTCCGCAACGCTGGGGAGCGGGCTGCGGTCGACTAAACTTCATTGGGTTGTGATCTTCATCATCTCGGTCGCCTCTGACGCAACGCCTGCCTATCCAGTGACTATCATTTTTCTACGACTGTTCCCCTAGGTTTCCATTGCCGCGATCCTACAGTAAAGGACTGACGGCGCGTTGACTCGTTCGGTGGTCTCGAGCTTCGATTTCTTTGGGGCATGTCCAGGTACAGAGTGAAGGACTACTTCTCATTAAGAGTTATCGTGTCATCGGAACATCGTGTAAAGATCCCCTCGGGTCCCCGGGGATCTTACTGGCTTCGCCGCATTCCTGCCAGTTCATCACAGCTATGAGACGGTAAGTGTCCAGCTGACGATTACTACGTAAAACGGCTTGCATTCGTCAGTGGTACGCATACCCTCCCCTCCATTAGTTCTTCTCCACTCCACACACTCTTCGCTTCTCTCGGAGCAATTTTCTTCTCTTTGTTCTTCCTCCCTTGCCTGCATGTAGACACATCTCATGCACCCGTCAAGGCTTGGACCAATCTTTGGGATTGTGGCTTCTCATCGCAAGATACGCGAACATACCATCAAGCCCTCACCGCCTGCCCTACGAAACACAGGCCATGTGTGCGACGTAGGTACGGTATCCCTATTATCCATTATCGTGGTTCTTGTACCTGATGATCCACCATCTGGCTACCACGTATGCAGTAGTATTATCTGCATTAGTCATAATACACAAATTGCGCCCTGTCCACTGCTGTAAGACGCCCCAACTGCCAACCAGCCTTCTTGTGGACGGAGGCTAATCCCTCTTCACCGAAAGCTGGCACACTAGTGGGCAGAGACGAAAAGCCCCATCACACTTGGTACCTGCTCCTAAATGCCGAACCATGCCCTGCCATGCCCTGGACTCCTTCGGACATGCAAGTTGGCGCTACACCCGGAGCATTTCGTACGACCACCAATCCTTGGGGGGTTTCACGTATACGACACCGCGAAACTTTCCAGAATTAATATAGTACAGAAGACTTGTCTAAGACCCCTTGCTCAGCTATCGAGACATGACTCAAGCAGACCATTCAAGCTGTGGCACAGAGTACGAAAAGAAATCAGTGCCCAAGGCAAGCACAGCTTCCAAACGACCTAGACAACTAAAAGGCCCCCTGGTGAAGGGACGGAAGCAAAAGCAACGGCCAGGGCCCCCCTCGCCATTCCGGCCTTTCCCCTCCTCTTCCCCTCCCCCGCCCGCGATCTGACGCAACGCTATCGGTTATCGATATGCCCTACCAGGAGACGGGACCAGTCGGCGATGGATGCAAGTGGCGTCATATTGCAATATCCGTCCAGGACGGGGCTATATCACCTGCTATTAATTATCTCTTTTGTTGCTGATTACTTCCCGTATTCTGCTTAAGGCGACTTCCAAGTTGGGATATTTGCAGGAGCATAATTAACTCAAAGCAGGGCTGCATATCAGATGACTGCTCTGTCTAAGCCCAGGCCCTATTATCGCCGGGCCAGCGTGGTGAAAGCGTAAGCAGTCAGCCCATGTCTCCCAGGTACAGACTTGTACATGCGCGTCTGTGCCTAATAAACCGAAGAGCCATCGATCCGAGACCCTGCCAAGTGACAGGGCTGAGATGAAACGCAGTCCACGACGACTTTACGTACCAAGACGCCAGCATCACGGCGGCGTGATAAGCGGTTAAGAGTATCAATGCTGGAGTTTATTAAGTACGATGCACCTGATGGATCCAGACATAACCGGGGCAGTCACTTCTCTTCCCGGCGAACTAACTTTATCTTGTATAAGAGTTGTTGATATTGGCAGCCAGAAGGATGCGAGTAATGTTACTCCTGGGCCGACTAGTACCTTAGGTGCCTTAGGTAGGTATGTAAGATCAGGCATGTCAGCCATCTAACATAATACAGATGTATGTATAAGACGCCCCGGCGATTCGGGTCACTCCTGGAGGCGCAAAGGCCGAACATGCCACCATGTATTAGGTATATAAGGCATGGGGATATCTTAGTGTAAGCGGTACATCTTTCGTACCTACATGTAACTTAGTATGAGTTCGTTATGTAGCCACATGTTCGCAGCCTCTAGTTTACCAAGGACCAGATTAGAGTACCCTTCCAGTGTTGTAACAGTTCTGATGCTACTGGACACTTAAAAAGACTCAACCTGCAGGATGCAAGGCACGATACATCCGTAGGTTACTGTAGCCGAACATTCATTCTTTATTAAGCCACGCTGTTCGACTTCACCCGCACCGGTTATCAGTGGTACTAGATATTCGCTGTCGGCCTTTCCTCCTTATCGCCGTTCTTATCGCGTATCTGACCTTGAACATTCTCCTGCCGCCGTCGTCAGCTAGGGAGGTGTTAGCCAGGAACTCAACCTGTTCCTTGCTCCACCCCATCCCGTGTTAATTCATATCGCCTGGAAGACTACCTAGTAAACCTTAACCTTACTCCGATATAGAGTTCAATCTAGGATGCGCCCGTCCATCAAGGACCAGATTAGAGTAATGACTAGGTGTAAGTAAGGTTGCTACTTAAATCTTTTTTCCCCTGACCGCCACTTGGACATGACTCGAATAATCCAGCACGATTCAACTTTGGCCCTTGATTTTCCCTTACCAACTTTCTGCAAGATTGACCATTGCAGCATTGCAACATTGCAACCTCATCCTGAGACCCAGACCCGGACCCGGACCCGAACCCGGACTACGCCCGACGCGTGCCTGACTCTGCTGCACGTAGTGATTCTGCGCGAGGCTCGATTGAGCGAGTCTGCTACTCGCCCAACTGCAACGGGTCCCGTTACCCATTGCTCGCATATGACGACGTTCTTGCTTCTGTTACTACTCATGCCCATTCGACGACCTGCGGGACTCATGCGGGCGGACGCACACAAGGCTAGATAAGTATTATCGGTGTCACGATCTCGACACCACACACGAGCCCAAAGACATGGAAAAACTTACTTAGATATGATGACAAGGCTACAGTGCACAAAAGGCACCACCTACCTGGTAGATTACTGTTGTGCGATCTAGCCCAGCTACAGTATAATCCTCACGTATCAATCACCCCATTTCGCGAGAGTACCTAATGGGCGTGTGGCGTGGTAGCACGGTAGCGTGGTCGGCATGCAAGTGCTGGGTTCCGCATCCTGATCGTCGACCAATGCGATCGCTGCGACGCACCAGTCCTATCGGGCGTCTCTCTGCTCTTTTCGCTGCTTTCGTTGATTTTCTTTTCTCTCCCCCTCTCCCTCCATAGGAGGGTCGGGTGCTTCGGCCGAGTCCTGTATTCGAGATACGTAGGCCGCCCGGCACGGCGCGGTGCGGTCCATTTTTACATTCCCATACACTTGTGGCTGCGGGTGCTTAAAGACTAGGTACCTACTCATGCATACAGGTCGATGGGCGCAGATCCATTATATCTGGGTTACATGTTACATATCTTCAAACTATGTAGTCCCGCAACGGATTTCTGCATACTACACTTGTGGGTTACTGCCGGCGTCTCTCCGGAGTTTTAGCCTCACGCTGTTTCATGGCCCCGTTCGACCAACTACGAGCCCCGAAAAGGAGGAGACCGGAAACGCGTATTAGTAAGTTGGGCAGAAACTTTAGATCTTATGCAACTTGTTTCCAGTCGTTTAAGTACAACTCACACGCTTGTCTCAGGTGTTGGAAGTTCGTGCATTGTGCTATCCAATTCTTCGTCTGTCTTGGTAGATTCACTTGAAGTCATCGCTGGACATTGACTTGGCAATTACTCAGCTCGCTACACTATAGTCCTCACTTGCAACTACCCACACATTTGAACAGAAAGAAGGTTATATAAGAAGTTAATTACACCAAAAGAGGCTGCTCTCTGCTTATTGGCCTCTCTATGTAAGCAGGTAGTTTATATAAACTTTTCCACGATTTGTTTACAAATGTATTAGTTCCAGGTATAGCAACTGCATAAACTACGATCTGCTTTGTAAATTATCTCGCATCCTTCGAAAGAATTGACATTCGCGGGCTCAAGTCCCGCGATGAACTACTTAATCTGGGCAATCTCTGAGTTCTCGTCAACGTGCAGATGAATCTACAAAACCATGCTCTCTTACGTGTAAGCCGCGTATGCAGTCCGGGAGTGAGTGTCGTCTTTGGGGTGGATATCTCGATTTGGACTGGCTGCTCGAGTTCCATTACAGTTATAGCCTTCTCGCCTCGTCAGAGCCGGATAACATCACACAAATCGCATGTCGTCAAATCCTGCCGGCGCCATCACCTCATGGTAAGACTTCTGTATGCTGTACCTGAGAGATGACCATGAGCATATATACATTCTTAGGAGAATTTATCCCATCGAGATGTGTGTCCTCGAGCGGGCTAACACGAGAGCAAGATTTACAACATGGAAGAGCCGGTTCCCCTGATTTAACAGAATGTTTCACCAGCTATATAGGCACATAGACAGCACTTCATACCATCCACAAAAGAATGCCTGGACCTCCTCTTATATCTGAGCGGAAATTCTTCTCATGAGCTTCCAAGCTATACGGATTAATATAAGTTATTAAGATGTATATATTGGGGCGACTCGAGGTTTGCAGGTGTCAGGACCTATCTAATTAGGTAGGAATGAAATGGTGCAGAGATTGGAGTTGCTGGAACAAGAGAAGTGGGTAAGCCTCTCCTTTTCTCAGCAACGATGGACGCTTTGAGAACTAGGATCAACCACGCGGTATAATAGAACGTAAGTTAGGAACTGTTGGAAAGTGTTAAAGGCAGCCAAAAGCAGAAGTAAGGTAGGTAGGCCAAGTGCAAGGCTCCGCCATGCAGAGCCGCAACTGCTGCGGGAGGTGCTGGAAAACGACGTGCTGAGGCAAGAGGGGACAGGAATTGCGCAAACTTCAAAAAAGGTCCTGGATGGTGACTTAACTAGGCAATTAACAAGTCTAATTCATTCTTCTAATATGAGGATGAATTGCGCTACAGGTATGGCATGGTGGCCGAGCACGCGGAGCCATATAGGGGCTCGGCTTTGGAGTCGACCCCTATCTCTGTGACATGTAACAGCTCCAGGCTGAAAATGTATTCCAAGCCCTGGATCTACGTGCTGCAAGAAAATAAGGGGTCCAAAATGCGGCTCGAAAATAGGCAATGTGCCCAAATTCTCAATCTTGTTCGCAGCAATAAACGATCAATATCGTGCCACCAGAGTCATGAAATTAAGTCATAGAAACGAAATTCGCTAGGGAAGAAAGAGCGAGGACGAACAAGACGATACATAAGTAATAACTTAAGGAGAGTCAGAATCATGACATATGGTAGGAACAATGTGGGTTTGCTGGCGCCTTCTTGCGGATTTGCAGAATGTGTACTTCTCTAGGTAGGTTACATTATTCTGAACATAACTCACTGCCACGCGACTGAAAGCAAATCTCTGATGGTTATGATGAATAGTCCCTTTTTTACTAAACAGGTACCTACCTTATTTGTTTGCACGTATGTGTCAGTGCTTAACAGCTATGAGTCGATGCATATGTTCTCGGCCTCGGCCTCGCAAAACCTTCCAAGGTTGGTATTCATACAGTGAGACCTTCCATATGTACCTGGAGCGTTTTGCTCAGGAAAGACCATTGAAGAAAAATATCGATAGCGCCTAACATATACATACCTACACAGATGGAGGCAGGTACGCGATAAGGGAAGGTACGCCACACTGTGGTGTTGCACTTAAGCTCATCCTGGAACTGGTTCCCAGCCGTGTGCCTAATCGTCGAAACTTTTCCCAATGCAACATCTCTTACTCGACCATTGGCTTACAACGGCTGGCTTTCAACGCTTAATAGAGCATCGGTTTCCATTAGAAGCAGTTTACCGTTGGGTGTCCTGGTTGTGTTTCGGGACGTGCACTCACTAGAGCTCGAAAAGCAGACGAGGCGACTTGGTGTACGAGAACCTGACACACTCAGACATATCGAGACGCGTGCTCGCAGCCACGGGCTATTATTCACCAGACCTGACTAATTTTCCATTCAGAGGTCCCAGGGCTGACACAATTTGAATCACTGCAAACTCAAAAGGTAGTCACAGGGGAAGACAAAGAGGCTCAATAGGTAGAGTCAAGCAAGCAAACTAGAGCATATCTCATTCGTTGGATACCAAACAAAGGGCGGCACTAGGCGCATCTCAGGCAGGCACACAATAATACAGCTAAAGTCGGGACCACCGTAACTCATTCACTGTTGTCGACCACGCGTTTAGTGGGTGGGATTTACGCGACTGTCGACCGCCGACCCGGACAGCCCTGACGCCGCGTACAGTCAATAACAGCTGGATATCTACCTCACTTGTACTCTGCGCACTTTTCGCATGGCATCTAGATATGGCCTAATTAGCCGCTACTAGGTACCTAGTGTTCAACGTTGGAACTCTGAAGCCTCCAGCTGTGACCACGGCTGCTGGCGTTGCTGGGCACAGAAGGAACCAGAGATGACCTGTGGTCAACACATTTTCTTCTAGCCATTCTCTCGGAACCAAGTTTGTTCATCACTCTCTTTACCATTCCCACTTTATTCCTTTCACTTTCAATTCGTGAGATCAATATCATCGCAAACATGTCTTCCTCAGGAAAACCAAGAAAGCAGCCCTCATACATGGCGCCTCGAACTTCAGAGACAACACTACCTCCGATACCTATCGAAGTACAGAACCAGTTGAAGCAGGAGATTGCCGAAGCCGCAAATCAAGCCTTGACGGATTTCGCCTCCCAAGTGCCTATGAATCCTCAGATTCAGCAGCAAATGAGACTTCAATCAGTCTTTATTCAGCAACAGAGCGCGCTGCCACAGCAGATGTATCAGCACATGCCTCAGGAGGTACCTCAGGAGATGCCTCAGCAAGCGCATCGGCGGCTACCCGAGCAGCTATTTCAGCAGATGCATCAACAGACGCCGCAACGGGGCCCTCAGCAGATATCCCAGCAGATGTCTCAGCAAATGTCTCCCCAGATATCTCAGCAGATGCCTCGGGAGATGCTTCAGCAAGCGCATCAACAGCTACCCCAGCTGCTACCTCAACAGCTATCCCAGCAGATGCCCGAGCGGCTGCCTCAGCAGGTAATCGTCCGGCAGGCTATGCCAGTTTCACCAATGGAATTCCCGCAGGGCAATTTCCCTATGGCCGTCTCGCCAATGCGGCTCCAGCAAGGCAATATTCAGCAACAATTTATGCCCATTGCATCAATGCAAACGCAGTCCCAGCAAGGCAATACTCAGCAGCATATGCCCATCTCACCGATGGCATCGCAGCGATTCGATGTTCAACCGCTAACCTCCATTCCAGCGATGCAGCCCCGGCGAGCGAATATCCGGCAACCTATGCCCGCTTCACCAATGCCGTCCCAGCAAGGCGACATCCAGCAGCCTATGCCCGTCTTGCCGGTGGAATTACAGCAAGGCGATGCTCAACAGTATATGCCTGCCCTGCGGACGGGAATCCAGCAGAACAAATCTCAGCAATGCTTGGCGGTTCCGCCATTATCGTTCCCGCAAGGCTTGATGCAGCGGCAAGTGCTCGTACCGCAAATTGACCCCGCTCTGGTCTTCCAGGAGAAGCTGCGGACTTTTGTGAAGAACCAAGCTTCGTTGGACCCTTCGGTCAACTTCGTGATAGAGCTGGACGCCGCCCTTGGCTCTGAGCCTCCTCTAGGGACTCCAGGTAAGCACCTTCTTATCTCTTCATTTTATCCAAAAGAAATAGGCACGATCGTAACAGCACATGATTTTTGAGCGTTGAGTCGTCTGTCGGAAAGCTCATATATTAATACGGCTTCCGCAGAATTCGAAACTTTTTTTCACAATAAGCTCGTCTATTGGGAGATCTTCAGCAGATTTGTCGCTGAGAACGACTTCGAGGACCACAACGAGCCGCAGAAGCTTATCCGTTTGGTGCAGATGATGAAAGAATTGGGGCGGGTTGATTCGGCGTTTATGTGTCATATCATGATGGTCGCGTACGGTACGTTGCCGCCGCATTCCCTCTCTCCTCGATACCGCTAACACGGCTTTTCCCACCTCAGAGTACTTCTTGAGGATGAGTCTTTCTCCAATAGAGGTAAACCGGCTGTATGGGTTTGCGCTAATGCTCCAGCAACATGGACTGATGGACAATCCGCCGTGTGGTTTCCCGACCCACCCAATGGAGGGAATCACTTTCGACACTTCGCTCTTCGAGGAGGAAAACCCAGACGAAGTGCTGCGCACTTCCGCTCCTCCCAGAAGCCAGCCTGCTGACAACCAGGGTGGTTGAGCGATAGCATGTTCTGGTTAGAAATGGATGTTTGGTTGCACGATTTCGACGGTAGCCCAGGAAAGTGGCTTTGGCGGAGGATCTAATATCTCTCGAAGTTCTTGACGAACTTTTGGGATTGATCATGACGCATTGAGCGTTACTAGCATTATTGATTGGCATTGCGAGCGCGGCGTTCGGATTACCTCGTGTAATACGAGAAGGGCCTTCATAGCCGAGATGAATTGGGATCCATGTTCTCCTATTCACAGAGAAGATTAGGCAGTAAGTGCTCAACTGGATGGATGGCATACTATCCCATACTTTTGATTTAGTGTTTAAGTTTTGAGTTGGCAAATTGATTCCCTACCTCGCGTTAGAAGAGCAACGGACTGGCAGCGATGCCCTTGGAACTCATAAGAAGCGTTCTTCGCAGACTCCTGTAGAACTACCGTAGAATCTGTCAAGTCGGTACTTCTGATAGGCAACTTGACAAGACTAGATTAGGTACCTAGATACATTCGCTTGTCAGAGGATATATGAAATGGGACGATGCGTCTAGCGCCTCCAACTGATGCGCCGCAAGTCGAAAGCTTTAGCTATCGAGCTGAACAACCCGGCGCAGTGTGAGCTCTCTAGACCGGCGACGTAACTGGGTGGAGATATTTGCCTTCGTGGAATTGATGCTTACGAAGATTGGGTATGAAGAAACTAAATTGAATTCGATGGGACATCTTGCCCTAATCCTTTTCTATGAAGAAAGGCTGGAAGCTTTCTTTAAGGATGTGAGGCTTCCTATCTGCTATATCCATAATCATCTGACCGAAAAGCCCGTTCGCCCAAGTGAACCTGCAGCATCATGTTAGTTCGGGCGCAAGACTTGGGATAATCGAGGATTTGGACTCACCACTGCCGGGTCCAACTACTCGTATCGAAGCTATCGACGCTCTCATGAATGAGGCCGTATCCATCTGTACTTTGTAGCACCTCCTTTATCGCTGATATAATCTCTCCATCGTCGTCCGAGGTCATTGCTCGCACTAAAGAATTAGTAATGGCTTACTTATACGAGGAAAACAGGGGTATCGATATGTCAAATAAACGACAAAAGTGAAATGTACCAAGTCAGGTAGATCGGGGAGCTACATACTAATAGCAGACATGGGCCACGCTGCGCCTGGTCTAATATGCGGACTGCCGACGGCGTTGATGTACGGGCCAGCACACCACCAAGGGTTACTCCTACTGAGGACGAAGGCCCGCGTGTCCTGATACACGGGATCATCCTTATCGACATATCCCAAGAAAGGCGCCGAGAGGAGGGAGGGGATATTCGCATCATCCATGAGATTTTGCCCCCCGAAACCGTCGACTTCGTACGCGTATATTTTCTTGCCGTTTGGCGCCGTCACAATGCCCCACTGGTCGATGGCTTGCTTAATCTCGGCGGCCATGTCTCTCATTTCCCGCGATAGACCCTTAGGCGCATTTGGCAGTCGATCCATGATTTTCGATGTTGAGTCTAGGTATCTCGACAGCATCATGTTCGCCGGAATGCTGAAGTCAAACATGGCAGTATCGTCACTCGGGCGAAAAGGGGAACGCACAAGACCCGTGTCGTTTACCGGGCTTCCCATACCGTTGTTTCCCAATGTGCCTGAAGCAGACATAGTTAACGACTGGAAAGTGTACGCAGGCGGGATCCATTTTCCGTCTGGTCCATATGTAGGTTTTCTCATTGCTTCCGAGGCAGCTAGGATAGACTGCACCGCCGGGATCCATTGAAACTTGCCGAAGAAATCCACGTCTCCTGTTGCAGTGTAGTAGTCATGCGAGAGTTGCAGGAAACCTCCAAAATCATCCAATTCGAAGTTGCAAGTGAAAACAACATTACGGTCGTACGAAGGCGTGACAGAGTATGTGCCTCCATTCGACACCGGGGACATCCCTGACTCGGGTGGAGGCTGGAAGGCGTTGCAATAGGGTGATATTATCAGGTATCGAGCCTGCAGATTGATAACGCCGCGAAATACCGAGGCGATGTCATCATTCGCATTTTTCAGTACGGTTTTATACGGAGCTATCTGGTTCGCAGAGTCGCGAATCCACATAGCGTTGATATCACCGGTAATGACAAAGGCCAGCTCTTCCTCCGAGTTATTAGCCGCGACTCCTCGCCATTTGATCGCCGTGTCGAGCGTGTTCGGGAACGTATTCTCGAAAAGACGGAACAAGTCTACATCGTAGATATTATCCTTCGACTGGTTGATGGCATCCTCGACGAGTGTCGAATTGAAAGTACGACATTCGGGAGCTGGTCGCTGGTACGCGAGCTGGTAGGCGCCAGTCGATAGAGGCGGGTTTCGCGACAGAGAGTAACTCGAGTAGGAGGGACAATTCTGGCCAAAGGCATGCGCAATGACCAGAGATACCGACAGTATCACATCGCTCGACCGCATAGCGTTAACGCGCAATTACCCTTCAAGATCCCCAGAAGAACAACGACAGCAGAAGCTGTGGAAGAGAAGAATGGAAATTTAAATTGCAGAATAACCATTGGAACTAGACGAAGGAATCGTGTCCTTAGACAATGAGCACTAGCGGGTTAGTATGAGGATGATCCAGGCTGACAGGCCAAGAGTCTTGGCCCCCTGGAGGTCTAGAATTAGATCGCCCATGGCACTGTCCCTCGTCCGAATTGACAGTAATACGGATACGCTTGCCATAACAGGCTATTCAGAGCACCAACGAGGTTAAGTTGGTTAAAGAAGTTCTAAAATGGGGTTCGATCTGACTAAAATCGAGGGTCTCGATGATTCAGCTGCGTTCACGTTGTCTCGTCAACCAACTCGATTTAATTCAGTGTCGCGGTATGGCGGAATGAATTATCTGCAGCGAACACGGATAAGTGGAGCTAAGTGGCTCACATGCTTACCTAAACCGTGGATGCTGAATTATTTCACGCTTAACCTCAGGGGACGTAGCAGATCCACTAGCTTCTGCTCGGCATCCGGGATGACGTCGTTCAGCGCTATCGGTGCTCTTATCGTTCCTAATTGAGTTATGTTGCTGCATGCCTTAGTGGAGATCACCTGCTCACTGAGCGACTTTTTCCTTGCGCTGTGATCCGAAGCTCCGGACTCTATCACCTCCACCCTTCGCGACTTCGCGATATTTTCTTTTTCTTTTTCTTTTCCTTCCTCCTTTTCTCGCCGCGCGTCTCGTCCTCTTTCAATGATTCCAATGTCGTGAGCCCATACGACATTGTGCCCCTGCTTCCGTCCGTTTTCCGTTCGAGATCAAAACAGACGACAAAACCCCGCGTGGGCCATTACAGACGCAGCCATGGTCTTAATCGATCTTCGCGATATCCTCAGCTTCCCGCACGGCGATAATGCGACCGACACCGTCATCAATAACATACATTTCAATTTGACGACGCTTGACCATTGGAACTATACCTATTACCCTACCAATAATACCCTCTCCAATGGATCATGGTGCTTCCTCGTCGACTCGCCGTATACTCCGGTCGGCCTCTTACCCAATGGCACTTTTCTAAATAGTACTTGGTGCTATCTAGCGACACAGCCCATCGGGGATCGAGCGCGAGCAGGTATCGGCTTTGCGGTGGCTTTCGCCTTGTCTCTGGTATTCGTACTGGTAAATCTCAAGAAGCATGGCGAATTGCATCTCCCGGCCGAGAAGAGGTTTTATCCCATAGGAAGAAGATGGCAATGGTACTGGTCAATATTCGTTTGCGCCGCGGCTCTCATCGGCCTTTTCACTGGCATCGATGTCGATCGGTACCGTGTCGTGGAACTTCCTATTGTCTTGAACGTCTTCTTCTGGTACCTCATGCAGATGGGTTCCATGGCGCTGGTTTGGGAGGCCGTGCGGCATTGGGGTAGCTGGATGGAACGCCAATTTATCGACCCGAATCCCTTCGTACTTCAGCAAACCGACAAGAGAGGCATGTTCGAATTCTGGTTGCCACTGTTCTTCTACCTGTGGCTGTGGTTGGTAGGTCAATTCTGCAACAAGCATGCAATACACGACGAAGGCACTAATCAATTGCTCTCCTCTAGAACTTCTTCCTTATTGTCCCACGAAACTGGGGTGCGATAGAGCTACAGCGTTCTCCCGATCAGACAGTGCAAAACGCGTTGCCCGCTGCTACCGACGGGCGTTTCAAAGCGGCAACGTTCTGCCTCTTTATATGCTGGTGTACCATCATGGTATCCCTCTGGCATTCCATTCGGCACTACGAGCCCCGTAATCGTGGATTATTCAACCGCATCATTGGATTTCTGGGATATATGCCATTCCGTTTTACGTTGATGGTGCCACTTGCATTGGCCATTGTCGCATATCAGGGTCTATGTGCCTGGGACTTTAGCTTGTCGCCTCTGAACGTCAAGACCAACCTGCTCGCGATGTACCTGGGGGGCTATGCACCAAGTCTTCTACTTATCATCATTCAGGTCATAGCCGGTTTCTTGCGCCCGAACGAGGACCGTGAGCTCATCCGACAGCGACGAGAACGAGGACAGGCTATTGACCAGGAACTGGGTCTTGTTCGGAAGCCTGCTTGGTGGCGTCGTGCAAATGGCGATATACCGGCAGAGAGCATGCGAGAGCGCATCATGCGGAACGTGCGGGAGGTCGGCGGTGGACGACCGACAGCGAGAGAGATTGAGAGGCTGGCAGAAATGCGAGCTGCGGAAGTTGAATCCGAGGCCAATAGGAACAACACCATAGAGATGAACGAAATGCGGCGCACGAACAGCATCCGGAGTGGCGCCATCGGAACTCCCGCGCCGCCGCCGTATGCGCCTTATGGGGGCAAATCGGACCAGCGCAGATCTGAACGTACGGTGCAGGTGGCCGCTAGCCTCCTGTTCCCGAACGCAAACCCTGAAGCCCCTACTACGGAACGGGGTAGGGGTCTGGATGCAACCAATGAGCCCGCCCGACGTCCGGGTACGAGTGAGAGGAGCTCAAGTACAGCGAGCGGTCTTTCTACGAGCGGACCACCGCAACAGATCAGGAGCATGCTCGATATATGAAGCTCTGGAAAATAGCATGGAAGTATGGCACGGACGGTATGGTCGGTCGGTCTTTACTCAGGGTTCGTGATGACTGGATGCGGCGTTAGGAGTGGAACCTAATATTCGCATTCGCTGGACAACTATGGTTCAAAAGGTTATGCTTTACCTGGAAGGAAAATCACGCAGACTTTGGGATCAAATGCGGGATGATTTGCCATTCGGTTTCCGTGCGCTAGGTATCCCAAAAATGCTGTAGCATATAGAACACAGTTAGCTTATATTAATGCGACGCTTTACGAAGCTTTGTATCTGGCCCCTGTGAACGGAGCCAGGTCTTTCCTAGTCGTGGCCATTGTTTGTCCGGTTAGATGTACCAGACGTAAAGGTCCGCGGATACCTTGGAAGTGTGACAAGTTTCTAGAGGACGGTTGGAGGAGGAGATGTTATATGAATATTCCTATCTCAAATTTAAGGCAAGCAGAAGGCTTCAGGGATGATCCTAGGTACTTAGAATGCGGCTACAATGTGGTGGTTGGTCTGGGTACCTAACTGGAGGTATCCGTACATAGGAGGTATAATGGGTGCTTGATAAGCCGCAGTGGCTGATGCCTTTCACCCCGCTGTAGATCTTACAGCAACCTTGAAGCCACATCTTTCTGGCCTCTAGCAATCTGCTCACGATCACTTTTCCGCATTCACTCACGAAGCTTCATCATAAGGCTTGCTCAACTACTAGCAGGGTATTCCTGGGGAAATCATATCTCGGAGTTCAGAGCATTATGTTTTCCAAAAGCAACGCCCGGCCAGTCGACGGGTAACAGGTGAGTAATGAGTCCTACGCTCATCAGGGATTGACGTGCGTTCCCACCGAATCCGCATCCGATGTCTCGCAGTTTCGTCGCCCAGCACTAGGTACACGTATCTACCCATCCTCCTTGTGGACCAGCGAAGAACATGCTTCGTCGTATACGATTGCCAAAGCTACCTCCTAATGCAACTCTTTCACTCACATCAGTTCACACGGACGCGTTGGGCGAAGCTGAGAGCAAGCCAAGCAAGAGAAGAACGAGCTGAACTTATACTGCTCTGATCGCCGGTGGCATTCCCCGCCGTAGCAATTTGTGAGTGAGGATACAAGCAGTATCGTACAACTCCCTGCATCTACCCAATCATAGCTAGTTGTCCACATCCTCCAAGCAATGTAACCTCGAAACCCATCCAATGGCAAGAAATACGTCTGAATTCGACAGTTTGAGCAACGATGTGCATGGCACTCATTATGGAAGGTCACAGTGAACATCCGGGCCGAAAACGCCATGCTCTCTTCATTCAGCACGAGTGAGGCTCAGCAGGTAGATTCCTAGGCTAACATCTTCTTCCCGTCGCATTCGCCCTTAAAGCCTCGCCTTCAGGTTTGCTAGAACCCCGGTAATAGAAGCTCCTACGGGCATGCTCCCCGGGCATTACACAGAATTAGCAGGCACCGGATATTCATACCCTGCAGAACGTTGCCTTTGAAAACGGCTGACCCCGTAGGACAAGCTGCAAGGGTTTCTCCTAACGGAGAAATTGACATTATTGTGAACCACTGGAGTTGGTAATATGCTGCTGACACCAACTTGCTTCTGGAATTGATCCCCAAGTCGACACCCTCACCACAAATTTCAATTCCTGTTTCGCTTTTTCATTGCTTTCCCGCCGGTTGTCATTCTCCTCGACTTTTCAGGCCCAATGGACCTAACCGCCACGTCCAAGGATTCCATCGAGCTTCAAGTCGCATCTCGGAACACTCAAAACAATGCAGACACACTTTTCTCCATATCCGATTTTTCGGGTGGCAACTACCACTCTTCGCGGGATGATACGACGCTCAGGCGGCTCGGGAAGCGCCCGCTTCTCAATCGCAGTTTCGGATTCATGTCAAGTCTAGGACTATCCTGCACCGTCCTGTTATCCTGGGAGGGTATCTTGGTGACGTCCATGCCGACGTTTCTGAGCACAGGTCCCGGAGGCGTTGTTTGGGCGTTCCTAATCGGATGGGTCGGCATCACTTCAGTCTACGCCTCCGTGGCCGAGCTGGCTTCAGTAGCTCCGACCGCAGGCGGGCAGTGTAAGGCGGCATTTCCTATCTTTTTTATTTGCTAGAATCTGCTTGTCGCATTGAAGGAATAGATACTTACTAAACTCTTCCTCGATGGGCAGATCATTGGGTTGCGATGATGGCACCAGATTCGTGTGCCAACTTCCTATCTTACCTGACTGCCTGGCTTACGACACTAGCTTGGCAAGCCATAGCTATCACCACCAGTTACTCTGTCGCGACTATTATCCAGGGTATCGTCGTCCTGGCCGAGCCGTCCTATGTTGCTCTCCCGTGGCATACGGTGCTCATTACGTGGGCGGCAGCGGTGTTTTCCGTGCTAGTCAACTCGACCACCGGTCGCGTACTAGCCAAATTTGAGGGTGTCGTCCTCATATTACACCTGACGGGCTTCTTTGGTGTTCTTGTCCCACTGGTCTATTTCGCGCCTCACAATGCGCCTTCGGAGGTCTTTACCACCTTCACTAATAACGGCGGTTGGTCAACACAGGGGTTAGCCTTTCTCGTTGGTGTGCCTACGGTCGCTAGCACCATGACTGGCGCCGATTGCGTCGTCCACATGTCGGAAGAGGTCCGCTCGGCAAACATTGTAGTGCCGCACGCCCTGCTGTACACCATCTTCATTAATGGAGCTCTGGGATTCGCTATGGTTATCGCCTTATTATTCTGTATCAGCGATGTTTCGGCAGCGGTCGCAGCCGCTGATACAATGTTCTACCCCTTTCTTCAAATCTTCGAGTCCGCCGTTAACTCGACTACTGGTGCATGTCTTATGGCTGGCGTCGTGCTTGTACTATCAACTGCGAGCTGTATCAGTACCTACGCATCAGCATCGCGGATGATGTGGTCTTTTGCACGAGACAAGGGGCTTCCTTTCGATGGGCACTTGGTTAAAGTAAGTGGTCGCATCACATATGCTATCATTGCTTAGCCCTGCCATGCGCTAACTTATTTCTACTAGCTGAACCGAAACACGCTTCCCGTTTACACCATCATGACTACCATGGCGACTACAGTCTTGGTATCGCTTATTGTACTCGGGTCCTCCGTCGTGCTATCCGCTCTACTCTCGCTTCTACTCGCGGCTATATATTCCTCATATCTGCTCGCATGCGGGCTCCTGCTGTACCGCCGTGTAACCGGGGCCTTTCACCCTTATGTACCAGGCATCGACGAAGACCCCATTCACTCAGGCCAGCTCTATTGGGGCCCGTGGAAGCTGCCGGAGCCTTTCGGCACCATTAATAACGCCTTTGCCTGTGTGTATACCGCCTTTGTATTGTTTTGGTCTTTCTGGCCTGAGGCCAACAATCCGAGTCCTGCGGAGCTCAATTGGAGCGTGGTTGTGTATGGGAGCGTCCTCGTGTTTAGTATCGTCTGGTACGTCGTGCGAGCTCGACATTATTTCAAGGGTCCTATAAAGGAGGTTTAGCTTTGCAACCATATATTGATCAAATTTGCACATATCACTCAATTTTTGGCATCACTTGTCGTACTAATTGTTTCGTTATACTGGCGTGTTGTCGACCTCGGGTTCCTTTGCTGTGATCCTAGTACAGGAGCTCTCCACAGAGCAATGGCCATTGAAGGATCAAGAACTGGTAGGGATCATCAGCCTTCGTTGCTACCATAAGCTGACTTTGATTATACAAAGTGCTTAGGGGCTTGCGTATATTCCGGGGTTCATTTACGCCGCGGGCAGCATTCGTACCAAATACGACATCTTCCGGCATGGACTGTTATTGGTTAGACTCACGTCGCCTTTCCTACCTGTGACCGAGCTTATTCGACGTTAAGCTGCTGCGTTCTGGCTTAGCATGCACGGCCGATGTAACGCCAACCGGCCCGCATCACTCGCCCACCGCACATTCCAGACCTTGCAGGCCTATCCTGGCTTATTAACAAGGCTACGACGCCGAAGGTAGCCAGATAGCCTGCTAAGGAAAAGCAAGATCTACACTAGTGCTGACTTGCACGGCAGTTGGAGTAATACTCTCGATTTATCAGATCTTATCCATTAGCTTTCCGCTGACCGGTTAAACGGCCGCCGTTAGCAAGGACTAAGAGCTCCGGATGACGACTTTGACGATACGTTTTGGATGTCATCTTGGTGTTTTAATTGCTTCTTCTAGTCCATCGCGGCATACCTATTCGCGCATCAGAGCCCTACAGAAGTGGGGTTACGGGCGTGTTACAACATGCCACCGGATATGGCGTTTTTTTCTGGGCGCTCCCTACCGAGTCAAGATGCAGCATAGCAAGGACACGGATTGGTCAACCTAGGGTAGATGGTCCTATTCGGTCCTTGAAGATGATCTGAAAAGAAGCACATAGTCGATCATCCTAGGATAGGTAGTGGGTCAGTCCACATCATCCACGACTCCTCTATGTATTACCTAAGCTATTTAGTCTTGTGCTGAATAGGTTTATTGTCGTCCTCGTTATGTTTGCTGGCGTTCCTCGCGCTTGCGTGGAAGCGGTTCGGCACAATGGGCGCTTGTCTAGTCTATTAGAACTTCAATCTAGAACTTCAACAAGACATGCACGGTGTAGTTATCCATTATCCCCACCTGCTGGATGGAGAAATTTACTACATACACCATCCACCTAGGTTGGCCCTCTCACAAGATCATCGAAGTGCCTAGGCCTACGACGAGACACAGCATGCCACAAAGATTATAGATATCGCATCAAGAGATGGGTGCAAAATCAGGGTATTCGCCCTCGAAATTATCCTATCTCATACTACTGTGACCCCTCAGTTGCTCTCCTAGCACCCGAGTTGATTCCTCCGCGACGTGTAAGGCTCCGTTTGAAATCCAAAATTTTATAGCAAAGGACGACGTCTACCAGGCTTGACGTCGTGTGACTGGATACCCCGCCCGCTCTACTCGTCGTTTTCCGCTACGACGTCGGCGATGGCGACAATGGCCGGTGGGGCTCTGGCTTCGGGCTGGCTCAGGCTGGTGTCTCGGTCTCCTAGAGTTGAGTGAGCAAACTTATGAAGATTCTGAGACTGTGGTTTTTGAAGAATCACGGACCTAGGACCATAGAGGAAGCGATGCCGGTGAAGCCCAGAAGGGCAAGGATAACAGTCTTGTAGAGCATGTTGAAGGTAAATATTGGTGATAGTATTTGGTACTGAGTGCGGGTCTTTCAACTTGAGGTTTAGGATGAATAGACGATGCTCGAGAATCTCGATATTCTGCTTTACCAAGTGGGATGAAGGTCCTCTTATGTTTATGAGGCTCCTAGAAAAACGAATTCCTATGGCGGCTGGGGGTCATATATAACGATATAAGTATCACAATCTGGCGGGGTTGTATATGTGATCGACCCACTAATGTAAAGGGGGGGATTTGTTAGCTTCACCGTAAGACAGGTAGATAGGCTCTTGGCCGTGCATACGTGGACTCTGAGCCTACATCTTGGGTAGTATCCAAAGGCTCGGCACTGGGAACAGGCTAATCCTACGCTACTTGTAGACCAGACGATTCCGATCTGCACCACATGCTTGCAGGTCTCATGAGGTCCGATTAACCTGGTACGCTTACATTGAGGTCATACCAGGGCTCATCGGCCCAGTATCAGTGGATCATATTTTTTCCCCTCTCTCAAAGGAATGGAAACTATACCAAGTCTCAGCCCCGTCGAAGAATATACCATTGTTAACCATAGTTCTCTCTGGTTCCATTATATCTGGCGGCATGGAAAAGCATTCTGAAGACTCTCAAGATCCCCTACTCCGTCCCTCGGCCGAGGAGAGCAGCATACACTTACGGAACTCTTCGAGTGAACAGAAGAATGGGAGCCGGTCGATACGCCTTTGGCTACGGGCGAATGCTCTCCTCCTAACGATATTTGTCTTGCTACTATACGTCGCTATAGCGTTAACAGTCGATATCGCGGTGAGGTTTGCTGGACTGCCGCCGAAGCAGGCATCTGATAGTTCTTCCAGTACGATGAATTCACATCAAAACTCGTTGAGACTGAATACATGCTTACATGGATGGCATTGCAGCTTTGATGGGAGATGTCATACGATATGAAGAGAGAGCGGAATGGTATCCTCCTGGATCTCCCTTTGATCAAGGGCCGTCCGATGAACTAGATGCAGCATGGGACGACCTGCTACATGGCAAGTCCAATATTACCCAGGATTTTTCATGCGAAAATACTGATTCTTTTCCAAGCTATCAACATCAAGGTCACGGGCGATGAGCTGGACTTCCTCGGCATCAATAAGACGAACAAGGTCCAAGTGAACGGCGGTTACTATATCGGCTCAATTGGCGTCTACCACCATCTCCATTGTCTGAATAATCTACGGATGGTGGTACATTGGGACTATTACGAGTCCAAGTTTGCCGGCTCTCCTTACTTTGACCATCTCGGCAAGGAGCACTCGGGTATGTCCACCTACCTGACCGGCCTGATGAACTGCTTTGTGTAGGTACATAACGATGATGTACGCTAACATGAAGAACGGTTTCCTAGACCACTGCATCAACGCCCTTCGCCAAGCCGTTATGTGCCACGCAAATACCGCAATAACCACGTTCGAATGGGTGGACGAAGATAACCAGCTCGACGGCAAGGAGCAGAGGCTGGACGCCGTGACGACGTGCGCGAGGTGGGATAGCCTGGACGACTGGGCGCGCCAGCGGATCCTGGTTGCGGGGAACTACACCTACCGGCCAGGGCCGTTCGAGCGCGGCAAGCCAAAGAGTAAAGACATCATAGGGTGAGACGGGACAGGCAGGCAGGCTGAGCACGTTCGTTGCTTATCTGGACGTTTGGGATACCTAGCATGGCATGTAGCCAAGATTGGCTCTCGGCGAAATGGATGCCGTGGGCTTACATGTGAAGTTCCAGAGGGTGGACCAATCATGGATCTCGTGACTCCCCTCTCATGCAGGATGGGTTGCTGTGCTTGCGCCAATATTCATACGACAGCTTGGCTACTTCGTAGAGTTAGTGAGAGGGAGGACGCCGTCTGGACCCCTGATCGAGGTAGCCCTATGGGATGACTGTGCATGCCGCCCCGGTCAGAGCGGGGTATAAAATCCTAGGTATGGTTCAGGTTACGTTATTGCGTCTCACATAGCCCCCAATGCGACGCCTGCTTATGGCCTAACAGATAGAGGTCGAAACAGGTCCTATGCACGATATGAGTTAGGTATCGGTATGCGATCGTGTAATCTAGCTTGAGCTGTGCGATATATTATGTTCCGCCTTTTATTCGCGGGGTCCATGAGGAACCTCGATGCGGCTCACCGGTAGGTACCCGTATGCATCCCTTGCCTCGGACTGTCACGGTGCCGTGCCGTACAACCAACAATCACATCGGAAGGAGCCGTTTTCCCCCGTACAACAAACAATGAAATGTGATAGGTTCCGAACACCCCGAAACCTAATCCCATCATCCCTTATAATAATGCATGCATAGGAGATAGGGGAGATAGGCATGGATCTTACCTAATCCTCTCGCTCTCGCTCTCCCTCTCATCACGCTCCTCCACGTGATAACTGCCTAAACCACCAACCACCAACCACCGCCTTTTCCTCTTCCATCCTCCTTTCTCATTTCCACATTCTAGACCATTGTATTGCCCCTGAGCCCCCTCCCAATTTATCGTCTCGCTTAGCCCTACGAAGTACCTAGCATGGCAGCCCACCCCACATCCGAGGGCGAAATCGCCTTCGACGCCCCTGGCGCGGGGAAGCCCTGTCATACGTGGTACAAGGTCATCGGCAGCCTGACGGAATCGGCCAAGCCACCGCTCGTCGCGCTCCACGGCGGGCCCGGCTCCGGACACGACTACCTGGAGGCGCTCGTCGACATCTACGAGGCGCGCGGCATCCCGCTCGTGCTGTACGACCAGATCGGCTGCGGCCGCTCGACCCACCTGCGCGAGAAGCTGGGCGACGAGTCGTTCTGGACCTTCGAGCTGTTCATCAAGCAGCTCGACGGCCTGGTCGACCACCTCGGCCTGCGCGACTCGGGCTTCCACATCCTCGGCCAGAGCTGGGGCGGCATGCTCGGCAGCGCGTACGCCGCCCGCCGCCCGCGCGGGCTCAGGCGGCTGGTCATGTCCGGCGCGCCCGCCAGCATGCCGCTCTACAAGCAGGCGTGCAAGAAGCGGCTCGCGGAGCTGCCGGAGGCCGTGCGCACGACGCTGCAGGAGTGCGATAGCAAGGGCGACCACGACAGCCCCGAGTTCAAGGGCGCCGCGGCGGTCTTCATGAAGAACTTCGTCTGTCGGCTGGACCCTATACCCGAGCCCATTCAGCGCACCTTTAAAAATGTGCGGGAGGACTCTACGGCGTATAATACCATGTAAGCCCCCTTTTTCTCTTTCCTTCACCTTCTTGACGGCTTCTTTCTGTTTCTTGTTATTACCTACGTGTACGGCCTCCTGACGCCTCGGTGCAGGCAAGGCCACTCGGAGTTCGACACCGTCGGCTCGCTCAAGGACTGGGAGGGCTGGAAGGACGCGCACAAGATCGAGGCGCCGACGCTGCTGCTGAACGGCAGATACGACGAGGTGATGGACTTCGTGGTCGAGCCGTTCTTCAGGACGATCAACAAGGTCAAGTGGGTCACGCTGGAGAACTCGAGCCACGTCTCGCTCTGGGAGGATCGGGAGCGCTTCATGCAGCTTGTCGGCGACTTCTTGTCTTACGAGTAGCTGGCGAGAACTGGGTGTGGCATTGTGTACCTACCTACCTAGGTACCTAACATATCCTCCGAGTATCAAAAGGCCGCGAGATTTCTGTTTGTAGCGTTCATTGGTTCTCGTGTCTAGCCGTTAACTTTTGTTGGAACCCCTACCATAATGAGTGTACCGCCTCGTGCAGGCAATTGAGTCAGGTACGGAAGACTATCTTGAGCTTGCTAAAGAGTATATGGCAATACTCTACGTATTTGACCGCTCTTGATGCTGACCGTCATCGTTTCTCGGCCGGCTGCGCCTCTCAATAGATCGCACTATACGGGTACAGTACAATTAGGGTTCCAATGAGCATTGCGTAAAGGTTCCTATCATGTCTACCTAGGTATCTACCCAATCCAACATCGGGAGGTCTTCCCATGCCACTCTAAACACTCTCCTCTCTACCTAGGTAGTTGAGTCCAACCCCTGGGAGTGTTTTGAGAAAGTACAATATGAGTACTACGGATGCAGCGGCGTATGCCGCGTCGTACAGAGGCTCCAGGCCGTCTCAATATAGTATGTACAATCGAAGGGTACTTTTCTCTGCCGTGTATGCTAGATATCTAGCCACGTCGCAGGTCTTTCATGAGACCTTCAACAACATCGTTGAGTGTGGCGCCGAACATTCCAGCTTAAAGGATCCCTGAGAACCCCACGGCCGAGGCACAAGAGCACACATCGAAGTCGCGCTTAGAGGGCTGCGTATATAGGTACATTTCAGGCTTTCCCTCATAATTATGATCTCGAGAATGGGTGGGCCTCGGTATTTAGCACATACTCGTCCAGGCTGACTACATCAGGAGGGGAGAAAAGCAAGTAGAAATACTTGAGGGTCTCCGCCAGCCAGAAGCTCTGGGGATCGTGTTAGCAGATGTTGAGCAAAGAGGTTCAAAGGCTGTCATTACCTCCATGTAATCAGATTGGGGCAGCGAGTCACGCGCGTGGGTAACATCCTCAACTGCGGCATGTGTCCCTCGCTCCGTCTGAGTGCCATTCGCTATCGCTGTGAACATGCCCCAGCCTAAGTCCTGCCAGACCGGGTTTCCAGTAACGCGGTACATTATGAACACGCTTTCGATGGCCTCGGGTCTCAGAATGTAGCGGGGGTCTTTGGCGGTGGTGAATCCCAAGGGTAGGTGCTTTTTATCTATAGTGAGATTAGCAACGAAGACTACTAGTGTCCGCCAGGGATTGACCCACACTCAGGTCTCTTCTCCTTTTCTCTGTCGAAAAGCTGCGGGTTCCACTCGCAGTCGTCCCAAGCCCTGCATGCGACCATATTGATCCTCTCAGGCATCATCCCCGTCGGAAACTTTTGATACCCGTAGACGCAACCGAGCGTAAGCTTCGTGCCAATGTCGACGTACTCCTTGCTATTCATCAGTTTTCCACCGAGGGCGTACGTTCCCCCCAGGAAACATCCCAGGTGTTCGACTTCCTCATCTAGATAGACATTTCCGTCTTCGGCAACTCTTCCGCTGCTAGGCATAAGTATATCATCATTGCCAGGAACCATGGGTCGAAACAGTAGCTTCTTAGCACCTTCCATGAACCCTTTGCTCATGATCTCGTATTTCGCTTCGCGCCCGCCCAGGAGTGCATGAGTCTTCGGCAGGTATTCATAAAGCTGTTACATGTCAGCATTTAGGTCTAAAGAACGAGCTGTCCCATGTTGCAGTGAATTATAATGCCATGGAGAGGAACGTACTGCAATGAATTAGCGCTAGTTTGATCAATGCTTGGCGAGAAGGGGCTCAGAGTTTCTCTTTCATGTCTCTCACATACCACTATCTGCGCAACCAGCAAGGGTGAACTGGTTCCCCGAGACCACATCCTGTCGACTCATCGAAACCATCGTGGGCCATAATCCTGGGAGTTTGGTTTTGTTTTGTCCCTCATAAAACACGTCCATAACCCTCGTAATGGCATCGTAGTACTTCGGATCACCTGTGAGCTGTGACAGTCGCGTGAATTCGAGAGATATCGTGCCCGGCGAGGCCGAAACAACCGAGCCTTCTACGACCAGCCCTTGTCCAGTTTTAGCCGCTTGGAAGTCAATGAAATCGACAGGCATGTGGTTCCCGGTATTGAAAGCTCCGTAGAGCAAATTTCCGAGCTCGACGGCTTTCGTGAGCAGGACCTCACGCTTGCTGAGGTCATAAGCGGCCATCAAGCCGCCCAAGTACCGGATATTCGTTTCGAATGTGTTGACTCTCCCGGAGCTGGATTTTCCAAAGTCTATCTGGGCCACGGCGTCGACTGCCTCATCAAACTCTTCTCTGAGACCCATCATCCAGAGGGTGTCGAGTGAGTCGACGAGCGTTGCGGCCCATCCACTAAACTGATCTTGAAACCCTCCGGATAGGGGCTTCAAGGCATCTTTCATCCAAGCATACTTCTTGTACGCTTCCCAGTCGCCCATAAAAACTTCCCTAACCTTCTGGCGTCTCCCCTCTTGGAGCTTCGACTTTGGCGGCCCTTGTGATCGGAACTTGGCCTGAATAGCTGGGAGGCGGTGATGTGGAGTGCCCGTAGGGAGCGGCGTCAATGGACCGGGAGGGTAGTGGAAATGTACAGAACTCCAATCAAAGCTAGCTTTCTTTATAACTTCTGCAGACGTTTTTATTCTACTATTCATGTGCCGTTGCAGCCGTGCAAACTCCGAGTTAGATGCGCCATTGAAAATAGCTGATAGTGACCACCATATTGTCAACGCTCCGAATATTAAGATTAATGTGTCCCGGAATTTGCGCGATCGGTGTCCCATTCTGTTGGCATCGACGGATTCAACAGCAGGATGCCTTCATATGAGAAAAGAAAGAGTAGAAACCAACAAGGAAAGATATCTGGGAATTGAATAATGATAGACAAGGTGGAATAACCGTCGGGTGGCGCCATCGTGTTAAGATTATAATCCACCTCCCTTACTGACAGCCCTGTTAGCCCGTCTAAATATATCGACTAGGATCGAAAGAGTGCACTGTAACTGTACGGCCAAGACGATCTTAGCGCTCCACCTTTAAGGATGAGATCCAACATCACCAAAATAAAATGCCATAGTAGCCAATGAGAAGCGCGCAGCTAACTAAGGTCCACAGGGGTCTAGTCACGATTTACATTTTTGGAACCGCCAAGAAACTCCTGATCCAGAGGCTCGGGGTCGATCCGAGGCCCGTTCTCAAAGGGCGGTTAAACCAAGACATGAAAAGCAAAAGGCGTATGGTGAGGAGCAGGGCGGAAGCATCGGTTCGAATAAACATTCGTTGGAACGATGATACCGACCAGTGTGTCGGTCCGAGCCAGGACAATCGATTGGGCCAAGTACTCTAGGTAGAGCAAGAGAATAGCAAAATGATTAGAGTAACATCACGGGCGGTCTTACGATGTTCTACTATTTCCTACATGTTCTCGTTCTCCTTGAGTACGAATTCCGTATGAATCACTCGCTAGACCGTCTCAGCCTATGCCCATCAAGATGCCCCAGCCCGCGAGAAGACGCCTAAATTCCATTACCTTGTTCATCATTGCTTCTTTCACTTCAACTTTAGCCTCTGCCGCCTGTGCTCCAAATCCCATCGCTGTTCGGATCGGAAACGTCACACTTGCAAATCACCAAATAGCAAGAGGCGCAGAGGTTCATGTCGGAGATCCTCCACAGGCGTTCGCATTCTTACCTCAATGGTATGTGTAGGACGTAGCTGGGAGCTTAAATATGCCCTGAATCTTAAGAATGACCAAATACAGGCCGTCCAACACATCCTTCGTCTACGGAATAGATGGGCATTGTGTCTTTAAGAACGACGCACCTACGAGAGATGCTTGCACAACCATAAGAGGAGGGTCCTACGATGCTTTAGCATCCAAGACTCGTCAGGTAGCAGATGCCGATGATTTCCAAACGGAAAATGTCCCATTCCCGGAGATATCGCGTGCTGCCGACATACTGAAGCTCAACGGTGATACGACCCTGACGGAATTCCCTCTCGGGGTTGCACTGAACGATTGGGGCGCCGAAGGGTATCATCCGATGGCCTCTCTTGGCCTAGGTACGAATTCGACATTTCTGAATAGACTCAAAGACTCTGGCAAGGTAGCCTCGCGAAGTTGGAGCTTCTTCTGGGGCCGCAATGGTGGATCTTCCACTTCGCAGATTGACGGATCGTTGGTGTTCGGGGGTTATGATCGAGCCAAGCTGTCTTCCGGGGAGCGATACGTGGAAAAGCTCCAGAATTCAACCTCACCCTGTGCCACGCAGATGATAGTCACCATAACGGATATGGTTCTCAACTTTCCCAACGGGACCGACGTCAGCATATTCCCGAAATCGCTCTCCACGGCCTTGGTCGCTTGCATTGTGCCTGACTATCCAGTCCTGATGACTCTTCCGTCAGATCCTTTCGTCGATAACTTCTTCGAATTGACCGGTGCTGCGGTCGACCATGAGCGATCATTCGGGATAAACTTCTTTGCGCTGAGGTATTCTTCGGACGAACAGCGGTATGTCATCTCAGTAACACACCCGATCAAATGAAGACGAGCGGTTCTCCAATCACATGCTTACCACACCTCCCTCCTAGGTATGGCGGTGATTTGACCATCAAACTTCAGTCGGGACTCGCCGTGAGAGTTCCAAACGACCAGTTGGTCGTGCCCGATGTCGACATTGATCCCACGACCGGCGAGCTTGTGGCAAACTATACCAATCCCGATCTTGTTCTCAATGGCATACATGGCGTCAACGCGAACGACATGCCCCAGCTCGGCCGCCAGTTCCTATCCGCTGCCTACCTCATGGTAAACCAGGACGCCGGGCAGTTTAGCTTGTGGGCGGCAAACCCGGTGTCGAGCGAAGACCTCGTGGCGGTAGATGTCAATGATGCTGATATAACCGCGCCCTGCGCATCCAACGCGTCCGCCGTCGATTCCAGTTCGCAAGCATCACGTCCAGAACAGGCTTCGTCCTCTCCGGCGGGAAAAATCGCTGGTGCAGTCGTCGGTGGCGTCGGCGGTCTCTTGATACTGGGTTTCCTAGCTTTCTGGATTATCAAAAAGAGAAGGGAAGCAATATGGAGTGCTGCCGAGCAGAATGGAACTATGCACCCCTACGCAGCGACCGACGCTCCTCGGCAAATCCCGCTGGAACCAAAGTCGGAGCTGCCAGATAACTCGTTCATAGTTCCGGCGGAATTGGAACATCGGACCCAACGCAGCGCGATGCGATACGAGCTAGCGAGCTGATCTTCGACGTCCGGAATCTGAATAATATCATGGTAGTAGTCAGTACGAGTACATCGTCTCATATATGTTTTATGTCAAGGAAGAAGCATGTTCAATATATTCCACAATGCATATAACTCATCCCCGTGGAGTACACTAAAAAAAAAAATCGGAATCCAACTAACGTGCCAGCAACGCGACAGACGAGGGAATAGAACCCTACTTGGTGGGCAGAGCGTGCTGATATTCTTTGCTGTTAAGTGGGTACTACCATTGATGAGGCTATCCAGACCCACCCAACAGACCCATTCGGTCCTTGACATGGTGTCGATCTGTGCCGATCGAACAGTCTTTTGGGTTGATCGGCCCTCTCTTGTGGATATTTCCGTGCCAGTGAAGGAGCACACTAATGTACTCCTGTTGATCTATTTCGAGCTCCCGTCTTATTTTTGTGTACATCATACACTAGCTTGAATGCCCCCATTCTGCCGTTGTATCCATGTCGGCCGCTACACGGCATATTCTGATATCACATACCATGTACTATGTAGTCAGACAAAAAAAAAGACGTCGACAAGCTGTGTGTGGGGACATTGACGTTGAAGATATGTGTCATTTGAGTGCACTTTCACTGCAATAGATATTAGGAAATGGGGTCTCGGGGGTTGAATGCTTACAGAGTTCAGGCCGTCAGGGGCTCGCCCCCATATTGCTGAGTCAGCGACCTGTACTAGTTGGCTGCCTGTTTACACCCCTATCGCCCCAAGGAATACCCTTACTGGATCTCCTATAAGCAGACTATGTATTCTTTAGCTAGGAATATTATGGAAAAATGCACTAATTCTTCTTTTACTACCAAGTCATAGGTTGATAAGCCTAGATCTATCATATCACCGCCTTAGGTTTCAACATTGCCTTTCATCTGGGCCACGGTCGAGCATTCTTCCTAGATTCCAATGGCCTCCTTTCTAAAGCCAAGTAAGATAGAAGCCACCATGCCAACCATCGCGGCAGCGTTAGCTTATAATACCATCAACCAGGAGTTAGCCTTCCAGGCCTGTTAGAAGTGGTCATTTTCCAACTCCAATTCAATGCAGCTGGCCAGGTTAGCTAGTGACGTTCTGGACCGATTGGAACCGGTGTGATAGGTATATCAGATCGTCAAGTTGTTGAAATCTCTAGTTAGAGCCAGCTCAGGATCTTTGGTGACGTTCTTCGAGTCGCGTAGGTCTGGCGAAGGACTCACAGAGCTGAGCCGCGGTGTAGAGGGAGTGGATGTTGAATAGGCTGAAAGGGGCAGTACCACCGGACTTTCAAGCCCGAAGGGCCTTGATAACCGGCACGCTGCAGCAGCGCTTGTATCATTTGATAATGACTCCATTTCGTTAATCATGTTCCTGAAGACGGCTCTAAAGCATTCAACTCTTTCTGAAGGTAGGTATATCACATTTGGGATTGTCCATTTATCGTAGAGACGCCGATGAGCGAATGAGATATGATATTGTCCTAGCTCCTGTATGAGTAAGTCGCAAAGAAAGCATGCTGATTTGCTGCAGCCAATGGCACGAGGTGGCTTCTCCAGACGGCAATGCTCATAGCTAAGTATAAGTTGCACTTCGGCATGCACGAAACATTTTCGGGTCCCTCCTCTAGCTATCTCAGGATCATATGCGATTTGAAACTGGAGTGAGATATTTTGGAAGAGATGGCGGTATTTCGGTGTTGTAGCCAGTTCAGCCAGGTCACGGGAGAGAGTGAAGTATCGAGCCAATTTGTCGATTTGTGCGACATCTATGAATCCTGGAATATCTTGACTTCCTGGGATATCGCCTATTCGTTCCCGCAAAGAACGATGGCCTCCACTGTCAGATACGTACGCACAGTATCGAACAATAGCTCCCACAGCGCTCCGAGAATATTGTTCATGTAGTCTACCTCCGATCTCAAGCAATCTCAGGAAAGTGATGAGTCCATTGAGCCTTGAGATTAAGTCAGACATCTGACTTGACCTGGGTCCCAAGGAGCGCAGAAAGTCGTTTATTCGATCCCACAACGGCGTTTGAGGGCGACGATAATAAGGTGGAGATGGGTATCCCTTAGGCCGGATTCGCTGTAGAATCCGCTCCTGGCTGAGATCTAAGACGCCTTCGAATATATCCTCTTGGAGAATATTACTAGTCAACCCTGGTATATTTGTTTAGTAACTTTCATTAGTAGTACTTAGTACTTCGCAAGTGAGTGAAGCCCACCTTGGGTAACGCCATTCTGCATGATGGTTAGAATGTATCGGAGTTTAGAATGGGTAAATTTCGATGGAGTTTCATTGCTGGCTAGGAGGATTATCAAACCCTCCTCTGTCTCTTCGACGCAGGCTGCTGAAGTGTGCTTTACACCCTCCTGTGAATGAGCAAGGAAAGCTATATGATTTGCTATCTGCAGCTCATCTCTTAAACATAGGGTATACTTTTTAGAATCTGCTTCAGCGCATGGATCGGGGTACGATACTTCAGGTGATGGGTTTTGTGTTTTCTGAACGAGTCTCTCGACTGCCCCATGAAATTCATCGCTCAGCTTCTGTTTCCATAGTGGAGGCATTTTCTACTGAATAAAGTCCAAATATAAGTAGGATTAATCAGGGGTAAGATTGTTGTGAAATGATATCCTCAGCATTTGGTATTCTTATGTTAAAGTAGGGGAGTCTCCTTATCTACTGCGAAACCAGGTACCTACCTGTTAAAGTCTGCGACCACCACTCCATTGCGAACCAGTAACAGGTGCGTAGAGTCGTCACACGGCAGCGCTATGCACTCAGTGGTAAGCTTCCGATATTTCCCTCCTTAGAATGTCCAATGAAACCGCAAATAAATCAGAAGGAATCGAGAATTCTGTACGCCGATTACACCTGCTGAGGCCCGATACTACCACATCTATTTACCCAAGAGGTACGCATTCGTTGTGATCAGGCTCCAAGAGCGTGGCCAGCCACAAGAGGCTCCGGATCATGACGTGTCCGATATTAATCATTCTCCATGCTGGAACCTCTAACGACCCCTCTCTTCACCGAGCTCTCATCCCACGGAGGTTTCTAATCTTCAGCACGTCCAATTCAATCCACGCATTTGAGACATGCGTCTTCCCTCCGACTACCCGTCAGCCGGACGCCAGTCGCGCCGTCTATCATTACATGGCCAGCCTAACACAGCTACAGCTCGAGTGGCCAGGAGAATGATTATACCACTCTGCCTAGAGGGCGGTCGCATTGGTGCAAAGTTACTTGATAGATATTTGCACGCCTGATATGCATTACCTCTACAGCTCAAACACGTCAACCCAAACAGTTCTTCCCATCTGCCTAGGTACTGGCGTATTGATTACTCGCATGGCAGAGTATCGCAGAGCTGAAAGTCCAACGTCTCTGCCGATGGTGCTCGGATACTTCAACTCTTCGCCCCAAAGCATCGCCCATAAGCCTCCCTACTTCCCCTTCCCCTTCCCCTTCCCCTTCCCTTATCGTTGTCAGCTCATTCCTTGGTTACCTGAATTAATTCAAGGCGCGTTTAAGCGTTACCCAAGAAAGTCACACGGAGAATATGGAGCTCCTGTTTGGACACCTTTGCCTAGGTGACGAGCTTTGTTGGTCCTATAGTGAACCACCTAAAGGTATTCAAGCCTGGAAACAAAAGGTTGAGATTCTCATTACTGTTGCTTGCGACGCGCTAACTCTTAGCTTGAAGCTGTCGGAAACCATGGAGAATTCAGAGAAGCATCCGATGAACTCATTTCAAAGACGTATATATTTCTTAGGGCGTTGGACTCGGGGTTTCCGGTGAATACGGGGACAGTCTTCGATCACGGCTTTATCCACCGCCATCCTTCGAGACTAAGCAATATCCGACCTAGCGTGGATCGCATACAACTCTCACCGCATAAGTAAAGACCCCCATTTTCCCTGAAGATTCCACAGCTTTGGGTCAGCTACGGACCATGAACCCCTGACGCGGAAGGTGACAGGAAATCTTGGTAACTTCTGTTCACTAATTCCGCACAAGCACTTGGTCAGCACCGTGCTCGAGGATAATTGTTGTGGTGTACTTTAGCGTGGATGTTGACACTGAGGTCTACTCGCAGCTCCTTGCCCCTATTTTGCGCCCAGGGGTAAAAAGTGGAACTGAGTTGTGTGGAAAAGGGCCACAAAGGGATGAGTATAATAGTTGACACCCTTCTTGGTATCATCTCTGATGCTTCGCCGATGCTTCGTAGGGAGTACGAATGACCTTCGGAATCCTCGACAGTATTTACACGAGATGATAGGCAATGCAACAATCTCCATTGAAATATTCTACCTAATCTCGCAACGCCGTCTGAATATCTTATACATGCGTGTAAATGCCGCCACCTCCCTACAGACGGCCTAAGCCGTGAAAGGAATGAAATAAAATTGAAAACTTGGTCAATCGCGCTGTTACCTTCCCGCTTGCAAGCCGCGTATGATGTACGCTTGCACCAACCAAGATCACCACCTCAGACATGGATACGACTCTTCGCACGCGATGCATCATTCCGCGGAGGCGCCTTCCGAACAGCCCTCTGCTTGAACGGCGCACCCGCATAGGAAGGCGGAATCGTAAGCGAGTCGGGCTGAGACAAAGCGTCTGTACTATTTTTCGCGAAAAAGCTGCCTGTAGTATCTCCGCCGGTAGCGCTGGATAGCTGGCCTGTCTTCCCCAGAGTTAGCAGGGCAAAGTGCCCACCGACAACAGGACGCGCCGCAAAGTGGTCGACCAGCAAGGGGTACTCTCCCGTGCCGACTACTTCGTACAAGTCCGTGAACGGGAGATTGGTAGTTGTCGCGTTGAGCCAGTACGCGATCGCGTTGATGAACAGTCTTCTCGTCGTCGGAGAGCACGTGGCCGCCGCCCAGATCTCCCAGTCCGACTTGGTATAGTGGTGACGGTTATCCAGGGGCACACCGAAGACTTGGGAAACTTGGGCGTACCAGGCGGACTGCATTTCGTAGACCTTGGGGTTGACGAGACCCATGTTGAGGAGCTTGTCGAAGTAGATGTTGTAGAGCAGGCCCCAGCTAGACCGCCACTGGTAGGCCAAGACAGTGTGTTTCCCGGAAGGGTCGATGGCGAAATCTTCCCATTGGTCGTAGTATGAAGTTGCCTTGTCAGCGAACTTGGCAGCGTCCTCTTCGTTTCCGGCAACGCGAGCCACAGCAGACATAGCTTGCAGCCCGACGATACCCTTGATCGCAAGGTTGGTCTGATTGGCTAACTCACCAGCAAAATCGTCTGTACTGAGCTGAGCCGCTGGAACTAATGAAAAATCGATGAGGTACTGGGCGAACTGTGCCAATAACTCGTAGTGGCGCGTCAGCCAGGCAGAGTCACCAGTGAACTTGTAATATGCATAGGCCATGAGTATGAAGTTTCCACTGTTTTCGACAGGCATGTATTCATCTGTGCCCTCCACGTGGCCAGTTGCCAAGGGGAACTGCGCGCCGATATCATGAGTGGAATAGGTGTTTGGGTAGAAATTGCCTTCTTGTAGCTCAAGTAAAGGCTGCATGACGTACTTGAGCAGAGTTGGATTCGCATATAAGAAGAAGGGGGACGCGGGGTAAAGGACGTCAACGGTATTAATGTTACCATTACTGGATATCTCCTTTTGAAACATTAGAGGCTCTACCGCGTCGGCCGCTGTACCTGAGCTAGAAGGAGGAACTGCGAGGACATAAGCTCCCATGACTTGCCGCGCTGATAATGCGACGATTGCGTAGTACGACTCCGCTTCCGAGACGAATGGAACGGCGATGCCAGTAGCGTTACCTGGCTCGAGGAACCCATATGCTGAATCAGGGTTGAACTCGTACTGCTGGCCATACTGATCTGTACCATTTTGAGTATCAAATGCAGTGAATGCGGAAGTATTCGCATAGGCAACAGGGGTGCGGTTGCTATATATAGGGGGCTCATTGCCTTGGTAAAAGGCATTGACGTCCGCCCGCAGTTTTTCCTCGAATTCGTTGCCAAGTGCTGCGACAGTGTCGAAGTCGTTCCAATGGAAACGGATCATATCATGCATTTCTCCGTAACACTTCTCCCACCAAGGCGCCAAGTTGGAGAGCCCGCCCTTGTGGAGGTATCTCACAGCAGGAGACTGAATCGAGCCAATGGTATAGCGAACTGACGTTTTCAATACGGTGCCCATGTCATGGGCAAACGCATAGACTGGTTCTCGGTTTCCAAAACCATACAGTTTCGAGCCAGCGTCGTCGTTGAGACTGTGGTTGTTGACGAAACTATAACGAACGCTTGTTGCTGAATCACTCTGGTACGTGAAGTTCTCCGACCCGAAAGAGCTTGTAGTAAACGAGAAGTTTCCCCACTGTGGAATCTGGGCCACTTCATGGAAGAGATTAGGATTCACGGGTCGTAATATCCAGCTGGACGGCACGTCGGTGATATTTCCCGTTCCGTTTCCGTTCAGTGGGCCAGTATGAAATTCCTTGATGATGTTCATTTCATCTCCCAGTCCGATCCACCCCGCGTTTACATCAGAGTAAAACTGAATATGGTGTGGCTTACCATCATTTGACTGAACCGTAGTCGTCAGGTAGCTGAGGGGGATGGAGCTCCGACATATGTCCTTGGGCGTGACAGGTGAGAAGAAACTCGCTATGATGGTGACTGGCCCGGCTAAAAAGGTGAAGTTGGAATATTGGGAGTCGTATCTGACTCCGAGTGGTATTGTTGTGTTGAAATATGGTAGCTCCGGAAAGTCATTGATGGAAGCACCCATGTACTCGAACGAGTGGCCGTCAACTACGACAATCCCTTCCCATCCTAGTCCTTGGCCAAACCAGAATATTGGGGACTGACTGTTCAGGGTCCCCTTTGAAGAAGTTGAGGACCAGGCGCTGGTGTAAGGACTTCTCACCGCCAACGGGATGGCGGGTGGTCTGAGGGGGTAATAGTTTGGGATAATCTTGTCCTCAAGATTTGGATAGACGGTGAAGTTTGTGAATGGAGTATGTCTTTGAGCCTCAGCACTGGATGAAACGCCAGATAGAGCTAAGAAGGCTCCGATAGCCAGATTCCTGAAGGCACCCATGGCTTTCTGGTATCCAGTATTCCAGTACACGAGAGAGCGTGAGATCGAGCTAGTCAACGGGTATTACTATCCGCGGGATTTTAGTCACGCATCGTGAAGCATGACATGACGGATATATAACTTAACGGACAACGGATGCTTCCCTCCTACTCCAGTACGGTGGGGATCGATATAGAGTCACGCTTGTAAATTAAGTAAGGGATATTTCCAGCGTAGGCGGATGGTGCACCGACAGCAGGAAACCGAGGTGATTCAGGGCACCTAAGAAGATATTTAGCACTGCAAGGTAATAAACGGCTAGTCCGGATTGCATGAAGCGGTTTAATGTCTGGCAGAACGGAAGATTCGCGGCATCTATGATGGTCACATCAAAGAATCGTGGTATAATCCCAGGCGCGTTTCCGTGGAAAGATGTAGCTAACCCTGCATAGTGCGATGGATGGTACCCAATAGTCATAATTAGGTCTTGGACGTGTATACAGGTAAGGTAGTTCATATGCTGTATTTCTTGTAAGATAGATTAATTTGGAGAAGACTTGGAGAAAGAGCTGAAACAACGTGATGGAGTGACTGGTAGGTCACAAGCGCGGTAAAAACAAGGTTATTTTTACCTAAGTACGCGAGACTGAAGGGTTTTCTGTAGCAAACCTCTTAGCATGGAGCATCAAACAGAATAGATATTTGCGATGAAGGCAGAGTAGAGATAGGGGTAACTACCGTTATCAAACTGTAAGTGAAGAGTTTAGCGCCCTTCTACGTGATTGGTCCTCCGTGGATTGAGTTGCCTTTTTGGGTAATCTTGTATTAGCCCCACATGAAAGGGGCTTGAAAATCCCGTGTTCTGGACCGCGGTGAAAATAGATATCGATTGATTGCGACCTTGCAGTGACCACGATGCGGGTTAGAAGGTGAACAACGATATATACTATCCGTATAGAACGCTCATTTCTTAGCTGGGCTAGAAGCGAGCGAGAGACGCAAATAATTTGGACCGTTTATGAGGAGCATTCAACATGTAGATCGGCAGATCGAGGCCCCAAACCTGGCTAAATTCGGTGTTTGCATCGTTTGCATCGTGCACGAATTAGCTACTCTTGACTCAAAACGGTATCCAACCTTGTGGCCTGATGGATGCTGTGTACCATACTGTATGGAGGTAATCGACGCACGTACGTTCAAAGCTCGTGTCTTACCTCGAGGTCGTCCTACTATCGCGAACCATTGCACCACAGTGTCTGAGACTTTGAGCGTCGGAACGACATATTCCACATGGCCGGACCGTTGCATCCCCCACCGGTTCGTTCGACCCCGCGCTTTTGGTACCCGCAGCCTTACAAACAACCTTGGCACATTACCTAGGTAGGTAGGTATTCATAATCGCCTAATATTAGGTTGCTGTTAGCAATCATGGACTCTGTCTGTGTGCGTTGAGATAATTAGATAATCGTTTATATTGACCTGGTATATCAGGGGGATTCGTGATATTATTGCAGAACTATCCTGGTGGCAGCTCGAGCCGACATCGACATAACACCACTCTGATTAGTACCTAGATAGTCAGGCACGCATTACGTGAGGGCCAACGTTATATGCAGGGTTCAGGGAGTCCTAATCGGGTGAATTACAAGTAAAGCCAACGCTCACCTCGTACGAAAACACCACATGGTGGACTCATTTTTCTGGAGCCGGCACGCGGGTAGCACGTGGACGCAAGGAGTTTCCTTAGCGGCGATCTATGTTTGATCCTAAACAGTAGGAGGCTTGACATCGTCTCGGTATTCGACTTGCATTTAACTTGGGAGTTGCCTCATGAACTGCCGCGACAGATGCATACTATTTCGATGATATCATTTTCTATCCGTCTCTAGCTTCTACTGGGCTGAACTTGGATAAGAGAGGTGGACCGTGGGGTGTGGCGGGGAAGGAAGCAATGCAAGCATAGCGGGTAACTTGGTGCTCCATGTCGCTGTGTTGGGAATCAGGATATTTCGGCTGTGGGCGGCTTATCTATCAGCCGGATGGAGACCAACATAGAGATGTGTTGACGTAAAGAGTAGACATAGGATTGAAGGAGAGCATGAGCGGAATCTCTTATCGGTCATCATGAGTACCTAATGTCGTGGCTAAGTGCACATGTGGTACAAAGGCACAAAATCGAGTCGGTATCCCTCTTTCGGGTGGATATTCGGTAATAGCCAGTACTGCGTATTTAATACAACAGCTTAAATGTCGCAGCGTCTAAGAAATTGATGGTTCAAGCGGTAGACGAGTAATGAGACGAGTCCGCCTGATTCCTGCCCGTTGCGACTTAGGACAAGTCAATATCCGGATATCTGACATGCTTTCTCAGATGTGGGGAGAGAGGCGACTTGATTTCAAGGCACGGCGCGTAATGTCATTTATTATAAATGAGGCTTCACTAATATGGCGGCTGGAGAAAAGGGGAATGCCGATAGAATGGCTGACACAATTTGTGCCAAGCTTTGCCGGCATATGATGCCAGGGGGGGCGACCAGGGTCATCTCATCAATGACTCGTTAATATTCCCCTATTGATAGATTGATCGTGCTGCGGCTGAAGTTATGAAGGCCGTGATGCCGACCCCAAATGCTTGGTTGCATGTCCACCCCACTGGAATCTCACATTAACGTGCGATAGACTCGGAATTTGCATACCGCCCCCGATTGTGCCGCTTGACTTTTCTCTGAAAGACCATTCCGACCGAAACCCTGGATAGCATGTAGGTGGTGAGACATGCATGACTTGCTGTGCTCAAGTCTTGTATCTCACGGGCTGGTCTGCGACTTCGGAGGCCGTGAGCTTTGTTTGGAAACCAAGATGCAAACACATCCGTCGTGCGAACACCTTCGTGTACCTTGTGCTTCAGAGTATTTCCGTTTCAGATAAGCCTGCAGCAGCATGATCATGCAGAGGGGTTGCTGCCAGTCACATACCATTGAACCTGCGGCAAGTTCGCTCGACTCCCTTCGCTGAAATGAACGCGTAACCCTACGCGGAGCCCTGTCTTCCTTGGAAAGCAATGCAAGTTCCCATTCCACATGATACATGCTTCAAGGTCGGCTGAAGAGTGGTTGGCGGTCCGCGATTGGCTGACAAGACGCAAAACACGTCGCTAAAGAACACTCGGTACTCCTGTCTATTTCAGAGATTCATCATCAATAGAGCTTGACTTCTCCTTAAGCATTGCTGCATGGCGCCTAGCGTGACACTTCGCATCTTGTTTGTGTAGGGGATTATATAGCATATTGCATTCCTTGCATTCCGTAAACCCTTTCTCCGCGGCAGAGAGGCTCAAAGTCGTCTGGACTGTAGCTGGCTTGGGATCCCGTCCACGTTTTCCAGCGTCTGGCCGATTCTTACGCCTCGTGGCCGGTTGATTAAGAATGTTTGGATTAGTAGTCTCCAACGCTTTCGTGGGTGCTCCTGATACCACAGGTCGACCGTCTATCGCATCCGACTCTTCGCCTTCTCCAACTCCTTCGATATCCTTAGATTGCGGGTCCTCAGACATATCTCGGGACACGATACGCGTAGTGAGTCTTCGCCGTTTCTTGCGTTGGCGGTCAGAGTTGGGCGGTGACGATGGAGGCGTGCTAGTGGGCTCCACGGATGTAGAGTTCGACTCCGATAAACATAATGTGCTGTCTGATGACGGTGGAAGGGCCTTGAAATAGCTCGTGATTGTGCCTTTCTTTGCGGGCTGTGAGGGAGGGAGAATTGGGGAAGGTTGGGGGGAGTTGGGTTGATCCGGCAACTCTGTCGGCCGATCCTCAAGTGTCGTAGCCGTGTTTATGTCCTCAATGCGCCGCCTTTTTGACACAGGTTCTGCAGTATCGGTTGATGGGATGCGTTTGCTGTAGGTTCGTAAAGGTTTCCTACTATAGCCAGTTGACGTTCGAGTCGAGTCGAGTTGCCGCGAAGACACTGACGTGCGAGTGGATTTCCCGACGGCCCTGTGATTTTCTATTAGTACGCACCTTTGCGATAACCACACATATATGTACCTTTGCCCGGTCTGGAGGTCCAAAGTTGGCTGCTCCATGGTACCTAGAGTAAACGATTCTCCAACATCAGGCCAATATTACCTAGAGTCCAAAGGGTTTTATTGCCAAAACGACAATGATTTAGATGTGTTGGAGTTGAGGATATCTTGGAACATTCAATTGTAACGGAGGTCCAGGGATGCGAAAAGTGGGAGAGCACAATCCAGAATTAAAGATCGGGACGCGTAAATTGGTGCAGCGGGAAATTCCAAAGACGCGTCGCAGCAGGTCGCGATTGTGGGGTTCATGACGAAATAATTGTGGTTGGCATCTAAGCATTGACAGGTGGCAAGGCTCATTGACAGCTGTCCGCCTAAAAGATGAGCAAACTCCATTGTCACTGGAACCTGATAAAATCGGAATGTTGAATAGAATGAATAAGTCTTGACTTGGACACAAAATAGGATAATTTTTTGAAAGGCAGATTTTACGTTGCGCCTTTGTTTCTCCGGCGAAGGGTCGTTTCGGGTTTCGCATCGTCTAGTTGAACAGGGCCACCGGGGCCCTTATCATCGTCATCTTCTCCGATGACCCAAGTTTGAACTATCTCTTTGACTTCCTTCTTCTTTTTCAAGTTCTTTTCGCCCTCGGCCATTCGCCATGTGTAAGCAGAGTAAACAGCGACTTCGGCAATAGCGACAATGATGCTGCCGCCTAAGCTCAAGAATAGTCGCGCCGGAATGCTCCACCATCTGGCTGCCATCCAGAGCGCGGCGCCACAGCCGAAAACGCTGACAATGAAGTTTATTACGAGTGTGATTTGCTTTTGGACGTCTCCGTGTTCGATATCGTCGCCTATGTCTTCAGTTCTGTAGGGTCTATTGACTTCAGCGAACGAATGTGCCATAGGAGCCGGGGGAGATCGCTGAGCGAACGACTCTCTTGGGGGAGCTTTCTTTAGCATGCGCTCGTAGGATCTCTGTTCTTCTTCGCGGCGTAACCTAGCCATCAATGCTTTATACTCGTCGGTCTACGAATACTCTCGTTAGTTACCAAGGTTAAATGGAGGCCGAGTTACGGAGACGACCAACCGGCTCTGGTTTCGGAGGTGGAGGAGGGATATAGATCGTCGCCCCGCGAAGTAGAACCTCTAATCTTATCGCTTTCTCGCTTCCATTCTTGAGGCGTTTCCATACATCGATGATCTGTCCATGGCTAATAGGATTTCCAGGCGTGGGATCTTTCAGTGAGGGTTCGCCGTTAACGGTCGAATCAGTTTCTCTTTCACTAATGTGGGAAGAGTCATCCGCTTCTACTTCGATCAATCGGTTTAGGGCCTCCACTATGGGGGGAGTCATAGTAAGAAGCACCATATTTGATAGCTGGGATGTTGAACATCCACCGATGGTGTTTGTAGCTGAGGAATTGCGCCCGAGTGCAGCATCGAAGGCGGTAATCCAACTAAAAGTTACAGTGGATCAGATCTGCCTTCAGCGCAAAGAGCTACCCGGCAGCTGCGGCAGCTTCAGCCACACATACCCGGTCGTTCCAGCACCGACCCACCGAAGCCCAGCTAACCCAGCCACATAAAACCGGGCCACAACGGCTCAGTTCAATACCGTTCGGCGTTGATAATTGATAATCAGTTGAATTTTTGCTCGTGAACCCTGTCAGCGTTATATGTGCCTGCATTCCAGGTCCAGGTCCTGCAACACAACCTTTGAAGCTCCAACCCCCACATCGTTATTCCCGCCAATGCTTCGACCACCTATTTCAACACTCACCTAGACCAATTGGGCCCCTCCGAGTCATCCCAAGGCCAGGAAGTCGGACGCCATGCAGCTTCGAACGAGAGCTTCAGCGCTCCTCAGGACCGGCGCATCCGCTGCCCGACCTTCGGTCTTTTCGCCATGCTCAGACTGCCAGAGAGCGACGTCTTTAGCCCTAAGGATACGTATTTCAAAGTTGCTATACCATAATAGCCCGAGACGATCTTCAGCATGGGCCGCAGCAGTCTCTGTCGCATCGAATATGGTGTCGAACGCAGTTACTCGAGCTACCAAATCCGAACTACCCATCGACCCTCTCCGAATTGTCGCAAAGGAAATGAAGCATCTCACCGGCAATATCCGGCAACTCCTGGGCTCCGGCCACCCTTCCTTAGACCGAGTCGCAAAATACTACACACAATCCGAAGGGAAACATGTGCGACCTTTAATAGTTTTGCTTATGTCGAGAGCGACTTCGATATGTCCCAAAGCTCCCGACTCCCCGCCGGCGCATACGACGGCAACGATAGACTCCTCAATATCTCCACTCGGTGTCCTTGCCGACGTAAACCCTTCTTCTCCCGAATTTTCGTCGCAACCAGAGTCCACAGAAAGCGACGTTCTTCCTTCCCAGCGGCGGTTAGCCGAAATCACCGAGCTTATCCATACTGCGTCGCTCCTCCACGACGATGTCATAGATCACTCAGTCTCCCGCCGAGGATCTCCGTCTGCGAATTACGAGTTCGGAAACAAGATGGCTGTTCTGGCTGGAGACTTCCTCTTAGGAAGGGCGTCAGTCGCTCTGGCGCGGTTACGAAATGCCGAGGTAGTCGAGCTCCTCGCGACTGTTATAGCCAACCTAGTCGAAGGAGAATTCATGCAACTGAAAAACACGGCGCGGGATGAACGGAATCCCAAATGGTCGGAGGACATTTTTACTTATTACCTACAAAAGACATATCTCAAGACGGCCAGCTTAATATCGAAGTCGTGCCGGGCCGCAGCCCTTCTTGGTCGCGCCGATGCGACTACCGTTGAAGCTGCCTACTCGTACGGCAGGAACCTAGGCCTGGCATTCCAGCTAGTAGATGACATGTTAGATTACACCAAATCCGGGGCAGATTTAGGAAAACCGGCTGGAGCAGATTTACAGTTGGGTCTCGCGACCGCACCTTTATTATTTGCGTGGAAAACAACACCAGAGTTGGGGACGTTGGTGGGAAGGAAGTTTGAGCAGGAGGGTGATGTGCAAAAGGTAAGTCTCCTTTTACGGCTGAACTCGCCACATGAATGATTTTTAACGTAATCTACAGGCTCGCGAAATGGTTTATAAGAGCGACGGCATCGAGCAAACTAGAGCGCTAGCAGAGGATTACTCGCAGCGAGCCATAGCGGCTCTACAGACGTTCCCGGACAGCGAAGCAAAAGACGGCCTTATAGAGATGGCGATAAACACGCTAAAACGCCAGAAGTGATACCATATAGAGTCCAGAGTCTCCATTCTCATGCATTGGCAGGCGTAGTGGCATTTGGAGGTTGAGTGCTGGGTGCCCCTTGTACATGTGTTTCGGGGCATACGCGCGGACGACGATCCGTGTTGTAAATGTACAATTATGAGCAACGTATCTACCTATAGAGAGAACCACCAAACTCAACAAACGAGCTTTAGAAGCCGGTTAAAAGATACAGCTTGTCTACATGAATCCCATGACCCAACTCACGTCACTGAAGGGCTCGACTACGTCTCGCCCTAAACCGAGATGATGATTATAACCATTATTACCATCCATTTCGTTCTTCTCATTTCAAATCCTGGCAGTACAAGGACAGAAGCGGGTTCTATGTCGAAGCAAGTTAGACTTGTCAAGTGATAGGCTTTGCCAAGGTAGGTTATAAAATAGAGATCGCACTCACCAAAGCCGTAACTTGACAACACACTTTAACGCCCGGGCAGTTATCTAACTTGTCGTTACCTGTAATAACGACGGAATTCTCAGCAAAAAGCCCAGCTTCTGAAGCTAGCTGTGGATTCAACCTAGCCGCTACTTACACATGACGCCGTTGACATCGTTTGCGTTCAACTGGTACCCGTAGACGGCCGCGAGGAACTGGATGACCGGCAGGTCTCCGGCTAACGTTCCCTGGCAGCATTGCAGTTCACCCTTGTTGATGGCGGCGCATTCGGGCGACGGATTGGGCGTCCAAACGATGTCCGGAGGCGACGCGTTTCCGATGCCCTTGAGGATGTCTAGCACGGGGTCTAGGGATATGCTACTGGGTTGGGGGGCCGGGGCGGCCGATGCGAAGTTGCTTAGGAGGGCGAGGGCGATAAAGTAATATGAGGTCAAGTTGCGCATGATCACTATGGATAAAAATATTTTCCAGGGGAGCAAATGAGAATGGCTTTGTATAAGTGCTTCCAACGAGATGGGCTTTCTACTACTGTTTATATCTAGCATCCGAGCGAACTGGGGTTCTGCACGGTTCTCCTACGTCGAGTCCGTTATGACCAGGTTCTACGTAATTCTTAGTCCAAATAGCATTATGTCAATTGATCCCATGTAACAGAATGATATCAGAGCCGTTAAGCATCGTAGATGCTGCTTAGTGTTAGTCGCACATGAGCAACCCGCAACAGACGCTGAGGTTTGGCAATATCGGCTTCGTGGCCCGTTCGTGCCCGTCACAACCTGCCCGCCCTGAGACGGCGATACAGCCGCGGAATCTCTATGTACTTGCGAAGCAGAAAATCGTCATTGACCAACGTCGTATTCGAGTTCAGACACGACGTCCTTAATCAAGGTCCGACAGGTTTTCCGGCGTCATATGGCTCAACTTGACATGACTCCAGGGCTATGGCTAAGTACCTAGATGTATACCCAAAAGTTCCAGTTGGCGAGATAAGATCTTCAAGGACCACTTCAACGGACAGCAGGTCTCAGCTGAGTTTCGTAGCACTCAGATCTGTGGCACAGTTAGACAACCAATATATTGGCAGGCAGATGTATCAAACATTGATCTCATTGGTCCCCCTGACATTGCTTCATATGAAAGGCTGAAAGCTTAGATTCGAACCAGGCCATTGTACCAATCGGTCGCGGGGGGCGTCTACTAGAGCATGGTAGCTTGGTAAAATGCGCCTGTCAAATATGACGAATCACGAAAGAGGGCTTGTGTCCTTGACAGGTCTCAGCATCTTGGGTAACTATAGGCGCGATTGAGTTTCCAAACTAAGGTGATAATGACAAGTCCCAATAGGGATCAGGTCCGAAGCTGTAAGAGGCATGGATCCCCTGTAGCTCAATCTAAGCTCCGTCTTTCTGATATTCGAATCCAATTGGCCCTATCAAAGTCTCTGCTTCTTCTAGAAAAAGTCTAGAGCAGCCCCAAAGTACTAAACTAATAGATTGTTCATTGGAAGGCGTATCTCGTCTAGCTTAAGAATAGGTCCACTCGGGCCTGTATTGGCACACTAACGAATAACTAAGGTATCTGGCCTCTAGGTGATCTGATCAGTTACATCTTCTTGTCTGCTATCACAAAAACTAAGCATCGCCGGCTCGGTAGCCTTCACTCAGCTGCCATCTCTCTGCAATTGCGAGCTTTCATCAATTTCCGAAGTCGTCTTATTCTAGTAGGCGCTCCATAACTAGGAAGGGGGGTCTCAAAAGAGGTTCATGGGCCAATTACCTGACATATGTCTACCATATTCATTCTAGATATCAACATAATGAAATACCAGCGAAAGTCTCCAGAGTAAACTCAATTCTCCCCTTGTTTCATTCAGTTTTTCTGTTATGCTTAACCTCCAGACTTTAACACGTTAACTTATATCACATGCCCATATCCCATGCTGAAAATACGCCATGCAGCACGAGTGTCTCGGGATCTACTCCTGCCTTGAAAACCTTCAAGCGTCATTGTAGTCATACTCGTTCCCACCTAAGGTGAATCTGCGAGCCTGTTTATCAATACGACTTCACACGAGGCTGTATATATGACATTGAGGATCTGAGGTTTCAAAAGGGGAAAAAAAACCATCTATAAAGCCAAGTGGTAGTATCTCTTTTACATATTCGAGGAGAGTAACAGAAGCCAAAGAGAATATCCAAGCTCTAGAAAACTCCTATCTTATATCACTATTAACCCTGTTTCAAAACTAGGACTACTGCTTCCTTGCATCAGAACAGCCGCTCCGTTAACATCGACAAAATCGCCGTCCTATCTTACATTTATACCTATCATCTCAACTGAGTCTCAGCTCAACTTTGGTAATGGGGGACGTTACCTACAGCACATTTACCGCTATAATAGCGCTGTTCTTTGCCATTGTAACCATTACTTTGGCCAATACCATTCTGCGCCTCTTCTCCGATGCCTCACTATCACCCAGATTGCCCTGGGCAGGCACTGCGGCCCAGAAAGGCCTCCGTGCCCGAGCCAAAGCCAACCTAACCAGTATCGGTAATTTGAATGAGCTACTCAACGAAGGATATAGAAAGGTATGTTGTGCCACATATATTTCCCGAAAGTCGGCATAGATTCTAACATAATACCTACCAGTATTCAAAGAACAACCAGACTTACGTGCTGCCGTATTACATAAATGGGCCTCAAGTCATCATACCAAATTCCCAAATCCCATGGCTTCTCGCACAGCCGGACTCGGTCCTGAGCCAAGAAAGAGTCAACCGCCAGTTCCTTGAAGCAGATTATACATTCTTCCACGCCAACCTCGTCGATTCCCCCGTCCATCCTGAGATTATTAAGCATCAGCTCACCAAGAAGATCGACACCTTCGCCGACGATATCGTCGATGAGGTGAACTCGTGTCTGGAAGAGACGTGGGGTCTAGACACTGAAGAATGGCGCGAGGTGAAGGTGTATGATACGATTCTCATTCTCATAGCCCGCCTTTCGACTAGGGTGCTTTTGGGATTACCCCTATGTCGCAATCCGGAGTTCATCAACGCTTGTAGCGAGTTCATTCGGAAAGTGGCCCTGGCTGCGGCCGCCATAAGCTTGTTCCCAGGGTTTCTCAAGCCGTAAGTTCTTACAATTTAGAGTAGGCATATGCCTACTCATTCACGTCGCTGGTAATAACCCGTTTTCTTAGTCTTGTCGCTCCAATCTTTACGCTCTACGACCGTATCCGGTACTATCAGTGCAGTAGGTATATCATGCCAATTATCCGTGATCGTTTGAGGAATCTGGGAAATCCCGATACCGAAGAGAAAATGTACACCCCGTTTCCGGTATGTTTCACCCCTTACTTATAATCTGTTCACGTTGTCTAATACGCTATTCAGAATGATTACATTCAATGGGCGATTGATCATGCCCTTGCTAAGCCTGTCGTTAACCCCTGGGAGTTGGACCCCCGTGTGATAGCTTGTCGATTCTCGGTCCTTTCTTTCGCGGCGATCCAGTCTTCTGTCATTACCCTTACGAACACGCTATTTGACCTTGCTGCATCGCCAGACTGCGCCACCTCGCTAGCGTCTATGCGTGATGAAGTGGTGCGGGAAACGGCGTCAGCAACAGAAGCGCGAAGTCACCAACCCAAAGCGAGGGGCCCGAATAGCACATGGTGTAAGGCGACTTTGTCTCGTATGACATCCGTAGACTCCGCACTCCGCGAGAGCCTCCGCCTCAACGGTTTCATTGAGCGGGGTATTATGAAGATGGTCGTCGCACCGGAAGGTGTCACTCTCCCGGACGGCTCGCAAATTCCCTACGGCACCAAAGTCGGCGTCTCTGGCTACAGCATCCATCATGACGAGGACATCTACCCCAATGCGAATAAATATGATGCCTTCCGTTTCGCTAGGGGCAACTCAAGTGGGCCCGAGAGGAGAGAACCTCAGGGGCTCGTCAACACGAGCGAAAAGTTCCTGGGTTTCAGTCATGGCGCGCATGCCTGGTAGGATTCCCCCAAGGAGTAATCAGCGGTATAAATGATGTCGGATAGAGCTAATTCGTATATTTAATTAGCCCTGGCAGGTTTTTCGCCGCGAACCAACTCAAGATCGCACTGGCTCATATTGCTCTGCTCTATGATATCGAGCCTATACCAGAGCGCCCAGTTAACAAGTGGTTCTTTGGACATATCGCACCACCCCTGCACGAGACGTTGAGGGTGCGGCGAAGAAGATCTAATCCTATGTAATGACTTGGATAAAGGAAGCAGAAGGTCGGTTCACTCCTGGGCAAGCGCCATTGCCATGGTGGTCTGTGTGAGGATTAAAGCGATAGACATTCGTACCAAGCAACCACCTTGGGGAGTCTCTATTATAAACACACTTCTATTCAATTAGTATAAATAATATAGAAAGAACCAAGAGAGTGAATAGTAGAGCCTTTTTCATAACCTTTACAGCCTGCCAGAGGTAATGTAGGTGGCCTCCCTGTACCTCCTTTTGATAACCCCTATCATACCTCCCAAGATTAAAAAGTGCCACACCGTCTAATAACCAAACCCGTCCTTATACCAGTTGCACGAGACACATATGCTTAATTGCCAAACTGCCCCCCATCCTGCCCACCCCACTCATAGACGAAGCGGTGGTGAATCCCTCGACGTCGAGATAAGTTAAAGATCTCGATAGCCCTACGTCCCGACTGGTATAGCGCAGGTTCCTGCTCTTCGATCATCTCCTCGGGGAGCTCTCGAAACCCCCATTCATCCGACGCAGCGCTTATGACATGTTGTCTGAGTCTGTCTGACCCGGTTACCAGGATGAGGTGCGACAGTGCGCTGTTGTCAACGGCGCACCACAATGGTTTCCAGAGGTCATCTGGTAGTCGGTCAAGGTTGACAGCGATTCGAGAGATGTAAGAAGCTGTCTTGATGGGTTTCATGGTCATGGCGTCGATTAAACTCAAAGTTTTCAATGGGAGCGGCCTGTCAACGTATAGGATGTCCCACTGTTTTGCCATATAGATGCTGGATCTGAGTGTACCCATTGCTCCACCGAAGCTGACACGACGGGTTCGCCATGTCGCGATTGCCATGTCGGCAGCACACACGAGAACGAGGTCTTCTGAGACGCGAGGCCTGACTAGACGGTGGATTGGTTGGTTAAGGTGTGTACCGTGGACTGACATAGTCTAACCTAGCTTGAGCCGTTGTCCGTAAGTAGGTAAGGCTATGAAACTGTTATATAAGACCCGAATAAGAGAAAAGGGAAGTAGCTCGAGGATAAGGGAGATGAAGCCTTAAACCTCAAGGTAAAGCAACCGAAAAAAGGATAGAGATGTAGGTAGGTAGTAATTGAAGAACTATGTGTAAGTTGGGATGTCCTTCGAATCGAGACGGACTCGAGAGCTTTGCCGCGAAATAATTTATACCTGCCTGCTTACCACCCATATCGTGTCTCTAGCCGTCCTATGCACTCATGTTGTCTGGGCCCAGGTATATAATCTGCACGTCCTCCGGACGTAAACAAATTCATTATCATACCTACCCATATATCCAGGGGCCCGGGGGGGCGGGGGCCATGGTCACGGAGGTTTCAGCCTTATGGATGGATTGAGATCCATTGGCTTCATGAGCTCTTATGGAAATGGCATGTTGCCATTGAGTACTACCATTTATTGTGAATATGCAGGCACAACGAATGCCAACTACCAACAGTGCCCGACACACCAACCCCACGCCACCACACCACCATTTGATTTACAGATAAGTCGTAATTGATTGGTCATGGGCTTCTTACTTGCTCACTATTGCTTCTACACCGACCACTACTATCAACGGACTTATAGTGTGTTCATGAGTCACTAGGTCAGCAATTTGCACCCTGCAGTCTGCAATGTGTATGTGCGTGTGTGATGTCTGCGTGTTTCAATCCATTTGATTCTGGCTGATATTTCTTATGACCCTATTGATCCCAAATAGATAAATCGGAATGTTCATGACGTGGCTGCTCATTCGAACCGAGATCACCATAGGGGAAAAAGGGGTTCTTGGCACGACTGCATCAGCTCCGTCGACAATTGTCTATCTGCTGGGACGATTTCCTTTCATAACACTACATGTTAGATTAGGTACCTAGGTAAGCAACCGATCCTGAATCCAGTCTACATCATTCGTCCAATGAGCTCCAAAAATATCAAGGGGCATCGTCAACGAATGGGCGTAACTAAAAAATCATATCGTGAAACAAGGAGGACATGATGAGATTGTTCTTCATGCGTCACCTCTCTCCTTCAGCCGAAACGTTTCTCCCACCCAACCGAAGGCTCTGTTGAGTCTTCTGCTATGCCTCCTGGCTATCGTGAATGGTATCTTACGTTGCGGGTGCGGTTCGTGGAACTGGATCCTACCCTGACCGTCCAACCTCTCAAACTGCCAAACTGACCCATAGAGCTTCTGAGCCGAGAATAATCCGGTTGATGTCATCGCATGCAGGAAGTCGCTCCATGCGATTTCACCGGGAGTCGAAGTCGCGTCAGGATTGAAGAATACAGTTCGGAATACCTTGAGGGACTTCGCATCTACAGGGATAGAGGTGGGTTGATCGTTTAGGCCGGCTTCACCAACAGTAGTATCCATAGACCCTTTCTCGTATGGAGTTCCCCTGGTCTTGGGTTTGGACTTGGGAGCGTCTTCTGGTTTTCTAGATACGTCTGTTGGAGGTCCGAAATAGAGCGTAGAGAGAGGCCTATAGAGAGAATCCACCCCTGTCTCGATGCCCAGCTCGGTTGCCTTCTTTTGAGTTGCACCTGGTTTCTTATCAATCCACTCCGGAGTGCGCTGTAGTATAGGGGGCTGGGATAGGAGCCGTTGCAAGGTGGTGCCGTCTAGGTTCCCACACTGTTCATATACCAGCCGATCAATGGCAGCCCAAAAGTCGTCAAGATTACGCTCCGCCTGATGCATCGCCTGGACATTCTCTTTGGTCTGGCGTTTGTCTGCTGGGTAGAAGAACTTCTTGTCCGAGGGGTCGCCGAGTCGTGCGACACTGGTGAGATTCCTATCCTCAAGCGCAGCCATCATTTTCGCCCATGGTGTTGTGCTCTTTGTGAAATCTTCCTTCAGAGCCTCGCCATGATCCACCAAGGCACTCCCAAAGTATCGTGACCACGGTAGATAGAGATTGAGCTGATTCAGGCACTGCGATATGATGGATAGGTCACCAATGACTCCAGCAATACGTCCAGTCACGAGATCCGATGCAGCTTTGTCTACTTGAAGCAATCGTTCAAGTTCATCTAAGATTAGGGGCATGCCAGCCAAGAATAGCGAATGTCCATCCTCCCATAGTGTTTTTAGTAGCCACGCTAAATGGCATTGGGCTTGGTTCATTTTCGCACTCGATAGTCCAACGATGTCAGACGACGTATTTTCTGTTGGAGGCGTGCCGCGAATGTAGAACCTTCTGAATGGTAGTGATGCTGGGACTTCGTTCTTCAGTGCCTCCATTGGGCCCTTAGCAGCTTCGTAGACGTAGTGACGGAACTTGAGAATCGCTAGCAAGTATTCCTTTGGTAGGTCTTTGGTGGGCGTTATCTCAGCTTGGTATTTCCTTTGCAGCCGCTGAAGGCCTCTTGCCTGGCGGCGCAGTTCGTCAAAAACTTCAAGTTGAAGATAAGAAGAAGACACAACACCGCTTATGCCGCGGGCCCAGAACAGGTTCCCGCGACCCGGCTTAAGTGTGGGATGTATATGGCTGTATATTTCCATCAGGATTTCCAGTCGGTGCTCTTTGGCCTCGGAAAGCTGCGCTGCAAAGTAACTCGGGTCCTCTCGTAATGCCCAAATGTGGTCTTCTGCAGCGGAAGTTCTTGCATCTAGAAGTGCCTCGATCCGTTCAAGGTTAAGGTGGGCAGGAACTCGATAGGGAGCTTCTGCGGCCATGACAGCGAGATAATTGAATCCGCCTGAACTCCTTTCCGGCTGCCACGGAGGCTCGAGTTGAATATTGAAGGCGTCGGTTGTTAATGTATCGGCTGGAATATCATGAAGTATCTGTTTGCAGCATTTCAAAAGGAAAGCCAGGAGTCTCTCTTGTGCTTCAAGTATAAGAAGACCTTCACCTGGTAGGTACTGCTTACGGGTATACATCCATACGAATGCATCGGGATTATCATCGTATGATACTAGCTTTCCATATTCTTGAGCATTTGTGGCTCCATTTAGTATCATGATGTACCCGCTCAGAAAAACAAGTACGACGGCGTCCGTCTCAACACCAAAGTGCATTGCCGCCATATCTGCCCCGGCAAATTCGGACGGAGTGTGGCGGCCTCGCGCACTCAAGAGAAGAGGCAGAGTTTTGGGCTGGCAAAGATCCTCTTGGTTGATATATGGCCACATGAAATGATCCCGATACTGAGTCCGCGTATTGGATGGCCGCGAAGCCTCTTTGCGGAAAGCTTCGACATCAGGACGGTGCATTGGTGCCATACCTGGCCATGCGCTCAATAGGATTTTGAGTCTCTGCTGCTTTGTCTTCTTTGCCCAGCGTTTTCTTATTGTGGCCTCGTGGCGTATAATAATTTCGTGCAACATGTGGTAGCTGGTGAAGATATTGGTTGACGTCTCTTTTGCCTCATGGCGGACAGATGCAAGGGACTGAGCTTTGAATTTCGGCCCAAAGAGTTGACTCATTGTTTCTGGGTTACTGAAGTCCAGCGTTGAGATGTCGATGCCTCTAAAGCCGGCAGTTCGGTGGCGGAAGATGTCGAAATGATGGTCCGGTCTGGGCTCCATGATCGTGTAGGTATCCTAGGAGGTAGAGTTCTCATAGGTGGTCTTCGAGGCGTTGAAATAGCGGAATGAATTAATTACCTATAAGTAGCGATAAGTAGAGCTCACTGTCGGTTTAAAAACGCGAGATGGCCACAGTGCTCGGTGAATGCTTTGTGAATGTTTACAAGTGCCGTGGTCCATGAAGAGTCCCGGCGGCAGGCGCCAAAAAGGAACTCCCATTGTACCTGTTAAAAGCCTGGAACTACCTTAGGTAATTGCTGTCGAATGCTCTGTGCATAGACCCCAGGTACATAATACCTCGCTGTGCTTCCCATAGCCATTCACGGTCGCGAGTAACCCCCTTTTCAACATTCACCATCGCTGTCCACAGTACGCTAACTCGAATGTACGATGTCAGCCTGATCTAGCGACTGGTTACTCGAATATCAAGTCAGAACGATATCTGTCAAGGGTACCAACCTAGGTACGTATTCGGCTGTCCAATCCAATTCGACACAAGGCTCAGGATAGGTCTAATGCGACTGGGTCATGGCCATACTCATCTATTTCAAACATCACGGGCCGCATTACAGAGCAGACCCAAAGATTCTCACTGATGCTCTCGGAAATACGGATCGAGCTTCGCCAGACGAGGACCGGTAACTAGACTCCTTTTGAGCTCCGTTACTGAGTGGGAGCTGAACGGCCTCCTTTCAAGGTTGGGTGATATGATATGACAGAATATAGTATGCAAGTATAAAAAAGATCAACATAAAATTATTTCTAGCTTATATAGGGTGTGTACATTCCGAGCCCTGCTACGTGATTTCGTCTAAGCGACAACCTTATCGTTCTAACCGATGCGTTAGCAGGTTTCGTGCCCACGTTTCGGGGCGGGATAGTGCATGGTATGGCCGAGGGCCGCTTAAAGAACCGGCGGCAGCGGTAGGTTGGGCTACCTCCGAATTGAGGTTTGATAGCGAGTGGACCAACAAAGTTGCTTGGAGAAGATAGGTGCTGCGCCGTGGATCAAAGGCAATGCCATGAAGCCTAGCAACATGATGAACGAAATTCAATACCAGTCTTTCTGCTTATACCAGGAAGTCTCTTGAGACGGCGATAAATAGGTAGGGACCCCATTCCTCTCGATTCCTAGCGTGGAATTGACATGCTTCATGCATTCTCTGAAGTATTTAGCGTCTTTGCCATTATTCCAGGTTGTTCCCAAGTTTTCTGATGCCCTTGTGCAAAATGTGGGGGGCTCGAGCCCCTTTTCTTCTGCGAGCATGTCGTCGCCGTAAGAGGCGCGCTTCATCCAGATCATGCCCTGCCTCTGCGCTCATCATCAGGGTTGCTGCATACTTGGATGTCGGACTAAGGTATCTATCGGGATGGGTGCTTCAGTAGATATTGACAATACTCGTCGTCGCTGACCATCTTATTGTGCCTTGCAATGGCCGCTGCGCGATAAGATTCCTGAACCGTTCGTCGGAAGAAGGCGTAGCCATTCGCTAGTCTCGCTAATTTGAATATTATAATTCATCCTTGACAAGTTCGGTCAGGAGTTCTTCATTTTGAGGTATTCCTATCTCCATGAGACTCCGTGACGGGCCATGTTGCCGTTCCGCCTCCGTTATCTAGTTTGTTCAGACATGAGTTGCCGTTATTAAATGCGAAACACGTGGACATAGGGCGAAACGTAGCTTGGATTGGTGAGGTATCCATGAATGTCTCTTCAATCCCTAGCCGGCTGATGTTAAGCACGGGACTTGCTCGCGCTTCCCAGACCAATCATTTCCTTTCCCTGTGCTGTAAGGGAGGGGGTGTTTGGACAATATCACGAGTTTTTTCCTGGCATGGAGGTATTTCCCGTCTATTTGATTTTGGGACCAACTGAAAATATAATTTTAGTGTATTTACCAAGCTAAGCCTTATCGTGTCTCGCTAGACTTTCGTTATCATCCCTTAGAGCCGCACAGAGTAGCATCTCTACGACCGTCAGTGCCAGTATCTTGATAAGGTTAGTTGTGGCGGAGGCAGAATTCGTGTTAGTCTGAGTAATATCCATACGAAATTTGCTAAATTTGGATTTTGCCCTTGAGATTCCATGGTGGGTGGTCCAGGATACCTAAAATGATAATTGTGAGAAGCGTGTAACCCTTTGGAGGACAAGGTGGCATTAAATGTCCAGTTTATTCCGCCTAGAAGGGCATAAGGCTCCGTGAGTTTTATCTGAACACTTCTTACGTATTATTCGATTGTTGCATGTTTATTTGTGTTTTTTTATCCAGTGACGGCGGTATGAGGCCAGCCCATTGGAGCGTCGTTGCTATTTGCCTGGCCAGACATATTCTGGCTCTGCACTGTACGTTATCATAAACTGGCCACTTGCTAAGCGCGAGCCAGTAAATAAAGTGCTATATCACTAATTCTTATTTACAGTCTCTCCGGTGTCTCAAGCAGCTAAGATGCCATCTCTCATACAAGTTCGATATGCTACTATCATCTTGGACCGAAGGGACTGCCCCAACACTGACCCAAATGCCTTCGGCGGATCAGCTGGTTGCTTGAGCTTAATAAACCCTCCAGCAATTGGTACAGATACAATAGTTGGACCATCTATCCCTACCCGGGAAGCAACTTCCAGCAGTTTTCCAATGCAAACTTTCAGCGATGGGGTTGTGTTCAGCTTTGTCACCGTTACTGTTATAGTGACTCAGAGCGCTGACAGTCAAGCCATATTGCCTACCACTGTCATCACACGTCAGCCTACAGAGATTCCATTTACGGCAACATACCCCAACGTCCTACCAAAGCAACCCCGAGTGCCAACATGGATATGCACCGGAGATCTATGTAACCCCGATTGTCTCGTGCCGGGACATGGATGTGATAATTAGAGTGGCGGTGGGATTGATGGGTTTCCTCGGTGCTGGCCCCTTTTCCGCTCTTTTGTGGGGAAAATGGCTCAAACTTCCTTGCACAGGGTACATAGCAAAATTCCGACCGGTAGATTTCCGGTGGAATTCAGATGCGTCGGCTTTACTCACTTCAATTATACCATCAATCTTGCGCAATGGAAATCATCATAGCCTTTGCGTTCAGTTGGCGGGGTTGGTGTTGGTGGAGACTCCGGAGAGGACAGCGGCGGAGACGACCTCTTGGAAGGTCTCCCGAAAGGCTACGTAAGCGCGATAGCGGAAACTATGATAATTTTTACGCGCTGACTGGTCTAATGATGACTGTGATAAGAACATCCATTGTTGGGCCTGAGAGACTATAGAAACGGGGCTAGGTGTATATAAGGAGGGATGTACCGGATACGTGAGCAGTAGCATACTAACCGAGTAGTAGACGACCTTTAGTCGGTTGCATACGCGATAGCCCGTGATGGAGAAAGGTACGGCATATGAGCTGAAGTTTAATACGTTGACTTGTGTATCTAGCTATCTGAGTATTGGGAAAGGTCCAGCTTATAAACATGTCCTGCCAAGGTCCGATGTACGGTACTTGGAAGCAGTTACTCGACAAGTCAATTCAACAAATCAGCGCGAAAGCAAATAAGAAACGAAAGTTAGATCATAAATTGGGAAAAGCGAGCGTTTCTATGAAAAAGAGCGTTTATGAAAAACGAATATCTCTATGAATACACGACGGTTGACAATAACTGGTGTCTAGAGAACGAATCCAGCGCGGTGAGGTAGGCATCGTAGGACAGGCAGCCTAGGCGGTTGCGCGTTGTAACAGGACGGCCGATTGCATTCAAGCAGTGAATGATCGGACCGAACGTGCCTTTTTCGACGACCCCTGACCCGACTCAAATTGTTGCCTGGTCGTGGTCGCGGTCTTCTTCCCTCTAGTATATGTATCCCATTGGACAATGTGGTCCCATGGGATAATGCCCTTGATGTCAAACTCCTTCTCGCCAGGATGGGGGTGTTCTTCGCCTGCCTGCTGGAACGCTTTGACAGTGTCAACTGGGCTGAGGCCGGTTGGGTCGATGTAGTAGACGTATGCGTTGCCAGGGGATGTGGCACCCCCTCGAGCGATTTTCTTATCGCTTGTGGTCGATACCCATGGATCCTCGTTTCCCAAGATGTTCTTGACATGGTCGATGACGGAGCCGGTCCCGTCAGGATCCTTGGCCACGAGGCCTCCGTCTTCCTTCACCTGTGTAGGCGGGCGAAAGTCCATGCGGTAGAGGTTGGCAGCCACAGCAGAGCCTAGCAGCGCCAGGAAAGAAACAAAGTAAATGAAAGAGTGACCAAACATTTTGAGCTGATTGCTTTGCTAGGTTCAAGCGTCGAAGGGTTGAGAGGCTTGGAAAGATAGGAGGCCTCGGAGACGAAGAGGCTTAGAGAAAGGCTTAAAGACTTGAAATGGGTGTCAAGATGAAATAGATGGTTTGGTTTAAGGACTACAAATGTTCAAGTTACAAAGCGATAACATCAACTCCTTATATGCTTTAGTACCTCACTCAAATGCTAGAGAGCTGGTAGGGTGTCCGGAGGTCGCGGAGGGTTTAGAGAGATTTTCATGTAGGCTAGCAATGCTTGATAGAAGGATTTAGTGGAATAGCTACACTGCCTACGTACTTCCTTGAAAGCTACATAGGACTGGGAGAGATTGCGGCGCCGATTATAGTACCTGATTTTCATAGTTTATGTGAGGATCTTCACTGAGTGTATGAAACATTTTTAGAACGGCGCTTGTATTGTAAGGCAGAACTGGCATTGCCCTATCGAAGGATCAGGCGAAATAAGCATAAAACATGGTTAAAATTCAAATAAACGCTTTGATGGTGAGCATACGCCGGCGGTGGTTATCCTTGTCCACAACCCCCTTTACCCGCTCAGGCCGTGCCTCGACGGGGGCCGCGGAGGCTGCTGACAGCGGCGCTCAGTGACGCAATAGTCGTAAGGGCCGTTGTGGCCAAAGATACGTGGGATTCTAGGCTTAAGGCGGCGGTAAAAGTTGGCAAAAATAAGTTCACTGTCGCTATCGTGTGAGACAATAAGCCGGTTGCTAGCTCGATTAGTAATTACTACGCGGCTCAATCCTACATTTATGAGTTATTCTGGGGCTCATCATGTCAAACTTGATAGAAATGGAACCCGTGCCGTAAACCTTTCTAAAAGGGGACGAGTTCGAGCTACCCATACCTGGCATCCCATACTACTATTCGGAGCGCCTAAGAATAGAGCAGTTTGAACTACTGTAAGCACGAACAGACCAAGGTTCCGGCCTCTCTTGACGAGATGAGTGCGTGAGTGTGATTGATGGAGGTGTGTGATTAAAGGAGAAGCATGAAAGTGTAGGTACATTTTTCTAAGGGGGGTAAATTCTAGCAGAGGGACGTCAGGATAAGTGCCCCATGTGCGAAGAATACTGTATGTACTATCCGATATCACGTACTGTATATGACAATATTCCTGGCCAATGGCCCACTTATCCGTAGGATTCTTCTGCTTGGGCAACCATTTATGCAAGGATCTTTGTCGCAGCTAAGGCATACACAGTGGCAACATACTTAGCTGCCGGTGGCACGGAATGGAGGATCCCCACCCCCGGCCCTCGTGCCGCCCCTTCCCCGGGGATCCGCTGTATATGCTTATTTACACAACCTAGCCCCTTAGGGCTGAAAGTGGATCGTTTAGCAGGGTGGCAGGGTGGGAGCAGGGGAGGCGGAGGCCAGCAGGGGTTTATCGAAATCTCGATTCTATTTGTTCCGATGTCTACTCAATGTAGGAGTAGATCTTAATGCAAATATGGGGCGCGTAATGGCAAGGGCTACGCCAGCGACTTCGACTCGAGCAGCGGACTGGTCGCTCCGCTTGCTAAGGGTCGCCCCGAGCTGGCGGAAAAAGCTGCTACGACCAGTCACTCGAACTGATGTACGCCCTCACAACATCACCTCACAAGCAGAGACGGCTGTAGTTCTTTCTACTCGACGATTGCCAGCATTGTTGCCGCTTGTGGAACAACGTCGAGCACGAGAGTAAGCTCGATTGGGTCGCAAACAAGATTGTAAGAGTAAGATTGCATCATAAGGATAAAAATCATATATCCATTTCCTGTCTTTATCCAGCGTTCTCACTATTAATAGAATCAAAATAAGGGTTGCATGACGTTCTCATTCGTGTGTATGAGTTGTCTATGACTTTGCCGAGTGGCATTAAATTAAGCGGTGTCGGTCCGCAATGTACGGCTGAGGCGCGGAAGGGGGGGAAAGGGTCGGCCGAATGCGGCTGAGGTGGAATGGCTGAAGCGGCACGGTGCGGCAGCTAGGCGATCTACAGCTTAGTAGTGGTCCATCAGTATTTCCGCTTGCTCGTTCATTGGGGTCGGAAGTTTCATGTTTCATTAGTCACAAATAGTGATCACGTCAGCATCGTCATAGCAGCCGGACGCCATTATCACGATAGCTAACATTACGACTCAACGAGATTATGCGACTATACGGAGCCAATTGCCACCATGCTCGTGGCATCAGAGCAAGAGGCACAGTCGACTAGTTTCGGAATCCCAAGGCAAGCTGCTCCTTGCTTGACGCGTAACGCTTTCTCGTTGTGACGAGCAACCGCGAGACTACCTAGTGTCGGTGCGGTGCTAAGGGACTACCTCCCTCGTCCGAGAAATCAATATAAAGGTGATCTGTTTCCGGCTTCCATGGTTCGATTTCCTCATCATCATCATCATCATCATCATCATCATCATCATCATCATCATCATCATCATCACCAACAGCAGAACTAAAGCTCCTCATTCAGCTTTCAAACACCACTACAATCATCAAAGCAGTTCATTCCATCTCACTTCTCGCGTCAACAAACCACGCTGTCACTCCCGTTATATCCTCCACCATGCAATTTAACATCGGATCTATCGTCTTTCTCGGCATTGCCGCCTTCAGCAGCCTTGCGAGCGCCCAAGCACAGGCAGTCGCCTTCGGCCAGCAACTCCAGAACGACGATCAGACCAACCACTGGGTCACTTGGGTCGAGGGGCAACACGCATGCCCCGGCATGCAAGTCCTAGACGTTCTCACGAAATCCCCTTGTGGCAAGGTGTTCAGCCTTGGTGAGGTACAATATACCCTCACCGGCTGCTCAGGGGACAGCGGCCCCCCAACCGCCATCCTTGACTCCGGTGGGCTCCAGATCGGCGGATGCTCCGCCAACGCCAACAACAAGATCAACTGCCACGACGGCCTCCACGACATCATCAAGCACGGTGTGTGCGAGATTGTCGACGGCTCATAAGTCGCACCTGGTCGTATGAGCCCACCATCGTCGGCAACTGGGCAAACTTCGAATGCAGGACAATCTCTGGTTGGATTAAGATGCCACAAAGACAATTCTCGGATGGCGTTGGTTATTGTAGCTATTAGAAGGAATACATCTCTCGTTTTGTAACATCTCCACGAAGCGTTCTCTTCACTCTTCTACTTTATGTATTGATTAGGTACCTAGTGAAGCAAATCGACCTTATTCTTTGAAGCCAAATCTTTTTGTAAAGCTTAGTTCTCGTAGAGGCATTGGCTAAGCAGAAAGCATGGGAATAATTATAGAACAATTCTGCGAATTAATGCGTCTTTCTAAATAGACAGTATAGCTCTTTAGCAATGTCGTTCAACTTTTCATAGTTTTCCCTCGTCGCATGAATAGGCTCTTGTATATTCTCTTAGGTTAGCCGTTAAAAGCATAATTAAAGGGGATAGTAAGGGGTTAGGAGCCTAGGAATTAAGAAAGGTGCCACGTGACCTAAATACCATCATCTAATAGCCAGCAGTCTTTTAGTCGTTAGTCAATCTTTTCCATCATCTGTGTTGGATACTTTACACCGTCATAGAATATACTATATTCGCCTTGAATTAGCTATTCATATAACCACCATAACAAGTGCCCTGTAACCCGTAACAATAGTGGGTTACCAAGCGGCGCTGAAGGAATCAGAACCCTGAACCACTGCATCCCCCACTAAAGCTTGTTTTTGAGATGTGCCGACGTCACGCTTAGTAAGACAGACCACTGCTGCCTTAACTAAACGGCAGCGCCGCAGCACAGCGTGAATAATCCTGGGGGTTTCATGTAGAGGTGCATACGTATAATGCTCTATTAATATCAATTTTTTCAAGTAAAGCTGCAAAGCTGAAGGCGGGTGTCATCATTGTCGTAACACTACCCCCGCATAGCCTCTATTTATTCAGCGCCTTACCACTTCAAAGAACGACCTCGATTTCTTTCTCCTTTTTCCAGCGTCTCCTGAATTCCCTACCCAAGTAAAACAACGCTTTCATCACCTACTCTCGTGACAATCTAAGGACAGGCGCGGACGAATTTCACTATCACAATCCTCGGTGTTCAAAACTCTCACAGCTAGTACATTCTACGCACACAAATTGCAGGATGACGTCGCAAAGCAATGCGGAACGGGATGAGCCTACGACGGTGCTTCCGACGACGGACAGCGGATCCGATACGTCAGAGTATGCGGACAGCGATGTTGAGGTGGACGAGGAGGAGATGAAAAAGTGGCTTTCGACGGCGTACGAGCGCGGCTCGAAAAAGCCCATGAAGGAGCCTCTCACAGCACCTTGGGGTCTGCCGATCAGCGACGCAGACGTGGAAAAGCTCAAAGTCGGGTTCAAATCTAAAAGCATGGACGACAAGTGGGACATGCTGATCGAGGACCCGGACGAAAATGGCGGCATATCTCTCCACATCATTCGAAGCTGGTTACAGGAGGAGTGCTACATACTTCACATTGTTCCGAAACCAAGCAGCGATGATGGTGGAAGTGCAAAGATACAAAGCATCACATGGGAAGGTAACAAGGCGGGACTGCAATGCGATGCAGAGCAGGCCAAGAAGGAAGCCGTGATTCTGACCAGAGGCCATCTCCACTGCGAGTTTGAGGCGCTGCCCGACTACCCGTCCTCGGTGTTTTGGGATTCCAAAGCCTATAAGAAGCTAGACGCGTAATAGGTTACTAGGCCCCCAGATGGCCATCCGTCAAACATGGAGTTGCCTCACATCAGGGTTATTTTTCCGGTAGCTTTAACTAAGATGATGATCAGTTTTTTTCTTCACTACTGGAACACCTTTCGGGTCATGCATATAGCTGTATAGCTGCTCTATAGAAACGTCGTCCGATGTATTTGGGCTCAAGCCAGTGACGAAGGAAGGTGGTGATAACTGCAATTATACGGCATAAGCCGACATGGTATACCTACAGGTAGGTAGGTAAGTTCCCATATGGAACAGCAAATACAACGGTGTTCCAGACGCATCTTCTTCATCTTCTAAACTTGCTCATCGGTGTTCTTGAACATTTAGACATGGTGAAGCGTATCTAAAACTTTGGGTTGTACGTTACACTGATTGGTCGTCCTTTTGTAGTACGAGATGTTGATTGATGATCTGTATTTGCCGGCTGTCCCTGAAGTTGATGGATTCAATAGCGTAGGAAGCAACATCAGGATTATCAGCGCTTGGCTGTATTCGTCTCCCAACGCCTGAGTTGGCCTTCCAAAGAGGCAACCAACCTGAGTGGCCGATGCCACTGCTTAGGCGATATGAGAAGTTCCGGACGCGGGGACCCTTTGCTAGGACGGTAAGCATTGGGAGGCATGAAGCGATTGTTGCAACCGAGTTTTCGACCATGCTCAACCAGAGCATGGTTGTGATTGCCTCTATTGGCCGTTTGTCAGTACTGCCCAAGCTGTCTTCAGAGAGAGTGAAGCGCTCTATGGTGGAAAGGTAGGTACCTAAGTAACTTACCATTCATATCAATTCCAAGTCCCGGTCCTCGGTATAATACGAGGAAATAGATGACCAACTGTGCGGTTGATGCTGCGAAAGACATGAGCCCTATTAGAAACATGCCGGTGACAGCTAGCTTCTTTCCCCAAGACATGTTTAGCGACCATATCTATATGCGAAATCGTCAGATCCCAGAGCAAAGCCGTTTAGGAGGGATACAACCTACCGAAGGTATTGGATGTATGATAATCAAGAAGTCCAGAAGAAAGTCGGATATCACGAGAGCCTCCTGTGGCTTTGAAACCTCACAACCCGGTAAGTCGATGGATTGTACGGGCTCCCAATGTAATGATATATTCTTGCCGCAACTGAACCACACAAGCACTAAGAACGTGGTTGACCATGCTACGGCTAGAATGACCAAAATCCAGGATGCAAGGTTGAAGGAGGAGAGCGTACTTCTAACGAAGATGCGTCGGGAAAAGCAAATGATGCTCGTTTTAACTAATCCATGGGCGAAGCATATTAGGATTTGTATCGCGAATTTAATCTGAAGACGGTTAAACCAAACCTCATCGAAAGCATGACACGTTCCTTACCTTATTCTGGGATCCCAGAAACTGTAAATACTCGTCGGGTGCTGTGGGATTAGAGGGAGCAGGTGGAGTCGGACGCCCCAGAACTCCAAGTTGTTGACCTATGATGAAACAGACACCCATCCCCGTAATCATAAGCACGCCTATTGCAAGAAGCCAGTCATCGATTCCTAGAAATGTTTCCTGACGCCTGCGGACGTAGAACCGCATCCCCACGAGTGCGATGCATACGAGTGGTAGAATAATAGCAGCTGATAGAACTTCTGTTCCGGTGACAAATTGGACAGAAGGTTCTGACCACCGAGGTTGGTTCATTTTTTTCATGAACGCGAGAGGGAGTTCGTTTACGGTCTGGTACGATTCGTAAGAAGTTTGTAAATGCAAATACCAAATTGCCCTGCGATCACTACGACGGGCTTCCCGTATAATTCCTTCCAGCTAACACCATTTATGCAACCACCCTTCACTGCTCTTTGACTTCAAACTTTACGTGTTTGTACGCGGCTGCCAGTAAGGGATTTCTTAACCTCTAGAAGTCCCCATCCTTAAGGCTAAATTGTAACTACACTCGAACAAACATGAGGCTACAGGATATGTCTACGTAGAGATACGATATGCCACGGACGCTATGACAGTCGGCAGGAGCCGATGACAGGGTCGAGGTTGGAAGGGAGAATGCAGAGGTGGAGAACGGATTAACACCTTTATTCTTGCCTAAGACGATTACGCAACGGAAGATAGCATCCCTCGCGTCTAGGGCGTTGTACCACAGTGGTATTGAAGCCGCCTATGGTCTGCATCCATGGAATCCAGTGGCTTTGCTAGTGATACGCTCTGACAAGTTTGCAGTTGTGGCGTAAAGGACAATCACCAGTGCGGCCTATGGCAGAGTAAAGGGAAGCTCAGAAACAGCCGAGGTTGTAATCATAGAGATTAAGATCGCCACTCGAGTACGTATTTCTTTACTGAAACTGGTTAACTCGAATCAACAAATGCGTGAGGGGATCTCTCTGCTGGTGCCAGAGATTACTAAAGAAACCAGCGATGTGTTCGTGGTTCGTCTTGTCGCAGCCCTACCAACGAGGCAACATGCACATAATACTAACAAGAATAACGCAGCTGATCTGAGAAAAAGAGTGCAGGTATGTAGCATTGTTAACGTACATTGGATGCACGTGTTATATACCTCCTAGGAAGAGTATTAAGTCCTAATACATATCAACCTGAGAGTGTGGTCAATCGAAAGTAACTGATTTCCCTTCGTCTCCTGGGTTGGCTCAGGCTCATCCAAGGCGGAGGTCTGCCCTATGTACTCATCCGTTCGAATGCCAGGAAAATTGTGTGTGAGTGATCATTTCAGTACATGGTGGGCCAGCATTATGTACCTAATCAAGGGGTTAGTCACGTGACCACCCCTGAGTTTGACATGAACACCAACATGAGCAGCTCTTAAGACTCAACAATAAAGACCAACCCGCCTCTTGCACATTGTGAAATAAAAATTTACATATCGCCTGTGCAGGTGCATGACTTTTGACGTGTTATATTATAGCAGGAATTACCCAAAGGGGTGTTGTCAGATGAATGTCTTGCATCATTCAACAGGCTTGGTTAAGCCTACTGAGGCAGATTAACACCACGCTTAGGACGCCTTCATTTCGCTTATGAACTTAAATCCATGTCGATCGATGGTCTGAATGGTCTTTAGAAGGCACAAATGCAAGACAGGTAAGTGTGGAAAGACCTGAGAACTTTGTTCCAGCTGGAGTCACTCTCGGCCCCCATGACTTCTTTCCTGTTAGTTAACATTTGAGAGGTCGTGGCGTGTTTTATCTTTAGGCAAACGCGCTATTTTGATGAACTTGGCTGAGATTGACTGAGTCTTAGGCAGGCCAGGTAGCTGTGGGCTATAGGTACCTACCTAAGACATGTGCCTACTCTATCACAGGCTATCACCACAAGATGCAACTGAAGGAAGTGACGCCATTCTCACAGAAGGTTTATTACTCCATCGCTTATGACTGCAGAATCGCCTGTTTGTTACTTCAACCAGTTACACGAAGAAGTTTCACCTTGCTGTTCATGCTTGATTTCATACAATGGACGGACTTTTTGACATCCTAGGTACTTAACACAACCTAGATGTGAATCAACTCGTTTTTTGGCAGCTCTTCTGTCCAACAGTTTTTGTCCATCAATCACTCTCATCGTGAATCTGCATCTTGACAGCAAGAAGTACCTCCCGTCTGGTTACTCGGTATGTGCTGAGCAGTACGCAGCATGTTCATCATCCAACAGCCACTACAGAGAGCCTGAAAGGGTGAGGAGCAGCAGGCATCAAGAAAGCAGCTCATTCCAATATCGTTCTGCTTAATTGGCAAGTATATTATCGACATCTTCAGTATCTACCTAAGGTATGTGGGCAGCAGCACTTTCGCCGAGTTTCCTTGCAAAGCAGAGACCTTCAACCTTTTCGTCCCCAATCAACCATTAGGTGAGCCCAGTCGGCCGTTAGGTGGGCCTAGTCGGCCATGCTAATCTGAATACACTACGTAGGGACACCATCAAGTCCTATTCATTGACTCTTAGTCAGTACGAGATTGAAAGTCACAGTGAGTATTGCCGGTCCTCAATATAATCTATGGATAACTAGTTTTCTAATATACGTTAGAATGAGTCATCGTCACCACCTCGGAAAGGGTGGCAAGTGAGGCCTTCCAGGCAAGAACACAACAGGACTGGCGCAGCCGTCCGCTCACCGAGGGACCATCCAATGAATCACACTAGCGAATGATTACACAGGGGTAAAGAAACCTCTCAGCAGTAAATAATTCCTGACGAGTGGCTAATGGGGACATTGTAGGGCAGGACTCAACTTTCTTGGCAGCAGCATGACTGCGCGCCTCGAGAACATGGATGGCGTCACGCGGCCGACCAACAGGAAGGGAACAGCAACGTTGTTCCGCAAGGAACTATGAACCTATCTAGGGGAGTACTCCTCCGTACATATGGTACGGAGCTCTTTGTCCTGCTGTCTCATATCCCGTAGGGATAACTACAGACAGATGGCAAGCCGTAAGCCACTGATATAGCCTGCACTGGCATGGCTGCGAGCAAGCTCGAATAGCCCAAGGCATTCTTCCTGCGCCCTGCAACTCAGGCTTCCCTTCGTCACAAGGACGACCTAGCCTGAGGCTACCAGCATCACTGTTCCGCCCGAAACTAACCTAACTATAGGGAGAAGCCCTTGTGCGTATGGGCAGGGCGCTCTTTGTCCTGCTGTCTCAGCTCCCCCAGGGACAACTCCAAACAACCTTCAGATCCCATCTTCCCTCCTTCCCCTCCAACTTCTTCCACCGTCTCCGCCTTCCCCCTTCTACCATCCTTGTCCATCCACTACCCTCGGATTGCCCTGGTATTGCAGGATTGCGCAATACCTAGCGAAGGTCAAGCAAGGTGTCAGGGAGTGAGGATCAAGCTCTGCTGTTGAATCTCGTCTCATCTACTGAGATTCCATGATAAGGGCAGAGCCGGATAGGCATAAGCCCGAAGCCTTCTTCATTCCTGACGATCCTACAGTCGCCATCTACGGATAGAGCACCTAACCAGAGGAGTGGTGTCATCACAGAACTGAGAACGGGTCATGCGGGACCTGGCAGCTCCGTGTTGACCTTAAACATCAAATCCCATCCGCTTTCTTGGGGAAAAGGGTTTGTGACTTCCGCGTTGCTGTCACAATTGACTTGGTCTTACTGACAATGGAACAGGATTCCCCGCGCAAGTCAAGGCGTCGACCCCTAAGATCAGACATGGGGCTAATGATAGTCTGATAAACTGCGACGCACCAAGGAACTATGGACACCTGCGGCTTGGGGAAGACGAACATAAATTTGGGCACCGCGTTTCAAATACAGCGGGCAAAGGTCGCGAAATTCGAGAGTGAAACTAGCGACACGCCGGACGAGGACCGCGTCAGCTTCTACCCAAATATCATCCTCTGCCCGGCGTCGTGTATTCACAACACCTTCACGGAATGCGCGACCTTCTTCAAGAACTTGCTGCAGCCAAAGATGTACTACGGGCAAGCGAAGGACGCCGAGTCTTTCCCCGGAATGCGTATGGCGATGATCCCCCCGGACGGGTTGGACACCTAGAGATGCAAGAGGTACAATTGACAGCGCTTCCTCGAATACCTGAACAGTCAAACCCTTCGACTCAATCCCGGACTAAGGTGAATACACTCAACGTCTACAAACATTCGAAAGATACATCGTCAGATGCCGAAAGTGTTGTTGCACATATACAATGAGCGTTAGACAGATGGAGGCAAGTACATGATGTTTCTTTCAACCCGCGACCCTCCACAACCTTCAATCCTTCCTTGCTGACCGTTCCCCAATTTATTCCAGGTGTCGCTATATTGCTTCTCATCCTCAAGCATTACCCTCACATGGCCATGTTGACCAGCAGTTGCGGCCTTGGCAAGGCTAATATCAATTTTGGTACTTCATATCAGATCCAGCGCGCAAGAGTCGAGAGGTTTGAAAAAACAGACCGATGAGACACCGGAGGAGGACCGTGTTCAGTTCTATCCGAGCATCATTCCGGACTTGTTTCTCAACTCACATCATGTAATATTAGGTACATTAGGTACTCACTTCATGGACTGCGTGCCACAGTTGTCTAAGTAATCGATCATGAATGAAACCTGAATTTGGCCATTATGTTGCGATTGTAAAGCGATGTGCGCAGAAACACAGCAGCAATGGTGAAGGTGACGGCAGGTTTTTCTTGATATCGAAGACTCCCACTATCGTCATATTGCTTAAGTAGGTACCTTTCGAAAAATGACTATATTGGCATTAAACGGGGCATTAATTATGTAGAATTCGGGGAGGTAAGCACACAGACACGGTGGCATTTCTGTGTATAAGCAAGTATGGATAGAAGAATGTGCACGTATACGAGGCTAGACCAGCCCCCAAAACGCCCCCAAAAATTGTCGATCAAAATGGCGAAATGACAAAATGGCGCCCTACCATCGCCACTGAACATCCACTGAACATGCCAGTCATCATCAGCCACCCCGCATCACGCAGGAAGAGGCGCGATGAGTGACGAGACTAACGAAGTCGGCGCAGACCGTCTGGGTCATGATTACTATGACCTCGGCTCCTACAGACGGACCGTAAGCTCGAGCAGCGAGGCAGCACGCGAATGGGTCAACCGTGGGCTGATTTGGAGCTACGCGTTCAATCATGAGGAGTCGGCCAAATGCTTCGAGCGCGCCGTCGCCAGCGATAGCAGTTGCGTCTTGGCATATTGGGGCTTGGCCTACGCTCTTGGCCCGAACTACAACAAACCGTGGGATTTCTTCGATGCAGTCGAGTTGGAGGCTGTCATGCAGCGTACCCACGGCGTGGTCGAGAAAGCTCGAGCGAGGCTAGATAATGCATCTCCTGTCGAGAAGGCTCTCGTCGAGGCCCTGAAATATCGGTATCTGCAGGAGCATGCAGGAGATCGGAATTGGTCGATATGGAACCAAAGCTACGCCGACGCGATGGGCAGGGCGTACAAGGAGTTCCCGGACGACCTGGACATTGCCGCTCTCTACGTCGATGCTCTGATGAACCTCACTCCCTGGCAGCTCTGGGATCTGGATACGGGAAAACCAGCATCCGGAGCTCGTACTCTGGAAGCCAAGGCCGTGCTTGAGCGTTCGATGGCCCAAGATGGCGGCTCTCGACATCCCGGGTTGCTTCATCTGTACATTCATCTTATGGAGATGTCGCCTACGCCCGAGACGGCATTGGACGCGGCAAACACCCTTCGGGATCTTGTTCCTGACGCGGGCCACCTTAACCACATGCCGACGCACATAGACGTCCTGGTAGGCGACTACCAAAGTGCCATCGAATCGAACCAGAAGGCCATTCTCGCCGACGACGTCTTCTTCGCGCGCGAGGACCCGCTTAAATTCTACACCCTCTACCGAATACACGACCTTCACTTCCGCATATACGCAGCCATGTTCGCCGGGCAGTCCCGGGTCACGCTTGATACCGTAGCCCGACTAGAAGATGCTCTACCGGAAGCACTCTTGCGCGTCGAGTCGCCGCCTATGGCAGATTGGCTGGAAGGCTTCCTCGCGATGCGCGTGCACGCGCTGATCCGCTTCGGCCGGTGGCGGGAGATCCTCGACCTGCCTTTCCATACCGATCGCCGTCTCTACTGCACGACAACCGCGTTGAACCACTACGCGAAGGGCGTAGCGCTGGCTGCAACCGGCAACGTCGAAGCGGCGACCCAGCAGCGCGAGCTCTTCGCCGCAGCCGCCAAGGAAGTGCCTGAATCCCGCATGCTGTTCAACAACAAGTGCGTCGACATCCTGCGCGTAGCAGAAGCGATGCTAGACGGCGAGCTCGAGTACCGCCGCGGCAACTACGACGCCGCGTTTTCGCATCTGCGCACTGCTATGGAGCGCAGCTACGCGCTCCCCTACGACGAGCCGTGGGGCTGGATGCAACCTCCTAGCCACGCGCTCGGGGCTCTGCTCATGGAACAGGGCCATTTCGACCAGGCGGTCGAGGTATACGCCGAGGACCTTGGAATTGGCGGCAAGCTCCCGCGCGCATTGCAGCACCCGAAGAATGTATGGGCGCTCCATGGCTATCACGAGTGTCTGGTGAAGCTGGGGCGCGTCGAGGAAGCTAAGGCGATAAAGCCGCAGTTGGATGCGGCCATCGCAGGTGCGGATATACCCATCAAAGCATCGTGTTACTGCCGCACCAGCGTATTTTAGGGAGCTGAAGAGGTATATATAAGAGATTGGTATACATAGTGCTTGAGCAGGCATATGGCAGCGGAAATTTCTGTCAAAGATTCTTGGGTACCTATAGTTAAATAGCATTCATCCAATCACGATAGCTTCTACACCCCAATCGCCTTCGCGATCGCCTCTCCCACGCCCACACTGCTCCAGGGGTTCTGCCCCGTAATTAACCTGCCGCCATCCTCCACCACCACAAACGGCTCATTCAGCCCCGCCTTCTCGTACGTAGCACCAGCCTCCCGTATCCTATCCTCCAGCGAAAAAGGCATGTGCCGCGCCATCCCCACCGCCTCCTCCTCCGCATTGCTATACGCCGTGACCCGCTTCCCGCGCAGCAGGTGCTCGCCGCCGGGCAGCACCACATTGACGAGCGCGGCGGGACCATGGCACACGGCGGCCACGACCTTGCCCGCGGCCGCGAACTCGCGGGCCAGCGCGATCGAGTGCGCGTCCGTGGCGACGTCGAACATGGGCGCGTACCCGCCGGGGTAGAACAGCGCGGCGAACTCGGCCGCGCGCCCCAGGAACGAGGAGACCGGCGCCGTGCGCTCCCACAGCGCGGACTGCGCCTTGTGGAACGCCGACGCCGCGGCGTCGTCTCTGAAGTTGTGCACCGAGCGCTGGTCTAGCGGCGCGGGGCCGCCTTTGGGCGAGGCTGTTTCGAAGGTTACGCCTTTGCTGGCTAGGATTGTGTAGGGGTGCGCGAACTCGGGCTGTGTGCGGTTAGTCTAAGCTTGTATTGCATGGCGCGGGCTTGGGCATTTGATATAGGAGATGGGTGATGTAGGTAGGTAGGTTTTCGAAACAACAGAAATGGATGGAGGCGCATACCAAGTACCACCCAGTCGGCCTGTTCGCGCTCTCGATGAAGTCGTGAGAAGACAGGACGACGAGCACTTTCGGCGGCATTATGAGATATCCACGTGTTTCCTTTTCCTCTTCCCTTTCCTTTCAAACAGTGTAAAATCCTCAATATTTCGGCTTTCCAAACTATTCTAGAGCAAGGCAAAAGTTGTCAATCCCTGCACGACCAAGTCAAGTGTTCTTATACCAATCTCCCCAACCTCTCACCTCCGCGCTGCTCACGATACGATAAAAGCTCTACCACAAGACACGCGGCAACACCGGTGCCGAAGCGCATAAGGCGGATAAGTAAGCAGCACTCCGTTTCGACGAATACGTCCCGAATAGGCGAAACACCGACGGGAAATACTCCGCGCCGTCCTGACGTAAGCGTAGCCGCGGCGTCATCCTTACGGCAGCGATTGCCGAACCTGATCTGACGAAGCCGCGGTAAGAGCCCTGTCGCTTCCATTGCACATATGTAGGACCCAAAGAACGGCGCTGGACGGATGCATGGTGCAGAAGTGTATGCATGCCAAGTAGACCGAATCGACGGAACCGCTGCGGAGCTCAATGGACCGGCATGGGCGGATGGGATTGGGGGCCGCCGAATCGGGGTTTGCCCGGCTTCTTCGATTACCGCGTCCTGTAAGCCAAAGGACGGGAGAACGGCATGGTTCCCTGGCAATGAACCGGCGTAGGAAAAATCTATGCAACTAGTGCTGCAGGATTTATACAATAATATATGTGTAGGCAATATTGTCAAATATGTACAAGAAAGTGTCGCTAAATCATCATAAAACGCAGTATGTTGTATGCAGCATGCGCGTAGATAAATCATAGATGAATGGATATCGCTCAATAATCAATACAGATGCAAATGTAACCTCGATAGGTTCCGAAACGTTTTCATAACCAGCCACACCGTTTCCCCTTATCCCCGTCTCACGACTTGCGCGTCTTCTCGACGACGCTCTTCCACCGCGTCCTGACCAGCCTCAGCAGGAACCAAGCGACGAGTCTGTACACCACAATGGTAGCCGCCAGCGCGCCGATATTGACGACGGGGTCGACATTCAGCTTGTACAGATCGAGCACCTGCTCGCCTGTCTCGATCTGGCACCGGCCGTCGGGCAGCTTCTGGCTATCATCGCACGTGAACCTGACGCCCCTGAGGGTGTACGGCGCCAGCGCGGCGGTGGCATACTTGAGCGGGCTGATGTAGTTGAATATTTTGAATAATTCCGGCATGTTGATGGACATGATACCGGCCATGATCTGCGCCACCGACAGCAAGATCGAGATGACGTTGACCGCGAAGCCCGTATGGTTGAACAGCGTGTTGAACATGATGCCCAAGCTCTCACCGCACGACACGATTCCGAAGCAGCAAAACACGTACACGAAGTACATCTCGGCCGTGCGCGGGAACCCGACCGCGAAGTCGGCCAGGATGCCGAAGAGCAGGCAGGAAACGATCTCGAAGGGCACCTCGAGGAGGGTGTAGGTAGATAGGAAAGCCTCGACGCTGTATACGGCGTCGTCGTCTTCGCGGTAGAACACCTCGCGCTCGGCCGGATAAACTGCGACGTTCTGTAGCATGCCTACGAAGTAGAAGGCGCATAATTCTTGTATGAAACCGACACGGTTCTGGATGCTGTAGTAGTCGTTATGCACCGGCGCAAAGAATAACGTCAGGACGATTGCGAGTCCGAGGACCTGCATTGTACGTGCTAGGAGAAGAGGCGGTTGCCGCTGGAGGTTGATAGTTGCACGATGTAACAAAAGAGGGAATGCTGTTATGAAAGACGCTCGCTTATGAACCATTGCACCCAACTCAGCGGGTGTGGCTAGGGCAGTCTTGTTGTGGAATGACCGACGAGGCAGCGGATTAGAAAGCCTCCTTTCGAGCGCACCGTCTGATTCTACACCGGGTTCCTGGTCTGCTCCACTTGCCTCCGCCGAGATGTCCGTGGCTTCGAGAGCTGCCTCCCCAGGACTATCAGGTCCGTCGGAGTCTACTCCCTTTTCATTTGTTGATCCTGTCTGTGACTCGCCCGTCTCCTTGATGTCCGAAAGCCGTGAAGGGGCCACTGGCACTCCCGATGGAGACTGACTCATAATCTTATTCCATGACTCGATGAGCCTCCGAACCTTCTCTCGACTCTCCGCCTCTCTGTGAGCCTCCTGAAGATCTATGGTGATAAGATCAAGTGCGAAATCGGCTGGATTCGTATGCTGGGGACAGTGGTATCCGAGTGAGCTGAAATATGGTAGCATGTCTTTCGCGGCACCCGCATATGCGGGAGAGCCACCCCTTGCAAGCAGGAGCATATTCCCGAAATGCTTGAAGATGTCGGATCTGGCTTGGTGGATTGTAAGGATTAATGTGCGTCCTTCTCTGGCTAAGCCCTGGAGCACCTCCAGGATGCTGCTTGCCGTGAAAGCATCAAGACCGCTCGTCGGTTCGTCGAGTAATAACACTCGAGGATCGGTGAGAATTTGGACAGCGATACTAACTCGGCGCTTCTCTCCGCCGGAAATACCCTTCACAAGTTCGTTCCCAACCAAGTTGTCGGCACAATCCTTCAGACCCATCTTGACCAGAACTTCCTCAGCTCGTTGGTATTTCTCCGACTTGCTCATCCACGAAGGGAGACGAAGACCGGCTGCAAAACGGAGGGTTTCGCGGACGGTCAGAGACGGTAGCAGCGCATCGTCGTCCTGGCAAACGTAAGACACGACCGATCGTATCACAGAGTCCGACGGGACGGCACTGTTGAACGTCAGTTTGCCAGAGGTTCTGTACCGAGTGCCGAGTGTACTGTGCAAACGGAGCGCCATGGCATTGAGCAAGCTCGTCTTTCCTGATCCAGACGGCCCCATTATCACGTTTAGGGTGCCGGCTTGAAATGTCGCCGTAACCGGATTGAGGATCGTCTTGGTTGGCAATTTCTTTCCAATTGGAGATCTCTTGTCCAACGCCAGGGAAAATTCATCAAGGCCCACATCTATTGCTCGAACTTCGTGGATCGATCTCGCCGTCATCTTTTCCTTGCCGGCTGAAAGATCTGTGTCTGATGCTCGAGCTCGTGCGATTGTCATCTCTACTTTCAAAAACGCGAGACCGACCCAGGATGTAATCAGGAAAAGTATAACGAAAGCCAGCATGCAAATTATTGGCCGAGCTACCCAATTCTTGGGGAATCCAAGGTTATCCATAATGTACTCTCCGGTATAGGGTTTGCAAGCTGGGTTTGACTCGCCGCCTGGCAAAGGACAATCGTAGAAACTGTCTTGGAACTCATTACCGCAAAGGGCCCCGAAAGCATAGTACTATAGAGAAATTAGTGAAGAACATCGAATACATCGTAAGCCTGACTTACAGTGTAGGTGATATACTTCGTCCACCTTACATACACAGGGATTGTATTGCTCTGAATGAAGTATCCACAAGCCATACTCTGTAGAGTGTATGCAAGATTGGCAATCAGACTCGCCCCGGGGAAGTGCCTCACCGCGGCTACGGAAGCGATTGCCAGCGTAACAGCAATATAGTGGTTAAGGAGGAGGATAGAGAAAAAGGTAAAGAACTTGGATACGTCGCGGTCGAAACCCACCATGAAATAGTAGATGACGGCGTACAGGAAAGGGACGGGTATATCTTCGGTAAAGAGACGAGCGAGTCGACGAGACAGGATGAAGGGAAGCGCAGTTACACATCCCTCGCTATTCTCGCGGTCAAAGGTCGGGATATCCAGCGTCAGACGATAAATCTCAAAGGTTAAGAACAGGTAACCCTGCAGACCAACTGAGATATACAGCGCAGCTTCTCTTGACCGAATACCACCTTGGTCCCGGGGAAGGTCGTAGAAGACGTATCCTGTGATGATAGCCATGAGAATAGCTTCCATAAGAGAGCCAGCCATTCCCATTGGGTCTCTATAAGTGGTCTTGAAGGTCCTGTCAGTTAACACACGTAACTGACGGAAGAAATTCGCGTGCTGCATCGACTTTGGCCCCTTAGATGTGCTCTTCTGAGCAACTTTTTCAGACGCCGAGGTTTGGAAACGCCTCTCAGATTCCTCATTCCATGCCGCCTTCAGACGCTCAACCCTAGCAGTACTCTCCTCTTCCAGCTCCGGCGTGCGGTTATCGATCGCGGCGAGATCAATTAAGAATTCAGCAGGATTCACGAAAGCAGGTAGCTGACAGCCGAGGTCTGAGAACCACGGGATGCATTCTTTCATAGGCCCGGAATATACAGGACTGCCCTTGGACAGTATCACGAGATTATCAAACAGGTCCCAGATCTCTGATCTCGGCTGATGGATGGTTGTGATGACCGTACGGCCCTTGCTTGCTAGAGTCTTAAGGGTCCTAACAAGCTGGTAGGCGCTCGTCGCGTCCAGCCCGGTGGTTGGTTCATCCAGAAAGAGAATTGACGGGTTCGCGAGGAGCTGTACACCGATACTTGTTCTTCGCTTCTCTCCGCCACTACAGCCACGATGCTGACTATTTCCTATCCGAGTGTTTGCACAATCCTTCAGGCCTAATTCGAGAATGACTTCCTCCACAATCCGCATGCGCTCTTCTTCGGTCGTAGGTGGAGGCAACCTCAAGTTTGCTGAGTACTGCAACGTCTCCCGTACTGTCAAGGTCGGCAGTAATATGTCCTGTTGCATCACGTAAGCATGCCTCACAGAATGGACGCCTTCTTGTCCATTGAAGGTGGTAGTTCCGGTCTGAGAAAGCCTGGAGCTGAACATGCGTTCCGCGATCGTGTTCAACAAAGTCGTCTTCCCGGATCCACTGCCACCGAGAATCGCTGTCAGAGTCCCCGGCTTGAGGGATGCATTGACAGAACTAAGAAGAGTCTTAGTCGCCGGGCCATCGCGACGTTTCCCGAGTACCTGGCGGAATAAATCGGGGTATGTCGCAGGCTCCCAAATCGAAGGTGAGGTATCGACAGTGACCGACAGATTCCGAATCTGGATGTCAACAGCTTCAACATCGTCTAATGATAGTTGGCCAGGAGCTGGCGCGGACAGTTGCTGGCCCGGCCCAGATCGGGCAAGGTCCATTGATGTAGACACAGAACTAGGAGGTTCATTCTTCTCGATATCGATGGTTACGGGTGTGTCGCGGGGTTGTTCGTCGTGGTTTAGAGCGGCAGTATTAGGGGTTGATGATGCCATAGTCGCAGTGTACTGCGCCGAACCCAATAGAAATTAGCCGCGGAAACTAGTAGCGAGGCGAAGGGGCCTATGCAGAGCGCAAGGAACCAAGGTTCGATCGAGCGGTTATGGCATTGCTGATGTTCGACAAGATGGTCGTTCTAATTTGCGATACGTCTAATTCCTTCTCCTTACAAGGCGCCAAAGAATGCGTATCGGAAAGAGACGAGCAAGAACATAAAGGTTGACATGAAAATTCTACGTCAAGATCGCCAACAAATGCACGCCTCGAGAGGCTGCTAGAAGTGGTGGATGTAAGATGCAACATCAGAAAGCTGACTAGGATTGATGCCCACGCGGGCCAGCAAACCACGTTAGATGGATCCTTGTCACGATCCTTAATTGGGGGCGTGGCTCGTGGGCGACCTGTAACCGACCACCACTGGGGCATGAGTTTCCCGATGCGGTGAGTCCCCGGCATGTTCTGGGCATCATAATTACCTTGACAGTCTCCTCGGATCGCCGATGTTGCCCCTCCCAAGTGTTTGTTACGTCGGTAAACAAAGGTGCTCGGGTAGCTCTGCTCGACATCAAGTCAACGAGCTGAAGAAACTTGCGTATGTTTATTGCTTGGCCCGTGATGTTCATCTCCAATTTGGAGAAGGCGACACCTATCCGTGTGGCGATGATGCTAAATTTAATTCAATGTACATACGAAGTAGCAGACCTCGGAACGTTCTAAGCGAAGTTGGCTTTGGGTGGGACGGTTGCTAACCGACAGGTACATACGCTATTCCCTTGATGGGACTTAGAGAGTCGAACCCAGATATGTAGCATCGCGCGGTACTACCTACTAATTCAGCTCAGCCCAATCCGAGTGCCTGGTTGGGTTGTACGCCCACTAGATAGTCTTGCATGCCGTCTCGGTTCGAGATAGTTAATAAGTTGACAGCGGTCCAGTCCCGTCGGCGGAGCAGTCTAGGTAGCTACATAGTTAAGCGAGCCTAGCAGCCTGGCAGCCTAGTGTAGTCTGTAGACGACCTTAATGTACCTAGTGTAGGTAGGTAAGCGAGCCGATTCAAGCGTCTTTGATTCTACCGGCTTAAATTCAAAGGGTCGTGAGAGGGCCTTCCCCATACTTGAGCATGGGGAGGACAGCAGGATTGCCAAGCCTTACCAACTCGTTATGTGATCAGCTCCAGTGCCACAAGAGAAAAGAGTTAATATTTGTGCGACAAAGAGCGTAGAATCTACCTAGATGGATGTAATAATGTTAAAATGTAACAAATGACCTGTAAAATCCCGAAATCCACTCGTACCTAGGATCGAACCGAAGCGTGCCGCCTCGCTTGCACGGTCGGGATTACAAGCCACAGTCTGAGGATTTGCATTGCGTGCATGTGGACCAGCCACCCACTGACGAAGGATCCTGTCAGGTAACCATGGCGGTTTCCATGTTACGATGTAGACGAAGAGCACAGGACTTACGAGTTAACCATCTCGCCAATATGAAATTGACGGATGTATCCGACGCAGCCGATGGGTACATAAACCATAGCGGCAATGCCCCCACAAAGGGCAAGAGAGGAGGAAACGAAGTAAGGGGTGAACACTCGATTCCCTTAGTCCCAACAAAGGCGCTCACGAGCTGCTGACAGGTAGCCAGGACGAGAAGCATACCAGATGCCATCTTTCAATTGAAAGCCAGTAAAGATGAATCAATCCATTGAAGGACCTCGGTGCTGGTGCTGGTGGCGACGGAAATTGGCCCAGACCGGAATAAGTCGAGGACGAATTAGTGGGGCACGGTGGGGTAGCACGAGAACAATTACCGATGGCCGGTTTCTAGAACCCTTCCATTTCCTTATCCCTTATCCCAAGCTATTCGAATTATCAAGTCACTGTTTCTCAGCTTCGCTTGTCGAATATGGATACAACCTACTCGCCATTAAGCAGTTCAGGAAGCTCCCCCTATTGCAAGCACTTCCATGGTAATCAGTCACCTTATAGTCTATTCTACATGATGCGAGAGAAAATAATTTCCGGCTGTATGATCTTAGGAGCCAGTGCACACATCCTTATTAAAGTACGGGTTGCTTCTATAAGCACCTTGCTCGCAACATAAGACAGACTTCGGATTCAGCTAATACCATCGAACGGTCTTTAAAAGCCCATTCATTCCCATACGGTCTGTCATCTCGCTCGAATTTCATGTCTCTCTATCCATAAGAAGGGAGTCAAACGAACACCTTGATCGACATACCCAGACATACCCAAGAGCACCCGCCTAATACACCAATAACTCGGTGAACAGGCAACCTCTTTCCATCGACCAAGCATAAATCCGCATGCCCCTTGGCTCATTTCCTGACAGCCAGGAAAGATATATGAATATACAGCCACTTAATGCCGTGATTCCTAGTACGATAAGGCTCGAACGCATATATAGCCCCTACCAAGGCACGTAAACCTACCTACAATAATCACCACAACAAGCACATCATTCCCCAAACAGGCAAGGAAGCCGAACATATATCAGGTTAGGTACACACACAAATCCAACCCTTCAACCGTTCACTCTCCTATCAGCATCTCAAACCTCTGCACATATGTACAATTATCTAATCGCCCAGCGGAAGAGGGGAGGGGGGAATGTCCTACACTAAACAAGTCAGAAGACAAAAAGCAGCCAAGAGCATCGGATGAAGGCGTCAAGGGGGTGTCTTCCGCGCGACGACGTATATTTTACCTAATGGAGCATCCCGTAGCTCCGGGTCTAAAAGCACGTCAATTCGCGTGATGCCGTGCGACCGCATTATGTACACCGCAGCTGTCAAATTGTTGTCAATTGCCTATTTACCTATTTACCTGTTCTAAAGACCAAAGGATCTAAATCCAAAACATCTAAAGCTGTAAACGATTCTACCAATCCCCATTCCCGGTCCCGCAATGCGACTCCCAGACGCCGTCTAATTCGCACTCGCAAGCTATGCAATGTCATCAAGTCATCACCCATCGATATCAGTCATCACCGCCATCATTGCCACCATCTCCCCATGTCTGACCCATATAACCACTGGCTTCTGAGTCGCCCACCCCGCGTTTTACTCAAGCAAACCTCTTCTCGACGATAGCCTCGCCAACAGGCTTTCCACTCACAAAGCCTCCGTTCACGCCTCCATGCTCAAACACCTTCTGGCCCCTTAGCCAAGTCTCCTTGACGCGGCCGGTGAATCGGTGACCCTCCCACGGAGAGCAGCGGTTCTTCCAATGCATCCCGTGCGAGTGGAGAACCCACTCCTCCGTGTCGTCGAACACGCAGATGTCGGCGTCCATGCCGACTTTAAGTGCGCCCTTGCGATGCGATAGTCCAACCTGCTTGGCTGTCGCGGCGGAGCAGAGGCGCACAATGTCGAGAATACTTGGAGCGCATTTGCTTCCGGCCGCCGCGCGGCTCTTCGCCGACGTGTAAAGGATGGGCAGGCCGAGTCCGACCGACGAGATGCCACCCCAGGCGGCGAAGAAATCGCCCACTTCCTTCGCTGCCGCCCGAATCTCTGCTACGTCTTTCTCCTCGTTGGAGTCTGCTAGATCGGCGGTCATATCGATACCCGAATCGGAATGGTGCATATGCGGGGCTTCGATGGTCTGGAGCCGAGGCGGGAGGAGCTTGAGCTCCGGCGTGCAGGGCGAGTGGTCCGACACGATCGTCTTAATGCACGAGTCCGACGCCGTCAGCTCTTCCCAAAGCCCATCTTGGTTCACCTGCTCCCGGATCGGCGGGCAGCACTTGTATCTACAGTCACCACGCTCAACCCCTTCGGCGGCTAGCCCCAGATAATGGAAGCACGTCTCGGCCGTGATGTCGACTCCGGACTTTCGAGCCGCCTTGAGAATCGGGATCGCCTGCGTCGCGGACAGGTGCACAATGTGTAGGTGTAGCTTCGGAGCCAAGTGCGCGAGCGAGACGATCTCGTCGATTGCATAGGTTTCGAATGACGGCGGCCGCGATTCGAGGAATGTTTGGTACGACTGCAAGTCGCCGTGAGGTGCGAGGGGAGGATCCGACGCTTGCACTGCGTCGCCGACCGAATCGGCAATTGGGGGGATCATCTCGGCGTGGAACATGAGCGTCGTCGGGGCGTCTTTCAACGTCTTCATCGCAAGTGCAATATCGTTGGATGAGATGGCGGGGAATTCTTCGACCTGTCGTTCTCTAATGAGCAATCCATACATACGCGATCTGCTCGCCGCAAGCCCAGACTTACACCCGACTCGATTAGGAAGCCCTTAAAGCCGCGAACGCCCGCTTCGACCAATGGGAGTAGTTCGTCCGCGTTCCCCGGTATGACACCCCCGTAGAACCCTACGTCGACCCAGCATTGGCCTTCGCTGGCAGCCAGTTTCTCCTTAAACCCCGCCAGTGTCGTGGTTGGCGGGATGGCATTGAGGGGCATGTCAACTACGGTCGTCACACCACCCGAAGCAGCCGCTCTGGTACCGGTTCTGAAACCCTCCCATTCCGTCCGACCCGGTTCGTTGAGGTGCACGTGAGCATCTACAAGACCGGGAATCACAAGTTTCGAGCCATAATTGATATATGTGGTCGAGAGGGGAAATGACGACCTGGGCAGTACAGTAGGCACAATGGCCACTATCTTGCCGGTAGCAGGCGAGATGGATATAGTGGCCGGGCTGAGTAAGAGGCTATCGTCAGGCAAAGTGAGTACCGCTCTCCTTGTCACAAGGACGGTCAAGGGTCCAGCATTGGATCTAGTGGTAATGGTCATTATGTAAGGCAGCCCTTTTGTTTCTGAGGACTGAGGACTGAAAAGCAAGCTAATATGCTAACAGATGAAGTGAGGGGGCCACTAGACAAAGACGACAATGTCCCGGCAGTGAGGACAATGGAAAAAATACCCTTATCTCTAGGGCCGCTATAAGGGTACTAGGCGAGGAATAATAAAACAAAGACGAGATAAGAAAAACGTACGCAACAAGCAACCGAGGGAGTGTGTTGAAAAAAATTGAGCCAACTGAGCAGTGTGTACGGGGGAGATTGGCTGGAAGGAAGGTGAAAGATAGTTGGGAAGACGAGGCCTACTGGTGAGCAACACACTACTTGCGGTAGTGCGGATATATGAACGAGAAAACAGGACAAAGCCGAGAAAAGTGAGGAAAGAATTTAATACGGGTAGATGGATACGATCGAGTAAGCGCAGTCACGCTCCATCAGGATCTGTCGTGGCCTCTCCGGTTCTACTCAGAACTAGACCCAGTCAGCAGCGATACCGCTACGGCCACCTCAGCCATGGTCCAACACTTCCGGCCTAGCATAGTCGTGTGAGCGGTGAACGTCTGTGGGGTGCATTATCTCGAGGTTATCTAGAGAGGGAAGATTCGGGCAGAACGTACGCACCGTCCCTGATTCAGGATGGCGTAGTCACCTAGGGGGAGATAGGCCGAGAACACTGACGGGAAATGGGAATTCGAGATAAGGGAACACGGGAAGGGAGTTTAAGTGGGTGTGGGTGACGAAAATAAGAGGGTACGTTGAGTAAAAAACAGAGAGCGAAGTAAAAGGCGGGACCCCTGAATTGGCAAACGGTTGTTATCGGCGTCCTCTGATTGGCAGAGGGTCTTTAACCTTTAACCTGTGTAGGAGAGGTCAATGACTTGCATTAGTCGACTGTAAGGGGGTGACTTTACCTGTTTGAGCCATGCCGCACCAGTCTGTCTGTCATATCGATATCGGACCTCACCGTCTCGCATAGCATCGAAATATGCAAAATGCGATCTAAGCTGCAGATAAGTGCGTGACGTACCTAGGTACCATTGCACCTCGCACTTATATGTACCCATAGGTATGCACAGCGAAATCCTATCCATGGAAAGATATCAACGATTGTCGAGTTTCTTTCCTTTTTTTTTTCGCCCTACTAACATACATAGGGAGAATATGCAGGCCGAGATGGCCGCCTTATCATCAGATCTCTTGTTCTGACGATTGTGTTACGTGGTACGCCCCAGCTGAATGGACCGTGTGGTGGGCCAACCTAAAAATCTAATCGCGAGTTTCTATCGAGCAATCGTTTCTCGATTGATTCGAGTAAAATTCGAGTCAAAATCGCCAATGTGGCGGCGCTCACGAATGGCTTCATTTCGACACCGCATTTGGCAAACCCCGTGGTCACCGTCGCCGGGTCCTGGGTATTCATCAAGTAATAGTAGAGTAATATTTTCGGTTGTTTCCGGCAGCGAAGGGCCTCGACTTCAATCGCATCACATGGGGTTTAGATTGTCCTGGTCGATGGCCCAGTTACCAACTCAGCAAACTCCACTTTCTCAGCTCCTACCGCTACCGTTAGAGAAAAATAAAATCTTCACCGGATGTCAAAGCCCTTAGACCAATTGAGCCAAGCGCACTGATTCCGCCGTTTGCGATTGGTAACGGTGGGTTTGCGAAGCTCTTGCTCTAAATTGGGAGACTAACTCTCGCTGGGATGCCTCGGACAACAAACTTTTCTTTAAGCGGCTGCCGCTTTGGTCCGCCCGAGTAGCCTCGGTGGCGGCAGATATTCCCGTTAACTGACAACGAGGGCTACCATCCCGGCCCGGGCCCGAACCACTGGGTCCTACCGAATTTTCGCAGCTAAAGAAAAGAGATGACGTGTTTTTTTACTCGCCCTATGAGATACATTAATTGGAAGAATCTTGTCATCCTCATTTCGAGACACTGAATGCGGCCTTATAAATCCAAGCGATGCAACGCGAAAGCTACCAGTACGTATCTTGCCTTAAGAAGGCTCGATTCGGAAGCCTCTGAAGATGATACGTGGACATTGTCAGCAAAACCTCTATAGTTCGGTCAGTGGACTCTATCCGGTACGAAAATATTCTCTGATGTAAATACTAACCCTATAAAGTAACCATGTCTAACGTGTGTATGTTTGTCCTATGCTAGCAACTTGTGTAATATGGATAATTGGGCTAAGACGTTGTAACACGAAAAGATTCATGAGGCAAAGTGTTTAGTTAAGAATGCAGACAGAGCACAACTGACAGGGAAATTCCACTCACTATTACGTAGGTACTTGTCTTTAATGTTTTAAAGCAAGCAAATTTTTTAGCCTTGTTAGTTATGCGTAAGTGTTACCAGTAGTCCTGCATCCGAGTATATCAAAGCATAAGATACGGTATATCGCTTCCTAGAAAGACTGAGGGCGCCGTACTTAAACCTTTCTACACCTCCATAGTGTGTTTATTAGTAAATGTATCTTATTAAGCGAATTGACCACAGTCCCATCAACGTCGTTCTTAGTCTACGTTCCGCTTCACTCCTTGGTAAACATAGGCAGGTACTCTTAATTTGGTAAACATTATATTGAAAATGTAATTTCTATTAAGAGGTTATATACCCGAATAACAAAAGCGAATGGTTTAATCCACGCTGTGATGTCAACTACGTAGCTCGATCTCTATGGCATCACCTGAAAACAAATGCATCGCAACACTAATGCTAAGTGAGCAGCCGAATACTCCCCAATTTCGTCTTGGCTGCAATCAGAAAAGGTACCAGTAACCCATGTCGATAAGGCGTGCCAGGGCATATCCGATGCTGTTCTTCCCAGTCCTCAACGCCTTTTCCCAGTTCGTGTCGTGTAGTATTCGTTCAGAGCGCCAATTGGCTAACTCGGTCATTTAAGGGTATAAGTTGCCCGCCGTATATGTCGGGGAAGACACGCGGTCCAGGTAATATGGAGCTCATTCTCGAAGAATATCTAGTTCCTCCGAGGCTCTCGACATCGTTGAAACGTGTTGAACTTAGTTGCTGGCTGTCCAGATATGCAGGAAGGATTGAAATGTTCCTGGGTTTAAAGTCGGGTTTCTATCACGCTATTAGCCACTACTTTAACCTCATACCGAGTTCCGAGAGAATCTATTACCTGCTAGTGATCGCCACATATACGCTGTATCCGGATACGAATTTCCAACGGTTCGTTTCGGTTTCGTTTTGGATTGGGACTTGGTCTTGGAAGCTGAATCTTTCCCTCCCAGCTTTGACTTGACTTTCTTCGCGGCTCTGTCTAGGAGCGAGCTGCCACCAGCTCGGCTTTGGGTGGAGTACGCGTCGAGCGACTTGCGGTCTACATGGCAGTATAGGTCAGTAAAGGTTATTGATATAGCATCGTTAGTCAGCCTATACTACCTACCATAGTCATACTCCTGATATTCCTGCTCAGAAGCGTTTGGCTTCCTGTCCACTAAGGTTTTCTCCGAAGCGATCGATGACCGTCGCAGGCCGGCGGCGGGAGAGGGAATCTCGGACACTTGCGACATTGTGATATACGCGAAATCCGAATCAATTGTGCCAATCAGAGAAAGTACCTAAGGTAGCTTCGATTTCTGCTGTCTTAGTAAAGTTGTAGGTCCGGCCGAGACTTATACAATGTTTGTGGAAGCTCGGATACACCTTGAATTCTTGCCGGGTCTGATAGATGCTTTCCAGGAATCAAATGTTTGTTAAATAGAACAATCATCCGGAAACATGAGTCAACTATGGACATATTGCACTTGTTTTATAATGTTGAACCCTTGCAGCGTAATATCCTTCCGACTCAATCATCGGAGCCGATGTCTGTTTGGAAACCATCGGCTTAGAACGCCGAGCTGGCGGCCTGGAAAGCCTGGAAAGCCGAGCACCAAGACGCAATGTTGCGTAAGCAAATTGGACGAATGAGAAGCTTGCTTGTGGGGACCACCTGGACTATTTCATTCCTTAGTGCTGAGCCGAAGCCGAAGCCGAACTCCTTTTCCTTGTTCAACTACCAGCATTCCAGACAACTTCAACGGTCGACGACGGTGTCAAATAGTCGGTTTGCGGCTTCGGATCTTTGAGGTGGTAGCCTGATCACATCAATTCCGAACTTACGAGTCCTCGGACGAATGTACGCCAACAACGCCAGCACACCGCTGCTTATTCGCCGCAATGGTCGGCCTCAAGCTTGCGACGTAAGTCATATGCATCAATTTGGTCCGATCGGCTATTAATTTGTAATGGAAGCCTTGTCGCAAGCGTAAGCTAGCTTGCGATCACGCGCAACCCGTCTGTACTCGGTGTAAGAGGAGAAAACAGGATGAAAGTTGCGTTTACATCGTATCAGGCTCCAAGACCCCTGTGTCCAACAGCCCGCTTCCATCTCCCGCGCCTTCTACGTCATCCGCAGCTACTCGGCGTAGAAACTCCCACCCTATTCAGAGCCCTTCGACTGTGAGACCCGAGATACAGCCCCCAAGTCTCACTCGGCCTGGTTATCTTGGCCCAACTAGTTACTGCGATATCTACGAGGACAGCCTCTCGCTTCTCCAGGGACCGGAAACCTCCACTCCCCAATCCGAGGATGTTTCCCACCATGCTCCTGTCAGAGGCTCGCAGAATGTCATGTCCCCGAGGATACGGGACATGTGTCTGACGGTACTCCGCAATATTCCCAGCGCGACTCAAGGAAGCATGCTTCGTTTTAAACATGGGAGCGATGGTTGGATTCGTCCTATCTGTGAGCGAGCGGTCAAGTCCCTGTACGACACATTCAAAGACTACTTCAGCGCAAGCAGGTCCACCGCGAAACTGGAGGAACTGGCACAGATCATATGCAGTAATACCTCGAGGCCATTCTCTGACGAGGAAACAGATCCTCAGCAGTGGGCTAGCCAGTTCATGGGAGAGAACACGCGCTGGGAGATCATAGGACTGCTCTCCATATTCTGGGACTTTGTGCCCGACTTAGATATCGCGGCCATATGGAAAGGCAAGCGTTCGGCCGAGTTTGATAGGGGGTTCAGCATATCAAGAGAGAACTTGCAGCTCTGCTTTGATCTATGCAAAGAGTTCTCTGCGGGTAACTCTCTGATGCTTTACCTGAGTCAGAGATGTACTGTCGTGCACTCGATGTTCGTTGGCGATGCTAGTAAGTATGATGCATTCTTTCAAATCCGTTTGACCTCGATTATCATGCGTAAGTCTGATGTCTTTTTGTTGTTGACTCGGGACCTTGTAGATTTGCTGGTGTGGAGATCCCACGCCGAGTCGATCTCGCTCCTAACCTTCCTTGGATTCCACGCTCTTGAAGAAAGGAGTCGGCATCAAGCGTCCGTCTGCGGTGAGATCAAGAAAAGGCTTTTCCACCATCTGTTCTCCATGGGCATGGTTGTCGTTTCCTTCACCGGTCGGCCTCCGCTCATCGCTTCTCGGTACTCGTCAACTCCTTTACCCTTGGATGTCAGCGATGACGTCTTATTCTCTGATCATGAGACTTTAATGAAGGCCGTGGAGCGCTTAGATGAAAGAGGCTGGAATACAGACGGTAAGATATACGCCGCTACTCGTATACGTGCACGCTCGATCATTGCGGCAATCCGGGAGGAGTTGTTCGAGATTGCTCTTGGCAATCAACAGGTCGCAACCGTGGAAACTTTGTTGTAAGTGATCAATCGGCAAATACTCCCCATTCAATTAGTGTTGGGCTAAGTACGGTAGAAAACTTCGAGCTCGCCAGCTGCAGACAGTATCGGAGTTTCCTGATTGCTTACATTTTGACCCGACTGATCTCGAGAACCCCGAAGTTCCAGTGGGAACCTTGGCTTCCAGATTGTTTGTGAAGCTTGAACATCTACAGAACATGTTTTTCATCGAGAGGCTCTTGCTTCGAAACGGTCATGAGGACAAGGGTGACTTGTTGAAGGTTAGCTATGAGTTGGTAACTCTGACTTTACCTTGGTAAGTTCTCTATCTGTGCGATGTTTAGGTCTTTAAAGCTAACTATTCTTAAAGTACGTGCAAGGTTGATCTCTTGATATCCTCTTCCCTTCCACTCCAACTCGAACCCAGATTATTTGGAAGTCGCATAAGATGTTAACGCATGACAGATTACCTGAATCTAGATAGGCTAGCAGCCTTCAGAAACGATTGTGAATGGCTCGTGAGTAAACATGCGTGAAAAATGGTACGGAGTATTCGACCTGACAGAATCATCCAGGTTATGGCTTACGCTGTTCCGGCCGGCGGGATCCTCTGCTTGGAACTATTGAGGCCGACACTCCATGTCAGGCCTCATAACGACCCCAGAATCACTCGATCCAACATCATTCAGAAGCTCAGCCTCCTCGTCGCGTATCTGAACTGGGTCAGTCCGTGGGGACCGAACGGAGACCTGTGTAGCGACGCCAAGTCCGTCATACAGCGTGTGCTCGACCAGACGCTGAATGCGGCGTCGAGTGTGTATGAGCCTCCGGCGATTCTCGAGTGGGACTTTTCGACGCAGCTAGATTTCAACTTTGACCTTCTCGATACATTCGATTGGAATCGGCCGGACTTCCCCCCAAGTCAGCAATCGAATCAGTAGAAGTTGGCCGCTTTTTTGACTAGCATTTCCAATATATCGAGCTCAAATTAGGGATAACCGATAGAAATTTGTATATGGCGCCCATTGAATCTCGAATGGTACTATCTGTTCGAAGGGAGAAGAGTTCGCGACTTGCTCTCGCAATTGTGGACGAAATCCAGGGATAATTCGTGCTCGCAGGGGGATAAGGCATTGAGGGCCATAGCGGGGGCGCTCGCTGTATGTATGGCTGCACTATGTACCTATGCAGTATTGCGGGCTTCTGGGCATCCATCCCTATCGCGATCACGTCGGGAACTCGGTAGCCACTAAGTGCCGCTTCAAAGCTCCAGATTCATCTCAAAATCTCGTTCTAGCGCATTACTTTTTCCTACGTAGAAGAATCTCCTTTTGAATCCTCGATTGCAGTGTTTCGTCGTTCGAGACCGCCAACTCGGGAAAGTTGGTTATAAAAAGGTAGCGGTTAGGTACCTAGAGCTCTCATTGGCGAAGCTTCATAAATTCACCGACTGGTTGCCGTACATACATAGATGGCGTATAAACCCCGCATGAGCGCTGTATTTTAGTGGGAGAATTGGGGAATTGGAGGAGGAATATGGAAATTAGGTACCCACTCATAGGGAGAAATGTAACGATATTTAGCACCCTGGCACCCCGACGTGTCGCTACCCCACGCTTCTCAGGGCTCGAGTATCACTCGTAACCTCAACTCGCACTCTCAACTAGAGATGTAACAAAGTGAGCACAAGAAAGGGGCGGCCCGCACGTACTTCAGATCAACGAGAACTTCAGTATAGGTAATATCTTGCTGTTACGTAGCACTTCATATGGGTGCCGTCAACCTTCCCCATTCTGTGTAGCGCTACGATACCTAATGTAAGCGATATCTACCTATATGTCGGTAGGCCAAGTGATAGGCAATCTAATATGCAGGAACAGGCACGAAAGACTCTAATCTCTGGTCGTGATCGGCCCGGCTCTTGCTCCTTATCTCGAACTCTCCCTTATCTGCTCGGTTGATTCGCAGATGCTACAGCGTAAACCCTGGTACCGGCAGCATGGGTAGGTACTCACAGCTAACAGGCTGTGGCCTTCCTGCCTACAGGGCTTCGGCGCGCAATTCTAATTTCTACCTAATGATACAGGACATGGTTTGCCGCGTTCCTTGGACCTTTGATGGCGAAACTCATCGTGGGATTGGATAATACCCCGCGGTCCCGACGAGTTGAAGGGAGATGAGGGAGACGAGGGAGAATACGCGCCGCGCAATTCGAGAAATTATCCAATCTTGCCAATGTAACGGTGGGACACACCTGCTGTGTCTGTCTGGTCACCGGCGAGGTCTTGCGTCTTTGCTGCAGCTTGCATCATGCGAATGACATAACCACGCTTAGCAGACTGGCAAGCAAATACCCCGGGTCTCCAGGAATGGAAGGTTCCTCCACCATCAACGGCCACGCGAGTTGGTCACGACCGCCCCTCGGGACCAAGACATGTCTCCCTCGCTCCTCCTACTTGGAGACGTTGGATCCCTTCTATCTAATCTTACTGGTCAAATTCCTGTCCTTGGTTGTTTGTCTCTTCCCGCGACGCTGTCAAGTGCATGCCCAGGTCGAGGAATGTGTGTATTGATTAACCGCTAGTAGTGGCTATGATATAGGGCACACAAATTACGCTCGTTTATTCTTCGCTTCTCTGTCTTGGTCTTGCAAGAAGCTGCCCTGGTCCGGTCGCGATGCATTCGTCCAGTCTGCGACTAAGTTCGGTCGTTTTGACCTTCGCGGCCACAGTTATTGGGAATGCCGCCGCCGCCTTTGATCCCCTTTCGTACGTCGATCAACTGATCGGAAGTCGAAATGGCGGCAACATATTTCCGGGTGCCACGCTTCCGTATGGCATGGCGAAAGCCGTCGCCGACACCACAAGCGGAAGCAACCAAGGCGGCTTCACCCTTGATGATACTCCTATCAGCGGGTTTTCCGCACTGCACGATTCAGGAACGGGAGGCTCGCCATCTCTAGGGAACTTCCCGCTCTTCCCGTATCCGAGCTGCCCGAGTGATGACATCGACCAATGCGATTTCCCCAAGAAGGCTCGAGCTCCCCGTCACGGGCAGTTCAACGCTAGCAGCGTCGTGGCGCGTCCGGGATACTTCGAGGTTACGCTGGACTCTGGAATCCAGGCTGCGATGACCACCACTATGCATACCGCCTTGTTCCGCTTCACTTTTCTAGGGGCCGGCGGGAACGGCACGTATCCTCTCATCTTGCAGGACCTCACGGATCTTTCGGACTCACGCCAAGATAACGGCACTATTTCTGTCGATGCAACAACTGGGAGAATCACCGGGAGTGGTCGCTTTCAATCAAGTTTTAGTCAAGGCCTATAGTGAGTAGCATCCAGAACTCATCACCTCCTTTTGAGAATATAAGACTCTTTCTTTCTACGGAAGATTTCCTGTGGCATGACTCATAAGCTTCATGAAACGATATAGACTACCTCAGTACCGATTCATGAATACTTGGTGGGTGCTAACGTGGGACGTTGCAGCGTCTCTTATTTTTGCACAGACTTCTCAGGCTCTCAGATCCTCGACAATGGCATTTTCGTAAACAGCAGAGCAACTACGGATGTCAAAAATTTGACGATCTCGAGGTCTATCAATGGCTATCCACTGCCAGGCGGGGCTTTTGTTAGGTTTGCGTCTAATAACCCCGTATTTGCTCGCGTGGGCTTGAGTTTCATAAGCTCTGAGCAAGCGTGCTCAAATGCCGAGGCCGAGGTTCCGGACTACGACTTCGATGGAATCGAGCAAGCTGCTTCTGATGCCTGGAGACAGAAGCTCAGCCCCATTACGATTTCTCAGGGTGGGGTGGACGATGATTTCGTGAAGAACTTCTATTCGGGCATATACAGGACTATGGTCAATCCTCAGAACTACACAGGAGAAAATCCCAACTTCAACACTGGCGAGCCGTATTTTGATTCATTCTATTGGTAAGCCAAACGTCGCTTGAGAAGCTCGGTCAATCGCTTACAGGAACTAGCCTTTGGGACAGTTTTCGGAGTCAGATCCCGTTCCTTACTATTACTGATCCAGATGCGGTAGCCGAGATGATTCGCTCCTTAATAGACACATACAGATATGAAGGTTGGCTACCCGATTGTCGAATGACGTTTTCAAAAGGTTACACGCAGGTGAGTGCTTCCAAGCCCATGAAAGATAGCCGATTCAAACTAATACCTGCTCGATAGGGGGGTTCTAACGCCGATGTCGTGTTGGCGGATGGATATCTGAAAGGAATAAATGCTGGCATTGATGTAGGCAAACCAAGTCAGACCACAATTCACCCGACGCGCCAAACTGACATTTTTGGATAGTGGGATACGGGCTATGAAGCAGTCGTGAAGGATGCAGAAGTAGAGCCGTTTGACTGGTCAAGCGAAGGACGTGGAGGTCTGGACAGCTGGAAAGGTCTCGGCTACATTCCAGTAGAGGATCTTGACGTAAAAGGATTCGGTACAATGACGCGAAGCATATCTCGTACGCTTGAGTACGCCTACAATGATTACGTTATCGCAAAGTTCGCCGAGCAGAGAAACAATACTGCCGATTCGGAAAAGTACCTCCAGTCCAGTGAAAACTGGAAGAGTCTATACAAGTCGGATCAGACATCAAAGTTCGCAAATGGCCAAGACACTGGCTTTGTCGGGTTCTTCCAGCCAAAGTACCTGAACGCAACGTGGGGTTACCAAGATCCCCTATGGTGTAGCAATATCGACACCGCTGGTACTGTGTGCTCACTTCAGAATACGGCACACGAAACCTTCGAGTCGAGCGTCTGGGAGTACGGTTTCTTCGTGCCACACAACCAGGGAGACCTGATCACCATCTACGGTGGTCCAGACCAATTTGTTCGCCGTCTCGATTTCCTGCATGATGAAAATATCACATACATTGGAAACGAGCCCGCGTTCCTAACGGTCTTTCAATACCATTACGCTGGTCGACCTGCTCTATCGGCGAAGCGTTCGCATTTCTACATTCCCCGGTACTTCGACACGACCCCCGAGGGTCTCCCGGGTAATGACGATAGTGGCGCGATGGGATCATTCGTCGCGTTTTCCATGATGGGACTGTTCCCTAACCCGGGTCAAAACGTCTATCTCATAACTCCTCCGTACTTCGAGAGCGTAAACATCACGCATCCACAGACTGGGAAGACGGCCATTATCCGAAACGTCAACTTCGACCCCAGTTACCAGGCCATCTATATTCAGTCCGCGACACTGAATGGCGAACCGTACACGAAGAACTGGATCGACCACAGTTTCTTCACCGAGGGCAAGGAGCTCGTTCTTACTCTGGGTAGGAACGAGAGTACTTGGGGCACTGCGGTTCAGGACTTGCCGCCCAGCATAGGAGAGTATACGGGCTTCAATCGCACGTCTTCCAAGAGACGGCTGCGTAATGTCGGGACAAGATATGCCCCGAGTTTTGGAGAGGGGATGAAATTCATCTAGGTCAATAGATGGACGGTACATCGCATATGAAGAGCTGTATAAAGACGAGACCCTGCAGAATAATGCTAATGGGAAGCCCCTTCTTAATCTTGTAGCAACAGCTCAAAGCTCAATCTGGAGGATACATATGTGAGGAGATATGCCTGAGATAAATCGCATTGCCGTACTATGAGGTAATCATACAAGTACAGGAGTCGATGAGCGTCTCATGTCTACTAGAAACAAGGTATTCTATTTATAATACAACTGCCCGCTATATGAATAAGAATAGGTGCCTCCGTCCAAGGCGAAGGTTCATTTAAGCTTTGGGGCCCGTAGGACCATGAGAATCGGCCCTTTGATGTGCCATCGGTGACACAGTCCTAAAGACCGAACAGTGATTCCGCTCTAGAAAAGTTTGCCTGGTAGCGTGGACCTATGGAACTACTTAACTACCTAGGTTAGGTAGTTATGCAATTTCTAGAAATGTATATGCCTTACACCTTAATTGACACTTGAAAATTATCAATTACCTACAACTAGTGGCGTCAGCTTGAAGTTCAGGGTTGTACAAAGGAGACAGTAGAGTCTCAGAGGGGTATGGATTGACCATTTTGACGCCACGAACTCTTGAAACCTATCTCCCGTATAAAGGAACATGGGAATCCTCACTGTATAGACAGAATTAACCAGGTAGGTGGCTGACACCACACGTCTCGTTAAGATCGGCCGCTGGTATATCCCTAAATGACTAGAACTGCTATTTGATAATTTTAAAGTTAACGAAAAAGTGGCAAAACGTCCACAGAGGCCGTCAAAACATTTCAAAAGGTATAACGATTATCAAGGGATCATATTTAACTTATGGGAGCCAGGAGGCTTTTACGGATTTTCTGCATGTGTCGTTCCAATATCACATCCCCTAAGAGAAGAGAGTATAAGACAGCATTTAATGCACCGATTGCCCTATTTCTGACGACGGCAGCGTTTACAAGTAGTAGTCGAACAGAAACAACATAGCAAAATTCAAGTTGAGGTGTCTACAAGGCGATCCAAGGGTTATAATAGCTCCCTTGCATGCATTTAAACCCGACCAAAAATTACGGAACCATTGCAGATATCGGTACTGTAAGAGGAAAGTATCTACGTCATTTTACTATGTTTAGCTCAGAAGACGTTGTTAATGGTCGGTTTCGGCACTCAATACTACGCCATTGCGACGATCCGAGATCGATGGCGTTCAAGCCCCGTTGTTGAGTTCCCACCGTAGGCCTAGCCGTCGACGTTAGATACTACAATGGATGACTAGTGAACACTGCGAGTGACATGAATTTGAAGATGAGGCCTAGAATTAGTATCCGCGTGAAGACATGTTTCATCTCGTAACCCTATGAAATAAAGCCTAAATCTTGCGGCTGAATTCCACAGCGCGCTGACGCCAGCAGGGAAGACAGCACTTTTTATTTATATTGCCATTTAATTTCCTTCCGCGCTCTACGAGGTCTTGTTGCACGAGATATCATACTGCTCGATTCATGAATTCATAGCAATATGGGTCTCGCAAGATTCATCGCCACGGCGGCCGTCCTCGTCGACTTATTCCCAACCGCGGCCTCTCTTAGCCGGGCCTGCAACCCGGCCGGGATCCAGCCCGGCCCGTTCCGATTAGCAGCCTTCGACCCCGTCACGAACAAGACCACCGGCATAACCGTCACGCTCGCCAGCCGCGCCGTCCCCATTCTCGCGCCTACCACGGACGGAAGTCTTGACGGCGCGCTCAACTTCACCTTCGATGCCGAGGCGGGCCGTCTGAAGCCCGCCGGCTACGAGTACTCCGACGACGCGAGGGTCGGCGACACGTTGACGTTCGGCGCGTTCGATCGCCAGAACGGACCAAACGGCGGCCTGGCCCAGAAAGCTGTGGATAAGTGCTTTGAGGGGAATGGGACGCCTATGTTTCTCGTCGTGGGCGGCGCTGATGTGAGCGACGACCTTGCGCTCACTGGTTGGAATGTCTGTGGGAGCTCTGGGTTCATCTGGAACGGTGGAAATGCGCCGCTGGGGAATTGTACTGGGGCTGGACTGCAGATTCTTATGCTGGATGATGCTTAGTAGGGGGCTGAAGTCTCGGGGGTAGGACCTTGATATTGGACGGTCGGCTGGTATGTTGCGGTTTGGGTTGATATTGAGTTGGTCTTCACACTGGAATAAGAGAAGTTCGATGGTTGCACTGAACGCAGCTTCATTCTGGTGTGTTTGAATTCTGGAAATACAATTGCATGATACCTAAGGAAAGACAGATCATGGAATTATTTAGAATATTATTGGCGTGGATGCCTGGGAATCTTGAAACGTCCGTGTTCATCTTTTCCTCTCTTATTTCGGAGATAGTCGCAAAGGGTTCTCTAATGAGGCTATGAGTTTCCTATACCAAGAAATGTCATGCGGTCCTTCTATCGACTATATGATATCATTCTGATTGCAGCGTCCATGACTTCGTCAAAGATTGATAACCAATTCGATGGCAGGATGCATTGGCATAAAGCTGCTGCTGCGAAATGGGGTAGTAGCACGAAGGGCGATGCGTCACACTACAACTTCTTTATGTTCGGTAATCTGGTCCTTGCTCCAGGCATTGCCAATTTGAATTCCGAGTCGTTATTTAAGTCAAGCTGAGGCCTGAAATGTTTACCTTTTGTTGTTGAGTGTTGGTTGTAAAATCTAGTTGAGCGAGCCAATTCAGAAAAGGGGGAGCTAGGGGGCGCACCCATGTTTGAGCAAAGCAAATGCTTATAATGCCAAATTAGCATGCATTCTATCACATACGACCATACGATCTGGAAAACTCGGGATCCCGTCCGCTCTCCCATAGATAAGCCAGATACGGCCAGATTAGTAGTTGGGTCGGTGACGACCAGCGAATACCTGGTGTTGTATGTTTTGACCTTTTTCGGTTCTTTTTGCCATACCCCGCCTCACGTCGTCTCGTGCGTAATGCTTCATAAGGATCAAGCAAGGGAAAAAAGTTATCTGTTGACCGTAAAGTTTATGAGCAGTCTCTTTTTCCCAGTTGAAGCGCTTCTGAATTCTGAATTCCGAATTCCGACACCGTCGGCGCCATTTTCCTAATCTAAGTGATCAATTGGGGACGACGCGACGATTTAGACCTGTTCATCTACAGTACCTGTGGTGCAAACACCATGCACCGAACGCTCTACGTCCTGGTATACCCTTCACGTTTGTTCGCTGCCCATTGGTCCTTCTGGCTACCATACGTCAATGACGGGGATCGGCAATCAAACACTGGCGACCGTATACATGTGACAGGTGACCGCCTCAACGGGTTTCAATACGAATATATCCGCAACTACAACGTTTCCGAAGATGACAGGCATCCAAATGCCTTTCCTATTGCATTGATGTCGGAGACACACCTGATAGAACCAAGCAAGTGTGGAAGCATCATTCCAGGCGGGGAAGACCCGAAGGATGCAGAGGATATCACGCTCAACGCATTTGACAAGGCCTGTAGAGAGGTTCCAGCACCGGGGCCAAGCCTAAATAAAGTTAACAGGGGAGATGGTGACAAGCCAGCTGGAGGAGTTCCAAAGAGAGCCGAAGTCAAAGATTGTCAGTGGTGGATCAAAGAAGCTACTTCGTACTTGGTCCAAGTAGGAATCCTGCTGCCATTAGACGAAGGGCACGAGGGGAAGTCTCCGGTCTTGAGAGTGGACAGCCTGCCAAGGCACTGATAAAAACGGAATATTTATACACACGGTAACAATTCCTCTCCATAGACCCCAATACAACAGCTCTGAGATTGATTACAGTGTCCAGCCCATAACTTAATGTCTTGGAGCATTCGCTAAGATCTCCACTGGGTTTTTGCCCTTGTTCAAACCACGAGTTGGTGGAATCAGGTAACCATATTCCACCAACTTCTCGACAACACGCGTAAGCCACCATTGACAATCTGATAGCGTGACCCTGCGAGGCGGTCCAGCTCGTCCTCCCTGAGAATGGATTAGTAATTGGGTTGAAGTCAGTTGAATCCTGTGCATGAGTTTTACTCACCGGGTTATCCTGAACCTTATTAAGGCTCTTACTAGGCGCCGGGACCGAGAGGATTAGGTCCTCAAATGCATCTCGAGCGGTAGTGTCTATACCATATTGAAAGTCCTCAGCGACTTCGACGAGATACTGCGTAGAAACGATGCCAAGCTCAATAGGGGTGAGTGGCTTGGTACGCGTGAGGGTCAAGTCATAATTCCGTATGATCTCAATCTCGAAACCCTCTTGGACATTTCCAATGGCGTGAATCTTGCGCCCGGTTTTGCATGATCTGTCCTGGGCATGAGGAACAAAGAGGGCCCAATGTGACTTGAACGTTGCGCTCTTATAAGTAAGGAGGAAGACGGAACGATACTGTTCTCCCGTGGCTCCTGTGGATGGCCCTGCGGATTGACCATGGTGGCCACCTGATCTTCCCGCAGAGCTCTTAGATGAGCTTGCCTTCTCCTTATTCTTGCCGAAGAGACCCATTGGAACGAAGAGAAGATAGAGAGACCAAGTCGCTTTATATAGGGCTTAATGGAGAAGTCAGAAGAGCTGTTATACGCTTTGAAGGTAGGCTGAATTGATATATATTTGAGGATAGGATATAGATATACTCAAAAGCACTCGGATAGACATTGGACGAGCTACTTAAATATTCGTGCCCTCAGATACAATACCATCGTTGTTGGGCATCAGGATTTGAGGCCGACCGTCGCCTGAAACAGACGTTGGTAGTGGTTTATGTTCGCAGCGAGACGCTGCCTATGTTGGTTGGTTATTCAAGAAGTCGGTCCTATTCTAATGATGGAAGGAACTCAGTTAACCTGGAAAGGCTGTCACCCGTAAGGCTTCAAGCATAGCCAGGGTGGCAGCTCACTCGGACCCGGTTCCGAGTTCAGCGACGGGCCGGTCGGTCTCCAGTGATGAGCCATTCTCGGGTCGGCTTCATAAGGTTTGCTGTTGGAAGGAATCCACTGCTCATAAGCGCTGAGACCATATTCTGGTGGCGGCCTATTAACAAACCGTCAACAATGGTCTCAGTACAGCAGTTAAGTTACCAACGATTGCTGCTAAAGTACCTACTCAGTACCATTCCGGGTATGGATTTTGAAGTTCGCATTGAATCTGTACTTAACCTCATATTCTTATCTACGGTGAGGCGCGTCACGGTGTTGGTTGGGGTGACACCAGTTGTGACAACGCTATGGCCTCCTATTCGTGGCGAGGAATTGTGGCTGAATCATTTTAAGCCGCGTCCATTGGCCCACTCGCCGGCTGGCAGCTGGCCGCTACTCTTTCACCGAAATACCCGCGCGCGTATTTGCTCATTCACCAACACAACTCGTGTGAGAATCGAATCGACCTAACTTGCGGTCGGAAACCCAAGAATACCGAATAGAGGGATGTGCTCCCCAGAAGCAGAAGCAGAAGCTAACATCAGATGTGACTACCCACATATTTGTCCATCGCACCCAACGTCGGTATCAGGCTGACAAGGAGCTACATGTACCCATGTCGACATAGCGTCCCTTAGAATATAAAAAGGTGCCTTACGCAGCGATAGTTGATGCCAAAGGCTACACACTTCTTGAGCATGACGACCACTGAAACCACCGATGTGATGCCTAGGACAGTACGAATAGCAGAACTGCCTCGCGCAGAGAACATAGTGTTTCGCGACTCTTCGTTTTTCAAGAAGCGCGGCCGGAGCCTTCCATCCCCGGAGGAGGTCCGGCAAAAGGATATCAGAGTCAATAGTTTTCGCGCACGGTCATCAAGGCCTCCACCGATCCCCTATGAAAACCTGGGACTTGTCGTCAAATACGGCTCAGAAATCACGATAGCCGAGGCACAGTGCCTTTGGTACTTTAACCGATACATGCACGATGAAGTACCCACGCCGGAATTGTTCGGGTGGTGCCAGGATGGCGGCGAGACATTCATTTATATGGAGCTCGTCAAGGGTGATACACTAGAGGACGCGTGGCCGTCCCTCAGTAAAAAAGAGCAAGACATGATCTGCGGACAGCTACGCGCCTCTGTAAGGGCGTGGCGTAACCTCCGCCAGGAGAGGGAACCATACTACATCGGTAAGGCCTTGAATAAGTCACGAAGAGCCTGAGATGCTAACAAGTAAAATGTTAGGCCACATCGGAGGTCAAGGAGTAGGCGATATTATCTTCAGTGACGCTGGGGACCCAAATGCCGGGCCGTTCGCGAACATCACCCAGTTTCATGACTTTTTCGCTCGTTACTCCTGTCGCAGACACCCAGAATGGAATCCGCGACGTGATTTCCCCGAGCTGGCCGGGTTAACGGACGATCGGCCGGTAGTGTTCACGCACGCCGATCTAGACAGGAGCAATATTATAATCTCTCCGAGAGATAGGCGACATCCACCTCGCGTTGCCGCCATCATTGACTGGCATCAATCTGGGTGGTACCCGAGTGACTGGGAATGGCTCAAGGCGCAGTGCCGGTGTGAGCCTTTGTGGGAAGGGGGCCGAGACACAGCTTGGCTGTCGAAGATCGTGCCACCAGCTGACGAAGGCTACACCATGGCTTGGGAATTCATCACGGGCTCTCTAGGCTTTTGATTCCATCAGGGGGGTGTATAACATGCTGTATTCTTCCATATGCGTTTATTGAGAAACTTTTCCTTGGTACCTAAAGCCTGAAGACATATCCTACGAGTAGCGCGGTTCCCATCCTTTATCCGACGTCAACGAGTATTCAAGGTTTGCGGCATAACAATATCAAGTATCCGCTTCAGTCATACCAGCTCAATAATCTATCTAAGCTATAAAATTAGAAAGACAGGCCTTCGTCCAGAGTAGAATTGAACGCTGCCCTCTGGTCCCAACGTTACGTATGAACAACGCTCTATTGTGAGGTATATATAGGGGCCTCCAAAAGCCTAACATAGCGTACCTTATACTACCATGGAGTTCCTATCTACTGTATCTTACTATATACTCGGCTTGTCTACAAGTGGCCTAAACTAATTATAGGCTGCCCTTTGGAATTGAGTTGCTTGACTGCGCAGGTCAAATATCAATCCACTTGAACGTGTAGGTACGTTCACGATCAATTACCATGTAACGGCACCGAAAGGAACTGTTGGAGATATCGAAAGATTCTCTAAGGAGGCTCTCTCTCAGGTCTCAACGCAGTCCTAAATGCAAAGGGAGGTAGGTATCTCCATTGACCAGATTCATATACGTGCCCCTTAATTTCAAAGATCAAGGTCAGATATAAAATAATATGTTTCTGAAGACGACAGTGATGCTGGCTACCTATCATAGTGACTCGTAATAATGGGAATGCCAGCGGAGAACCAGCTTGATGTGGCTTCATGCCTTTTGTCAGGAGTTATCCCTACGGGATCTAAGACAGCAGGACAAGTGGCGCCCTATCATATGTACGGAGGAGTCCCCCCCAGATAGGTTCATAGTTCCTTGCGGAACAACGTTGCTTTTCCCTTCCTGCTTGGTCGGCCTCGTGACACCTTTGAGCCCTCAGGTGTGAGTTCAACCCGAAATAACTACATTCATTGCCTACTACCCCTTGACGTCCTCAACATGCAAGGAGGCAAACGATATGCAACCCAGGGCCGATGCTTCCCGTAAGGTCCATACTCCAAATTATCCTTTTCTCCCAAAAGATTGTGTGGTATCTGAATGATGTGAGCAACTCATATGGGTCTCGTAGGTCTGTTGATGGAGAGCATACGGATGCGTTTTCCAAGCCAACGTCAAAGGGGGTATAATGAATACAAAATGACAAATACAAAGATCGATCATCTGATACAAAGACCACATATCGCGATAATATGTGACGCTAACTATCATCAAGCCGTCACCAGGAAGACACGACTTGGCAGATGACATCCAACTAGGCTAGGTTGGATATATCAACGTGTAATATCATCAAATCTCCATATGTTATTAAGATGCCGAACGCCTCCGAAGGCTTCTCGTCCTTTACAATGGCGACGTTCATTTATGCTTAATAGACATGTCTTGGCATCACTCGCCTCTGGTAATCACGACGGTACCTACTCACACCCTTAATTGGATCTTCTTGGGTCACGGAAGAACAGCGACTGTTATTTCAACCGGATCCGTCTCTATCGAGAGCCCCTATTGAACAGGAAGACGGTCCTTACAGACTCGAAAGTTGCATATGGCAGTGATAATAGTCGTGACAACTGATGATCACACCGGTCTCCTACAATTCGCTCTGGTAGATTGTGACTAGAGCTCACCGGAATACTTCGGTTGGAACCCCTTGAGCGGTCGATAAAGGCCGGATTGTTGAACGCCGCCGATTATTTGCGAAATGGCCTGCTGGCTTCTAGCACCATCGTCGTCATCGGCGCGCACTCCTTGTCTCGATCCTATTGCTGCACCATTATCCGGTGGGGGTACAGCGAGCCTATGCTATAGAAGCAACTATTTCAGGGACTCCTTTACCTTCTCTCCGCCTCTGCAGCGATTTACAGCTGACACATGCATACGGGATGCAACGTTGCTGCATGCCGCGAGCTCTCCAACACTACCACTGGGTCATGTCTGGGAGAAAAGCGGAAACGATCTTCTCCCTTGCAACTTTGCATTTCGGCATGGCGTGAGCCAGTAGGCCCTTGGGCGTAGATCTCCTCCCACGAAGTGCGAATCTTAGAATCTTAGACGTAAGGCTCTGCAGTGCGTGGGGTGCCAAATGGAAGATCTCAACACCCGTACTGAGAGATACTTCTAGCGACATATTAATGATTAAGATGTACCGATTATACATGAACACATTACATTGATATGGAGACATTTCATGTTTCACCTAGACCGCCGAGCTACCTCGGCTGAGCATGCAAGGCATATTCTTCTCGCCCACTCAAGAGCAGGATACACACCGAAGTGATTCGTGTAGAAACGGCAACATTAGGCCCCGATATGATTAATCGCTTGAATCAGCAGTCGAGGACCGCCGGTGCCCGATTTATTGGATGGCTTAGTAACGGTTGAGGCAGAGTTCGCGCATGCAAGGATGCATGCCTCCTTGACTGAACTGGGCAAACAGTGCATTCGAGGGGCTCTGAGATACTTCATCTACCAAACAGTACAAAGTGCCATGTAGCTCCAGCCTCGCCAGAACCCATAATGTCTTTGCAATTGGGTCGCCATAGCCCAACGCAGCGGAACCAAGTCTCTCAGGACGTCCGCGAATCAAACACGCCTTCCCCGCGCCCCCTCTCGTTCACGTAACATGGTGCATCCACTGGTTCCCATTTGACGGTTCCTTATAAATGAGATAAGTCCCGAGATCGCCCTCTTCGGACAAGCAAGGCTACCATTCGCCCAAGCCCAACGGTCAAACAAGTGGGATATCGAGCCGCTTCTGCACGGTTACACACGGGAAAAGGAAGACAGTTGGATAGGATGCGTCGAGTTCTGAAGTTACACAATCTCTTTACGTATAGCTGCCTCGGACAGAAGCTGATTGATAGGAAGGGTTACACGTTTGCTTACCTTTCTTCACGTGCCGAAGGATTCTATTCGCTTCCCTGACAGGCAAAAATGCCTACGGAGCTTAGCTAGCGTCGGTATCATATCACGTTTCCTGGCGTTAGAACGACTCCAGTCGCGTTCGACCACGTTGCAGATTCCTAACTTCCTTTGGCTGGAATACTTGACTTATCATAAGCTCACGACCTCGACACGGGGGGCTTAGAAAGCAACTTGGGCAGTATTGACAAATTAAACAAACCGCGATGGGCATCAACCGGCTCGCTCCTTAGTGATGTGTCTCTATCTTAGTAGCCCATGACAAAACACCATTCTACGAAGCGGTGAAGCGGTCAAGAAGTCATATGTGATCAACTATCGACTAAGGAATGACTTGCGACGAGGCGTTCAGGGCCGCGGCGAGCCTGCGCGCAAAGTTATGCCGTCATAATCGTACGAATCTAGACCTCCGCAGAGGCTAAGTCGCATCTACCTGTCGAAAGGAGACTTGGGCGCCCAACCGTCTGGTCTAGTGTCTCGAGCCTTAAGTGTCAGAGGGTAGGACTCGGCATGGCCAAGCCGCAAGACTCGTGAATAGCGTCGAAGCAATCTGCACTATAGCGATCTGGACGGGAGATCTGCCAGGGAAGCAAGGCGCCAACGCAAACTAGTTTGGCAGGTGTCCGCGAGGGCTCCGCTGCAGATTCGCCCGCCTGTATGATGCTTACAGCTCGTAGGGCTAGACCTGTTGATAGGATTAGGACAGTATAGTAGGTGAACTAGGTAGTGACCTAAAGGTAGTGAGGTCTAGCAACTGTATGTTTTTTAGTATGTTTTCCTGAATAGGGTGTCTCGGATTTTTTTTCTTTAGTCTGTACGTCACTGCAATACTCTTCTGCCAGCCGAGTGGATGCTTCTATTCTAGAACTAACTCGGAGAAGGACAGATTTTCTCATTCACGATGTTACTGAGGCTACTTAGACCCAACGCCGTTTTAAAATCTCGAACGAGCAGACCGCATACCTACAAAATGATTCGACAGGTGACGCTAGCGTTGAGAATGGATTCGGATTTGCATCTTCTCCTCAGTATCAATTGGACAAGAAAGGCCGCGATATTGGTTTCTTTCCATTCAAGATCCGCCAAGGGGCGTCCGATGGAGTCTCTAACCACTCGCTCGCCTGCTCGCATAGATCTTCCAATCCGTCTTCTAATGTCATTTCACTAGGCTTCGTGATGTTGCGCGTGACCTGAAGAATCTTGCTACACCGACTTGTCAGCTCGAACACGACGGGAGTTAGATGCTCATCTCTTATGAGATGAGGAGAATAGCATGATGATCGTAGGGCCTAGCTTTGGCTTGGTTTCAAACCGTCAGGACTAGATCCAACCTAGCCAAATAGTTTCAGGCGATATAGCTGGCTTTTTATTTGCTAGCGTGTCCGTTCGACCGGTAAATATGGGGTTTCGTGGCGGTGTCCTGGCGTTCTTACAGTCGTTATTAGACTACGACGATGGGCGAAGATCTTCCCGTTAGCCTGGAACGCAGAACAGAGAGAGCTCCGACTTCCAAGGACATCCCACATGCCAGACGTTGATCTGGCGAGGCGTAAGATCCTATTCGTGGTGGTGACAGAGTTGGTTATCTAAGGACAATTCGCAAGCGTGGACGATCAACGAATATGCTTAGAATTTCGGGCTCTTCTTGGCGGCGCGCGTGCGACTACCAGCGAGGAACAGCAATCAATCTTGATGCCAAGAAGTCTAGCCAAGAGGGCCATCTGCCTATTTCGTCCATCCAAAAGCCACGATTCTGTGGATCCGGGCGGATAGTATCGAGTGGTCCTAGCCTTAAGCCTTCGCAAATGTCGCTATTTTCACCTGTGTCGGTAATACTTTGTAGAATGCCATGCAGGCTTACCCCGTCAGTAAAATGCTTCATCAACTGGTCTCACCGTAGTGGGTTGGGCCTCTTCGAGGAACAGACCGGGGCTTGGCGCTCACCGTGAAATATGAAGCCCCGTGGCGTACACGATGTCTAACGTAAGAAAATATCCAAAACAGAGAGGGGTTTCCTTGTCATGTATCTCGAAGTACCCTATATAACCCCTCTAATAGCCACTTTTCTTGTTAGCCTCATAGAGCAATAGGGTTGCGTCGTGTTATTAGACTCGGATCAGTACATATTCAGGCAAGGATTCGCTGCAAACCCTAGCTGATACAGAAGTATTCGACCGATTGATCAACGGCTTGCGCAAGATATGCGAATGCAGCTCACTGGGTCCTCGCATACTCCTCACTCAAAATGGCAAAAAGGGCAGCATGGATGAGAGCGCAGCAAACACATGTGGATGCTTCAACATTCCAGCCATGATGGACCCCTAACTTCGAATCTTTAACGCGTTGCACACTTCGGTTTAGCCTTAAGAGAGTACATACCGTGCGTCTCTACCTACTGCGTAAGGCCTAAGAGCCAAGTCGATGATCTGCGCCTCTTGTACGATTTAAGTAGGCGACTGTTACGTTCGCATCAGCTCCCCCTGCTAGTCCAAGATTCTGCACCCGTATGGATACGGGCAGAAAAGTCCTCATCTCGAAGCTTCGGAGTGGAGAGTAGGACACTATGTTTGCTCTGAGACACTGCTTTCTCTCTTCGCCTGTACTACGCCACGACATTGTTTTGTCTCTCGGTGAGTTTCACACGCATCTGCAACGCCCAAAGCACGCGCTCGGTTATCACAAGCGTTGATCGCCAAGAAATTGTCAAATTATGACTAGATCCCGACCCCAGAATCCAGAGGCGTCCTCTTCGGGGCAAGCCGGAGAGGTCGCTTTCTGGCAGCTGCATGCGACGTTCAACTCAGGGTACATGTAAACGACCTAGCCCGAAATACTCATCCTCCCCGCGTTCCTTCACTCTGACCCTCCTCTTCGTCGTTACCATTTGCCGCGTGGGTGCGTATTTACCTTGTTGCATTGGGTAGTGTCGCTGGCTGCAGCGCGCGTGAAGATGATGCCACAGTGCAGCAGGTAGATTAGCGACAATGTATGATGACCTCGCTATCATTTCTTAAAGCTGCGCGAATGCAAGCTATTTGGCTGCTGCTCCGTATCACGCAGTACAGCGCTGGGTATTTCTTTCCAGTATGAGACGCGTCGGGACCCATACGTGCCAGCGGACCTATGTCCGTCAAAGTATCGAGAATATCACACGGCAGACTTGGTGGGCAACCCAATGTAACTTGACGATTCAAGCCTCACTGGACGTTACACACGCTTTGAAATAACTCTGGCCATTGGCATCGAGCCAAGCATGGAGAACAAGGTCTGCAAGGCCGGCAACTTTCCGACGCCCGAAAGGGGACTGCCGCACCAAGTTTTGAATTCTGGGGGAACGTGAATAATGCGATAGGAAAATTATCAGCTCCCCCCAACCAAAGTATATTGATGTTATACCTGGATGAGTTAATGAAGCCGTGGGGGTCAAGTACTCTGCCCGTACTCTCTTCCTTCGCGCTGATATACTATGTACTTCTGCTTCTCCAGGTGGAGTAAACGGAAACCCCAGCCTGTAAAAGCGACTATCTGGGGAGACATGGTATATGAGTCTCGTATCCAAACCCCAGCTGCCGAAGCATAGGGAGAGTAGGCTGGGAAGCTTTTATCCTCTATGACGACGAAATCGCACGATATTTGGATTTCGCAATGCCTTAATTAGATTTTGATTAATTGCTGATTGGCTTACCCTCCCGCCGGCATCAGCTATAAGCACGGACAGCGAATCAGAGAGGATTGCAGCTTGCAGGATCTACAATGCGTGCGCACTATACCATACCAGAAACTTACTACACTATGGATCATGAGGGATTTGGGTTGCGCTTGGTTAGTGTCTGAATCTGGAGAATATTGGAACGCTGTTGGTTAGTGCGTATGTATGTGGATGTATGAATATGTCAAGAAAAGTCCGCATGGAGGCTGCTGGAAGCCTGATAAGAAACGATTCGGCGACAAGCCCGAGTAGAGGTATACTTTGTAAGCTAATAACACTTAGGAAGAATTCTGCCTGTCGTCGAGAGGCGTGCGAAGTCTGTCACATATAACAAAAGGCAATGATTGATGGATCTGCGATTTGGATCCCGCTTCCCGCTAGGGGTTCAACCCCCTGGCAAGCGGCAAGGATGCACCTTAAGACCTGGCGGTATAGTTACCGCGTTCAAATCTGCCTGTGAACATATTTGGAAAGGAGATTGCCGCATATCAGATGGCGGAAGAAGCGATTTGCCGTGTTCTTGCTTCGTCCTGAGGGTGGCGCCCAGGGTTGTGAGCGACCGGAGCTGTTGTACTGGCAGTCCTGTAGTCGTCGAAAGACCCGAAGAACCCATCGCGTCTCGTACATGCCGATCTCGGCAGTATCAATCAGGACTTTAAACATCGATTGCCTCAGCCTTGACATTGCGGCTCAATCTCTCTTGTCTTCTGTCATATTGTCTCGGCCCGAGTGCGCCTTATATAAGTACCTACCTAACTGTTTCCGGGCGTCGCCGATAAAGATAACCCAGCTTGGAAGTGTAGGGGGGCTGTATCAGCTGCAAGCCGATGTCTGTAGCCAGTCACGGATGCCATCTCAGGTCACACAACATCATCCCAATCTCATCAGAGGCTGGTTGGATGCCGGGTTAAGGTGATCGACCCGGGGAGGGTTTTCACCGGGGTTAGAATGGACGAGGTTATGCGTAGCAGTTATATCTACCTACCTGGTAGCTTTTTGGTCCCCCTTTGATCTTGGTCGAATAGGAATGCAGAGAGTAGTATAGACAGGTGCATGTCACCAAACAAACTCCCAGAGTCATGGATACACAGCAGTCACAGCGAAGGCAGAGCAGGACGCCACAGCTAGGGTCGGGCGTTCATCCCGCGGAGACCGGTCGAATCAGTCCCTCCCCATCTTCCCAACCCGTTGTCTCGCTTCCCAATCTTCTCCCGCGATCCCAACTTTTTCACAGACACGATGCTTATTATCCAGAGATGGGCGCAACCCGTTTCGGCACTCTCATTTGCCCTTGTTAAGCCGTCGCAGGGGTCTCAATCTTAATAGCCGGTTCTATTTCCGTGGACGTGTTCCCTTCATCACGCCCGATGAAATATCAGTAGTCGCCGTATGACTTTGATGATGTGGAAAAATACGGGAATAGCGAGAGGCGTCTCACCGGTCGTCAAATGAGCACGAATGCTAACAATTTAGAGTAACTATCTCTGACGGGCGCGCCCAAGCAGCTTCACTTTGGCGCAAATGCTCTCACTGGCGAAATGGCGACGCGTCTTCTTATGGGCTAATAGCGATGCCAGTTTCGCGATAGAAATTACGAAAAATCTCCGACCCGAGAAATATCCTGCTGGACTTGTGTGAGTAGGCATATAGTATATTTGTACCTACCTATATAATATCCATGACACCAAAAAGGGAGGATGGCAACCTTTAGATGACTCGCGACCCTTCTTGGCTCGCATTCCGTCATACAGCATCTACCTATGCGGGTTTAGTGAGATGAGATAGGCTTGCTTCGGGCCCGGTCCGTCCAGAGATCAGCTAAGTATGTCCGTCTTTATTTCTGCCGCCCCGTCGCCCCGCCGCCCTGCTGTGCACAGTTCGCAAGAAGATCCCTTACCATGCCGTCGCCCTGCCCGCATACGTTACACGTTCAGATTCTACGGGACCGCGACGATCTTGACGCATACCATGGACTGGACCAAACTACCCCGAACACTAGACTAACATTAGTACCGACGAACTTCCAACAAACAGCATCGCATGGCAGCTCTTTTCCGGATTGAGAGCCTTGCGGGAGCGCCTCTTGAGCTACCAGACACATCACTCCAAGTATCACCAAGTACCTTCTGGTCTCGCAAGGGTCCCGCTAATGCTGCATGTGCATGCTGGGACCACATAGTGGTGGGAGCAGACTACGGGGGTCTTGCGATGGGCGACAGGGGTTCGAGAGGCGCCAAGCACCGCAACCCCATCCTGGCTGCATTCGCATCGCCATCTTCCTCGCGGTCATCTTGTTCACTCATAGTGGGCTTTCCTGTATCTCCTGTATCTCCTCCTTTTCCATGTACTTCACCGCAGAACTTCCTGGCTGCTGTGTCGCAGTCGTACTACAGAGGCTCTCTCATCTCAGACACCCACGCACACGTGAAGATAAAGTATGTAGGTCTGCTGAGATGGTAGCGCTCAATGATATTTTGCCCGTCATAGTACTACAGCTGTCAACGTGCTTACTGCGCTCCATTCTCACACCTTGAGGCCCACAAGCCCGTCTCATTCTTCGCTCTTCTCTCTCTCCATGGCCTCCCCAACGGCGTACAAGGGCCCGGAATGGGGGTGGAGAAGACTCAGTGCGTCTTCGGGCCTTCGCCGTCTGCCCATCCAACCCTGCCCCATTAGTCCTACCCCTACTCTACATACTATGGTACGCTGATGTGCATCTCCCGCCCACGTATCTTCGTTTTCCGCTAGCCGCCCCACGGTATCACATCCACGGTCCAAATAAGACCTACACTCCACCTCCGCTGCCCAAGCCCGACCCCTCCATCTGTTTCCTCGCTTCTCTACAGACGTGCCCTCCATCGCTGCTGCAGCTCAATCAGACGGCCGGGTCGTCTCGATTGCCCGCCCGTTTACCTTTTTGCCGACTTCTGCAGCCAGGCAAGGCTTCATCTGAGGAGACCAATCAGTGCCCGTCGTGTAGTTGCGACCAGCTTTGGCGCATCCCCATCCTGCTGCAGCATTACCCTGAGGGTTGGGCCTATGATCATATACATCAGGATTTGATCTTCGGTGGAAAATTGCCACTCCGGCTTTTTTATTTTCGAAAAGCAAATAATTTATCCCTTTTTATATGAATTGCAAGCTTCGGTGTCCTCTTGCAAGGCAGAAGCCGTCTTCTGGCTAGATTACTCGTGGGAATGTGATATTCCTCTCTACGAGCTATGGACTGCCCGCTGGCTATGATAGCGGATGACGGAGACATGCCTTGGTCGGACAGTCACAGCATGGCCTCCGAAGGGAACTCCTCTGTTGTCATGCCGACATCGCCGCTGTGGGCAAACCCGGTCCAGACCAATCGAATGGATACCGGCCAGCTGTCTCCTATCAGCACCGAACTCGAGATTGCCCCCGTGGGTGTAGCCGCATCTTCCGTGCCGACCATGATCCATTCCGCCACGTCGTCATGTGCGGAATCCTGGAGCACTAGCTACAGCGACGGTGCCGAAGCGAGCGAAGAAGCTGATCATGATGTGTCATGGGAGAAGAACTCGGACGACGTGTTGACAGTTCCCAAGATTGAGCCCCTCGAAGATGATGGTTTCCACATGGACGCGGTCAAAGAAGCTCCCCGCACGCCCATGCCGGAGCCCAACGCTGCAGCGGCGCCACAAACGAAGATGAAGAGACCCAGAGGACGCCCCCGGAAACACCCCCTCACACCCCAGGTAGCAACGAATAAGGTAGCCAAAGGACGTTCCAAGACCGGGTGTATTACATGTCGCAAGAGGAAAAAGAAGTGCGACGAGGCGAAACCACGCTGTAAGTCAAAGTTACACAAGTCGCTCCCTCACGTCTAACCAGTATAGGCTTGAATTGTGAGAAAAACGCTGTCGTATGTGAGGGGTACCACGAGAAGACGATATGGAAGAGCGGGAAGGAGAAGGCCGAAGAAGGTATTAATATTAATATTCAACATTTGGGTGTACGCTCATCCTCTAACATTCGGTGTAGAGCGACAGAAGCGGCACAGTCTGCCACATATTACTCTCCAGCCTATATTCCAGGGAGTTGAAACGCCCGAGGACATGGTCTTCCTGAATCATTACATTCACCATCTAAGTGGTGTTCTCACGGTTGAAGGGCAACACAAGAACGCTTTCAAGGACATGCTACTCCAGATGGCCGTGGAACATCGAGGTCTCATGCACTCTATCCTCTCCGTGGCTAGCAGACACATCGACTACGACACTCCATATGGCATCAAGATCCTCGGCTCCAACCCGAAAATCACCCTAAACTCGCTGCTAACTAGGTCACAATTCCACCACAACGCGGCCATGGAGAAACTATGCGAGCCAGTGGGCAATGAGAATGATCCGAAGCACAAAACGAGCCTATCTCCACGTTACGGACAGATGCTCTGCCTGCTACTCCAGACTCTTGCCGAGGGGAACCCAAACGGCGAGCATCGGGTTCACCTCCAGGCGTACAAGAACCTCATCCAGCAGTCGCCTCCTCCGGACAACGCCTTTCTGATATTCATCACCGAATTCTTCCAGTACCGCGTGTTCGCTGACGAACTCATACGTTACCCTGACATGCGTACTCCCCGCCTGGCGACCGAGGATTGGGAACCTTGGCTGGAAATCCAACCTCCACGTCTGATCGGCGTCGCTGACGGCTTATTCCACTACCTGGCACAAATCACGACAATCCGAAACGCCATCAGAGCGAACATGGCCGCCGAGGTGGACCCTGTAGTCGACTATACCTCTCTCTACCGTGCTGCCGAGATCGATTCCGCTATTCGAGAATGGACTCCGCATTGGCCGCCGGGAGACAGTCGTGACCGTGTTGGGCTGCTGTATAAGCAGATGATGTGGGTGTATCTATTCAGAACAATCTATCCGCCCTCTTCCAACTCGCCGTCTGCGCTGTTCACCCAACCAGCGACGAGCATCATCCCCTTGTCGCCGACCTCGCAGCCTCACTCCGCACGTACCCCGCCCTCCTCCTCAGACAGACCGACGAGCAGCCACACCAGCCATACCACACCTCCCCGCGCCGAATCGCCCCCACCGATCCGATACCCACCTCACCACGACCACCGCATAACCATCGCTGTCGACGAATCATTGGCCATCCTGGATTCGTTCAAACCTAGCGACCCCGTACAGACCCTGCTTCTAGTGCCTTGTCTTGTTATTGGCTGCGCATGCTTCGCTCCCGCCCAACGCGATAGAGTCCGAACTGCCATCCGAACGGTTCGCGGGTACACTGGACTCCGGAATTGCGACCGCGTCGGCGAGGTGCTGGAGGAGGTTTGGCGGCTGATGGAGCGGGGCGACTGGACGCGCGTTTGGGATTGGCAGGGCGTCGCGAGGAGTATGGGCCTCGACTTCTCGTGCGCCTAGATCATTCCAGTTCCTCGACGTTCGTCTTTCCATACCTCGCATCCTTCGACCTGAGAACCAGGCACAGGTCGGAGATGATTCGGCCATTAGGCACAGGGTCACACGGCACACATTTTCTATATCTTTTCGGGGTCATTTCGCATTTCATATATGGGATTCTTTCATCGCTCATTTTTCGGGTCGCAGCAGTTATCTTACACATATACCCACTGGTCATAGTTTCTGGTTTCATGTCATAACGAATAAATCGCGAAATATACCATAGTCGTTTGGGGACGGCGGCGGCGCTTCTTGGGGGTGGAGGGCATGTTGACGGGGAATTTTGCGAACCAGGCGCAGCAAATATCACAAAAAACATCAGACAGATCGCAATACCATACAGTGGAGCTCAACTCCCGTAGCTTCTAGGCTTCCTGCGCAGCTCGGCGCGATCTGGAACTAACAGTTCCCAACACAACACAATGCAGCGGCGGCTGGGAGGCAATTCACCTGTCTTTTGGATAACTGGCGTTTCCTCTCGAAAGAGACTTGGCTGGGCTGGGGCTTTCGGTTAACCTGGTTACTCTGGGGACGGGCGGACATGATCTTTTGACAACCCCCTTTTTTCCGGGCGGAGTCTTTCTGGCGGCGTTACTTTATCATTGCATCTTGTTTTCTATCTTGCTGAATTGGAGCATAGTCATCGAATAGGTACATATTGTTAGGGGGGTATTCTGATCCCCGCCGCCACTTTCGCGGCGTGAACTCGAAGCATTGCAGGGCTGTCTGGCTCGTGCCCTTGCACCAACAGATCCTGTCCTACGATGATACGTGACATCGCTGCTGAATGTAAAGCATTCATTTCTTGTGCGTAAAGTTTACTAGTGAATTTCGCAAGCGGCGGGCAATATCCCCAGATACAATCCAAAGTAGGAGGAACTTCCTGTCTCCTGGCTATCATCCCAACAAGGTGTCCAACCTGTTAAAATGCCCAAAGAATTATGCTAGAATTATTGCTATCTTGAGATAGAAGCTTACTGCGAGTTGCCACCTGGACATCCTTCGCTTAACCCAGCTTGAAATAACGCCTTATGAAGGCCGATTATTTAGAAACAGTTTGCAGTGGAAGTAGCAACCCCGGTAATCGAATAGGTGACTTACCTACCTATATATACTAATAATCTGGCTCTTCTCTTTTAACTCTTGATAAAGAGATTCCCCAGGTCCATCACATACACATCCTAAAGCGACAAGACTGAATACCTGGGTAACTTGCACCATGCGCCCAAGGAAAATAAAAAGTCGAAGCCAAAGACTACACAAACTGCCGGATTTCGAATACTTCACCAAGTTGTCCTCAGAGCTTCAACTCATGATCGTGGAGTTCTATTGGGATAGTCGACCAGGTATCAGGCATTTTTTCTCAACAGATGACGAGGACTGTCGCCTGTATAAAGCATACGATATCATTACCAAACGTCTCATCAACACGTTAACAATGGGGCAAAACAAGCCATTGACGTTCTTGCCGCCCGGAAGCCGTTGCGGCTCCCCGGTCGCGTTTACATTTTGGAGAAAACAGTCATTGTGTCTAACCGACCCAAAAGCCGGTGGGAAACGTCAGGGCCCATTGTATATGTCGACATGGAGCATGATACATCTTGCTTTGACTGTTTATTTCTCGCGGAAATACATTGGGCAGAGGAAAGAACGGTTTCGTTTCTTGGTCATGTAAGAAATATGGGAGGCGTGCTATTGTGGTTTACGCTCAAGACATAGCTATGAGATGGGGATATTAGTTACCATAAGGTGGGTTGAGACCGGTGTTCTCTAGCCGCCGCACAGGAAGACAACTGCTTCTGTGCTCCATTCATTGCCTGTAGCTCTATGCTACCTAAGTTACGATGGAATTGCCGAGTATACCCACCTAGCTGAGCTATTTCTGAGTCATGATTGACTATTAACATCTCAGTACACACTAGACAATTTCTCCGCCGCGCTTTGTTTTAGGTAGATCAGTTTCTGCTAATTGTAGACAAGTAACATATCGTATATCCAAAATATGGGACACCAACCTGAGCAATATGACTAAACATATTATGTTGTAGTAAGCCAAATGTATGGGAGACAAAGGAGATCGACGTTCTCGCCATGTGGTTTAGCCGTGTACCCTTGAATCTTCCATAGGAGTCAGACGTCGATAACGGCTTGTGAAAGAGTACCTTAGTAGGAATAGCTGTATCTCATGTTGTTGGCCACTAAAGAAACATCAATCATGGCTTCCTGCAGAAATGTTTGAAGTGATAACCTGGATTCAATAGCTATACTGTCTCTTGTCATATCCCGGTTTTTTTATCAGTCTTTTTGATCTGTAACATATCCTGATTTACGTATAACTCTATTTGTTCCTCTAACAATACTGGTTTTGGTCAACAAATGTTGCTGGGAGGAGTGTTGGTAAACTAATAGGAGGTACCTGTCATTACCCATCTGTACTTCAGTATATCATAATTCTAGGTAATCATAGCTTGCCTGGATTTAGGATCGTGACTCACTCCATCAAAGAAACGCCTGCGTCAACTACAAACGACAAGCCCCACGAAAACGACCATGACAAATGGAGTGACCTTCAAACAGAAATCCATTGAGGAATATATATTCCCGGTTCATCCCGGTTATCTCATGCCTTCATCCATCCTAGAGATAGGGCTCGTTAATTATTCGTAAGTTTTTCCTGCTCATCCCGTTGAGGCAGGCATAAAGTTACTTTATGCTAGTGTATCAAGCATTCGTTACGTGATTCAGCCTCTAAAGAGTAACGTCGTCGAGTCTTACCACTGGCAGAAGTCGAGATTAAGGTCAGTCCCATACCTTCAAGCGGGTAATACTCCTCAGTAATTTGTATCTTCTTACCCCATTGCTCTCCCTGTTACGTTGAAACCATGTCGGGAAAAGACATATTCAAGTAAGTAAAGCTCTGCTGTCTGCGGCTGTAACCTAACTCTAACGGTAACAGGCCTCGAGACGGTAAAGCCGCCGTACCTAGCGAAGCAGTTCGGGTCAATGAGGACACCATTGTTAAAGCCATCCAAGACACCACTACTACTGATGAGAAGAGTCTCAGCTTTCCCAAACGCCCAGCATTTGGATCCAATGGCGAAGGTGTTCGACTGTGGGCTAACTACGTCGAAATTTCCCTCGCAAGCCACAAAATTTTGCACCGCTACACAATCGAAATCAAACCAGATGTACAAGGGAAGAAGGCGGCACGGGTGGTTCAGCTCTTCCTTCAAAGTCCTACCATCAACTCTTTTCGAAAGGATATAGTCACGGACTTCAGATCGACGCTATTGTCCCTCCGAGAAATTACAGATCGAAGTCCCGTCACCATATCATATTATGCCGAAGGTGAAACACGGGCCCGTGAAAATGCCAGGCAGTACACCATCAGCTTTTCATCCTACCGAGGACTAAGTGTGAACGATCTCAATGACTATCTTGGATCTGTTACGGCCTCGGAACCCTATGCTTTCAAGGATGAAATGGTGCAGGCGCTCAATATCCTTGTGAATCATTTCTCGAAAAACGACCCCCGTTCAGTTACTGTCGGGGCAGGAAAGGTTTTCCAACAAACGGGTGCTCCTTCAGTAGATCTCCGAGCTGGGTTGAAAGCAGTGAGAGGGTTTTACGCCAGCGTAAGGTTGGCCACCTCCCGTCCTCTCGTCAATGTCAACGTCAGCCATGCTGTCTTCTACAAGGAAGGACCACTCCTCTATCTTGTGCGGGAATATCGAGACAAGCATAGGGCGAAGGGGGACGTCATGAGACGTCTAGAATTGTTCCTCAAACGACTAAGAGTACGTCCCGAACACTTGAGCGAAACGATCAAGGAAGGCGAATTTGTTTCCAGGGTCAAGACAATATTTGGCTTAGCTACGCAGAAGGATGGGAAGGATCTAGATCACCCTCCCGAGGTCCCTAAGTTTGCAGCCAACTCACGCGAGGTAAAATTCTGGTGGCGTAAACCAGGAAAAGAAGAATACATCAGTGTCTACGATTATTTTAAAACAAGTAAGAATATTTTCTACAACCTTATCCTCGGATGACCACTCTAACGTTAATAGAATACAAGGAGGCTCTTAAAATGCCGGATGAACCAGTCATCAACGTCGGAACCTTGGAGAAACCAAGCTACCTCCCGCTTGAGAAGTGCACTGTACTGCCCAACCAAGTGGCGAAGACCAGATTGGACCCCGGCCAGACCGCCTTGATGATCAGGTTTGCCATTGGCGGTCGCAAACCAGCTGCCGTCGCGAAGGACATCGAAGATCATGGTTTCAACACAGTTGGACTCTGCAGCCGCAATGCTGACTTAGTGAGATATCCCTAGAATGTCTTGAGGATGTGTTGCTAACGGGTAACTTAGCAACGATTCGGAGTTAGCGTCTCGCCGGGACATCATTTTCCGAAGCTAATCGCAGTCGATGGTCGTCGATTGAACACGCCGAAGGTAAAATATAAGGCTGGAGGCTGCGCCAGCGTGTTTAATGGAGGATGGACCCTTAAGGGCATTCAGTTCTGTGAAAGCGGCGCTTCGAAGAAGTGGGCATGCATTGGCGTCGACATGTCCAGTGGAAGCATACAGTCTGAGCGGCTTGAAGGGTTTACGACGAGATTCACAGCAGAGCTCAGAAGCAACGGAGTCGCACACAGCAAGCCCATTAGCATGGGGGAAGGTCCCTTCGCTTTGAAGGAACGCAAGGACTGCGACCATATACTCCAAACAGCCCAGGACAAAGGGGTTTGTTTGCTTATTATCGTCCTCCCACAAAAGGTCGACGCCGAGGTATATGGTATCATCAAGGAATATGGCGATACCAGGTACGGCATCGCAACTATTTGCATCGATGGGACGAACCAGTTCAGTCCCCAGTACCTTGCGAACGTAACCATGAAATTCAACTTGAAAATGGGCGGATGCAACCAGGCCGTTGATCTCAACAAGATCTCACTCAACTTCAACGAGACCATGATCGTGGGTATTGACGTGACCCACCCGGCTCCCGGATCCAGTGAGGACGCTCTCAGTATTGCTGGAATGGTGGCAAGCGTCGATTCTTCTCTTGGACAATGGCCGGCTGTGATACGACGACAGAAAAAGCAGCGCGAGGAAATGGTTTCAGATCTCGATGAAATGCTTAAAACGTGTCTGAACTTCTGGAAGCGAAAGAATAAAGGCGGATGCCCAAAGAATATCATTGTCTATCGCGACGGTGTCTCGGAGGGCCAATTCAACACAGTCCTCCAGAAGGAGTTAACTCTTCTGCGTGCGGCATGCAAAGAGCTCTATCCACCGGCCGATCAGAAAAAAGGTCTACCAAAAATAACTGTTATCATCGTCGTGAAGCGCCATCATACACGCTTCTATGCCTCCAGAATAGAAGACGCCGACAAGAAGTTCAACCCCAAGCCGGGTACAATCGTTGACCGTGGAATCACAGAAGCCAGGAACTGGGACTTCTTCCTACAGGCTCACCAGGCAATTCAAGGGACAGCGCGGCCTATACACTACTTTGTGGCTCATGACGAGATCTTCCAGAAAATGGGGACGCCGTATGCCGTAGACAACCTAGAATACCTTACTCACGCGCTATCCTATACTTACGGCCGCGCCACAAGAGCAGTTTCTGTTTGCACCCCAGCATACTATGCAGATCTGGTGTGCGATCGAGCTCGTTGTTACCCAGATACATCGAGGATCCACAGGAACCTCGAACATACTATGTTTTACATCTGAGTGCTTCGGTCGTTGGGATCAGCATTCCCTTGGCTTCCACATAACCTAGGAGATTTCCAGAAATTGGCTGGTAGTAGATCCGAACCACTTATTAGCCGGCTGAAATCAGTGGCAATCTGGCACGCTATATGATCTCGTGGAGATCAAAGTCCAACCGCCCCTTTTCCAAATAATGGTAAGGCATGGCTGTTCTTTGGTTCTGGGGGGCAATGTCTGGGTTGATGTTCTTAGTCGATAGTCTAGCACTACTCAACTTCATCTTGCTTGATACTTATACCTACATATCTTGAGTTGCAGGTGACAATTCTACGGAAACAGCCCCCTTCTTCTCCGATTACATCACAATGACTTGGCATGGACTAGTGTCATGCCCAGATCTTGAAGAGTCGTAAGGATCGTCTGGCACAACCTCACCATTTAGATGGGTAGTACTAGTTAATGACGAGCTCCAGAATGTCACCCACACGTATGAGTGAACCAAACATGAAAGTGAAAATTTTCGCCAACATGTCCAACTCGGTTCTCCATTGATCGCTTAGCCATCCTCAGTGAGGTGTAGACGTGCTCCCTCCACATCCGAATGCATCATCCCACTTCCTTTCTACGCAGTCGGCATCGGCGCATGGTAGCTAGTTAACCACTGAGCCTGGCAGTTCAACGTTCTTAACGTGCGCCCAGCCGACGCGGATGTGCCAATTGACTTTACGATCCATGTATTCTAGCTCGTGGCTTTCGTGACGCCTGTCATGGCACCCACATCAACCGGGGACGTATCGGCCCAAGCACTTGACTAACCAGTTGCGCCGGGGATCTGATAAGTCGTGGTACGGGGCGCAGTAGTTGCAGTCTTGGTGGAGCAGTACATCTAGGAGTTCTATCAGCTAGGAAGCGACAGAGGAAGTAAACAAGCGAATTGGGGGGGGACCTAGACGCACATCGTAGACTACACCAAGATTGTCCCACTTATACGCTCGCGGGAAGCTACGCCCTCCGGTCTCCGTCACCTAAGACCTCGATCTACATACAATTGAGGTAGAACTACGCCCCGCAGATTAGGTTCTTCAAATACCTGACATCCGCCTGGTGGAGCCCGACCATCTCGGCGCGTATGAGGTAGCTATTGGAGGGTTAAAGTGAGTACATGCCTTTCTTCCCCTGTATCACCCTGAAATGTCTATGACTACTCACAAGCCAGCCTTGAGTCCCTTAGGGATCCTCACGCTCATGCTGCCACCATTAGCAGAAATATCAGCAGTCGTGGCCCATTTCCCAGGGGCCGGGGGGCCTTCACCTTCAGCGAACTTGCCGAATGAGTTGTCGGTCGGAGGATCCGGGCTCAAATAAACCATTGCGGGGCCTTGATGTGAGGAAACAATAATGTCGTCTGTCGCGGTGCGCTCGTCGTGATGCCACTCCACTACAGGGGACTTCGACGGGTCCATTGGCATAGCTATATGGCGGTGGCTCGTTGTATGCGGGCACTCGGATGCCTTCGAAGGTACCACTGTCGACGCCGTTGACGTAAAAGGACTGATTGATTGATTGGAAAGATAGGGGAGTTAGTACGTTTCTTGGCTCAGTAATCGATATAAATTCCTCCTCTTTTACTTACGTAGATGTAGCAATGACTCTGTACGACGTTGATTACCGTTTTCATATTAAAGTCTACTATAACTGGACCTGGTTAGCCCACCGCTCGGTGCCTATCTCCAGTGCATGTGAGATTGCATACAGAATGAACCTGGAAGATCGCCATGCCGGGACGAGCTGCCGACTTACTCGAAGAGGCAAGTGAGCATTTATCCGGAGAGGCTTGTGCTGTACTTAAGTCATCGTGGTTGTGAAGGTTACATTGCTGATGCTACATATCACGTCGCCAGTGGAAGCGTCACGCTTTAGCTATGAACTTAGTTCAGATATCAAATATGCCAGCTAAAGGCCGGATAGAATCAATCTAATGATACTTTGTAAGTACCTACATACAAAAGAAGAAGACTTAAATCGAGACTTGGCCGCTGTTCTCCCTGTTTCAGGCCCTAGGTCCGTAAGTCTTGCTGAAAGGCACCTCATTGAAGACGCGTGCTGTATACAGGTGTTTGACCTGCGAATTAGCTACAATGTTTTCTTGTAAATTACTCCATAGATCCGCGTCCAAGCGTTTACGATTCACGGCTGTAAGCTCTACTACTGTAGATATCCTGCCTTAGTAACGCACCTTTGGCCTGTCTTACCTGCATCTTCCCTTCGACCCCTGCAGCAGACAGAAATACCAAGCAGTGACCCCAGCATGGCAAACTTCATGAGGCACGAAACGAGCGATACCAATGCTTCGCGATGTGTGGTAGTATCAGCAGTATCACCCTGCGCTAGAGCTCGGAACGCATTACTCATCTTATTGAGGAGGCGCCGCAACCCGGGTGTGCAAGCCGTCGAACTATACATAGAACACTTATATCTAGGTCACCAATACCGAGAATACGGTCTGGCCGCCAACTTCTTGTTAAGTGCTGGGATGCCTATAGGGATATCCCAGAGCGGCATTTATGACTATAAAAAATCTACCTAATTATTCATTCGTACATTTATATAGGTAAAGTTCAACAGGCTTCTTATTTCTGTAAAACACTTTGTGCGCGAATAAGAGCAGAGACAGCAAGACTTGCGCAAGCCACAAGCAATAAGGGGACGTCTGACCATAACCTGTTGTTCAAAACTCATCGTATTCCCCTGATAACTCGTGAGAGTGTCTATTGTGAACTTGCTCATCCTCTTTCAAGGTCATAGGCCATTAAGAAGCACACAACCGGTCGTAGGTTAGACACGCTAGAAAACGCATCAAAAGGGTATCGTAACGATCCGTCATTTCATGCTCGCCTACTCTTTAATCATGTCATCCTCCAGCGAAGATTTGATCTTGCGATCGTGTTCGATCTAGACGTCGTGGGCGCCGTGCCAAACGTGGAGAAAAACCAGTTGGGCTGGTAGACGTAAAAATTTCGACGCGAAACGTAAGGCTGAACCTAGTGTCCATGGTGAGAGGGGTGTGAGATTCCCAAAATGTGGAAAAAGGGATATGAAAAGGGGTTGAAATATGGTTCGATGTCGATAATAGGCGACATCGATTGCCGATAGCCCAATGATACCATACTAAAGGTACATAACCATGAAATATAACGTGCCCCTAGAAGTAGACAGCTTAAATACCACATCGAGTGCCCTAATACTTCAGATCGAAGGGTCGAGTAATGTGAGAAATACCATCTGTGCATTCACAGCTACTGCTACAGGCGTGCCGGGATGCTCTCAACGTCGCTTGCGTTTGTATCACTGCTCAAGTCGTCCTCGGCATCTGGAGCTTGCTCTTCGTCGCTAGATTCATCGATGACCATGCGAGTTGATCTGCGCTTGCTCGGAGTCACGCTCTGGACCTTGGTGGTTTTGGCCGATGAACCATAGCGCCTCGCACTACTCGGAGTCTTCTTAGACTTGAAATCAGTGATTGAAGGGGCATCGATCGAGGATTCGCGACGTATGCTTGCGTGATCCACGTTGTTGCCAAGGTCAACGCTGCCGTCGGACTCGTCGTCTATTCCATCTTCTACCAAGCTGCCGTGACTTTCGGACTGGTCACTAGAAGCTTTATCATTTTCCTTCTGTTCGTGGTGCTGACGATCATCTTGTTTGAACTCGTTTTCGTCTTCAGAGTCCATCTTGATATCTTCGTCACCGCTGCCCTCATTGCTCTCAGCTCCACCGTCCTCTTCGTCTTCGACTTTATCCTCCGTGCTTCCCCCTTCCTCTTCATCGTCAGTCTTAATGACGGTGTTCGGGGTTTTGGGTGTACGGTGGTGGACCTTCAACATTCTATTGACCTTACGCTCGATCTCGGTATACTCCGCATTCGGGTCATAATCATCCTCACTTGGGTACTCTAGCTGACGAGTCTCGTGGTACTTCTTGCTTAACCGATGGATGACCTCGGGAACGGACATAACATTCCAGTCTGGGATAGAGTGCTTCAGGCGAGACCAGACCACCATGAGAGTAGGACGCGACCACTGATCGTTCAAGTGTTGCGATCTGACCTTGGCCCATGGGATCCGGCTATCTGAATTGACATCACAAGCTCGAATAGCCTTGACGATCCTGTATCGTTCGCGGCTAGACAAGGTTCCCGCCTCGTCTCGGGCGTTCTGGATAATCTGGTCAACTGGAAGAACCTCGCCACCGTCTATGCTACCCCGGTTCGCTTGTTGACGGTTCATGAGCTTCCATTTTTGAATGCATTGAAGTCGGCTGCGGGTTCGATCCATCAGCTCGCTGACTCTTTGCCAGTCAATCAAGTCTTCGTCCGGCTCTTGCGTCTTGCGTCTCTTGTCCTGCCGTTGACTTCGAATGATTCGAAGGGCATCGGATATGATAGACTGAAGTTTGGCTTCTTCTTCTTGGGTCCACGGATCTACGCGACGGTTCTCACCACACACAACATAGTTGCGTATTCGATCTCTAACATCTTCGGGGTGACGGTTGATTAGTTTGCCAATGATGGAGAACTTATTGCCATGCATCTCCCACATCCTTTTTAGTTCTTCCTGTTGTTCCGGTGTCCAAGTACCTCGTGCGACAAAGTTGTGAAACTTGCGACGGCACTGGTTTATCACCTTCTGGCGACTGCGGTTGGGGCACGTGGCCGCGATACGAGACCAGAACTGATGAGATCCGACTTCTTTAGGGTTGCCTTGGATGAGGTCGTTCACTTCAACCTGGGTCAAATTATGCTCATCCCTCCAACGTTCAACTGCCTGTGTGATGTTCCGAAGCTCGAATTCGCTGAACTGACCTTTGATCAATTGGTGCGGGTACGAGTTCTTCGTCTTAGGGGTAGCAAGTTGCCTCGATGAAGACACCTGGGGTTCTGGACTGTCCTCGGGATGACCTTTGAGCATGGCTGAGACCTTAAGTTGCTTCTTTGAGGCTACTTTTGATGGTCCCGCGACAGGAGAAGAGGATGATGCATGGTCCTTCGTGCCGTTAGTATTTCTCTCTCCCGTGCGATCGAAGAACGTCTGTTTGGCAACGCGCTTCCGGGCCGAACCTTTCTTGGGTAGGCGGTCGGCAATGTTGCTGTGGTTATGCTCTGGATCGTTCGTCGAGTCCTGGTCCATCTCCGGACGATGTACATTTTTACTGGCATCACCGCTGGACGGGGCGGAATTGACACCGCTGGCGCTCTCATTCTGCTCGTCATAGCTGTCCCTGTTATACTTCGAGTCTTCAGAAACGTTCTGATCCTGGTTATCCGACTGGTCCTTATCCAACGGATTGTAATCCAAATCCATCTCATCATCAGAGGCTGTGATAGCATTGGCGACTTTCTTTGAATCTCCATGGCTGTCATTCACATTCGGGCTAGAGGCGGAAGGAGCATGAGTCGTAGGCTCTTCATTATATCCAGTAGCCTCCTCCCGAACAATGTCGTTCACGGAACCAATCACACTGCTCGTAGATAAACCGGGATTTTTGCGACCAGCATAGAGTCTTTCAGCCAGGCCACTGAAGGAAGTTGTGTTCTCCGCATCATTGTCTCCGTTATAGGCATTCTTATGCTTCTTCCTTCTCCTGCGGCTTCCTGATTCCGCGGTCTTGCGTTTCTTCGATGATGGAGCATCGGGCGGCGTGGAGACTGAGGCTATACCATTTGTAGGGCCCCAAGTTGAGGGAAAGTCTTGTTGGGCTCCGTGAACTTCGGCGGAGTCGCTCACGACCTGGCCATTTCCCACGTTAGGAGATGCTTCTGGTGACTCCTCCTTATTGCGCTTGTCTTTGCTTCCCTTGAGCTCCTGTTGTTCATCCTGGATCAAACCACCATCCATAGCAGGGACTCCATTTGTGCTACTGGCGCCATTGTGTGAGATCTTGGTGTTATTCGCGTGGGCTTGCGAATTCAAGCTAGACCGATGCCGAGATCGCCGCTTCTTAGTCTTAGTCGATCTACGGGTCGGCGTTGACATCTGTTGATTGTAATTGGGCGACTCTGGAACCTCCCGCTTGAAACTCTGCGTTGGGGACGCCATGAATGTCGGCGTCAATGGTGGTGAGCTTGGTATGTTGCCCTTGGTCGCCGAGGCTACTATGTCTCGGTGGAGCTGGGTGTGTCTTCCAAGCGGGATAGGGTCGACGGGTCTTTTGGAACGTGGGAATAACGGCAGAGGACGGCGGCCTGTCGACGTGATTTGATCCGAAAAGAGGATGTCGGGCTGATGGGGCGGCGACGAGGGGCCGGGATGTTCTTCATGCGACCGTGGATATGAGGAATGTGGGGGTGACGATTTGATGTTTTCCTCTGAACCATCCGACTCAGCCTTCACTTCAGTCTTTAGTATATTTCCCATGGCTTGGTACATTGCTTTCTGCATCGACGTCTGTGCAGGTTGGGGATGAAAAGGCAAGACTTTGCCACATGTACATAGATACTAAATCGGCGACTCTTATTTATAGAGAATGGGGTGATGGGGTGAGGCAACTAACAGTGATGTGGGAAAGAGCGCAACAGTAGCCGTGCAGCAATGTGCAGAGCGGAGCGTCGAGGTGATGCACGACAACTGGTTTAGAGGCAACAGACGTCCATTGCCGAATGTTCGGCGCAAGAGTATGATAAGAAGTGTCGAAAAGGCAACAGTTCGGATGTCTCCGTCCCAATTGTCCGGGCAGAATCTGTTTGTGACGTAGACGCTGTTGATTAATTGAAGCGCGTCAAGTCGACGATATCTGCCTTCTGTCGCGTCAAGGTGGGCAAAAGAAAATGTTGGTCTGTTTCGAGAAAAAGACGCGAACGGCCGAGAGCTTGAGACAGTTTACCCAAAGTGGAGACGATCGCCGTCGATTAAGTACATGCAGGTACTGTACCTAGGTACATGCACATGTACCTCCAAAGGGCAACAGGACAAGTGTAGGAAGCTACGGCCCTCATAGACCCACATATTATTAGTGGGGCTTCTAGGCCCTCTTAGCCTTATCTCTATGTCTTAGGCATATATTTAGAACCTTACTGAATTAATTATTTTATAATATATTTTTTTAATAATTACCATGATTTTATATTGGTAGCTTTGCTTTGTTCTATTTTTTGGTTGGAGCTATTTTTCCTTTGGTATTTCTATCGAAGAATTATTCTTATTCTTTGCTTTTGATGTAATTTTGCCTTAAATTATAGTTGAGCCTTGGGATAATTGTATAAACAATCAGCTACTATTTATTAATTATATAAACAATTAATAATTTTCTTATAATTATTGTGTAAATGGTAGCCTTATATATACTATCCTAAAAAGAAATTTTGTTCTTTAGACTAATAGCCTTCCTAAGCTTAGTTGTTTCTTATTATTATTGCCTAGCTAGATTAATAAATAAGCCTTTAATATTTAAATAAGCTAAGTTTATAATATTTAACTAGTTTATTTATATTTATATTAGCTATATTTAAAAATAATTAATAATATACTCCTATTATAGCTAAGAAGAAAGTAAAGGAGAAACTAGTATTATAGCTTATATCTGTTATAGCAAAAACTTAACTATTAGTATGTTAGCTATTTAGATTTTTAAAAGTTGTTTACCTAAATACTTAGGCTATTAAACTATATAATCTTAACTATGCATGGATAGTTTTATTTAGCTTAGTAGCATTTATTAAAGCTGAAATATAACTTAAAGGTTATGATATTATTAAATATCTACTTAAATAAATAGAATTAAAAACTAAATTTAGGAATATTTTCTTAAAGAATTAGTAAAAATGATTTGCGTAGCTGCGTTTTTTAACCCTAAACTTTAACCTAAATAAAGAAGAGTCCTTCCTAAAGTTTATCATTATCCTTAATACTATTTCACTTCTTTACTTACTATTTTATATAAAAAAAATTAGTTTATTAAACTTTAATGCTAAGCATTTATGCCTGTTAAAATCCCATTAGCGTAAAAATAATAATCCTAAGATTTTACAACATACTGCCTAAATTCCATAGCTTAAGTTACTAACACCTAGCCACTAGCAATAACTAATGTTATATAATCCCCTAACAGTTAGCTATTACCTATTTAAAAGCCTTATTATAGCTTTTAAGGCTTTGCGACTAGAAATATAGCAAAATAACGTAGCTAATTTCCTATGCTATAATATTAAAAAGTTAAATAAAGGCAATATTTTTGGCTACCTAAAGCATTAAAGATAATCTACTAACTTATTATCTATTATAGACCTAAATATTTATATAAAAGTTAATAAGGAATTTTTATATAGCTTAATTATCTTAACTATTTTAATAAAGCACCTTTTAATTATTTTAACTATTAGATCTACCAATTTTATATCCTAGATAGGTTTAATAAAGTTATTAAAACTTAAATTATTAGGATTTATGCTATTAGGACCTATACTATTAAAACCTACACTAAAAGCTATAGTTTAAAGCAGAAAGTTTACATTATTACTATTAATTAAGTTAAGGCATATATAGATTTATAATATAGTTAATAGAAATAATAACCTATAACCATTTATAGCATTAATTTGTAATAATATTAAAGCAATATTTTAGGAGTTTATATAGGCTAAATGTAAGCTTTAAAATAATAACTATAATAACTATAACTGTGGTAATGGCAATAAAGATGATCCTTTAAAAGTAAAAATAGGCCCCTTTACCTTAAAAATGATTAAATATTTTAACCTAAACAAAAGTAATCCCTTAAATATAGGCATAATTGCTAAAAACAAATATATAGTTTATACTAATATCTTTACATTCACAAAGCAGCTTAAAGAGGTTACTAAAGCCTATGATAAAAACCTAGTTAAAATAATATAGTTATAATGCATAAAAAATAATACATAACTTTAGCTTATTAAGCTTCTAGAAGAAGACTAAAATACTATTAATATAAGCAATGTTAAGTATTTATACAAATAATTAATTAAATATTTTAAGTTTAAGCTAGCTTAAATATTATAGAACTTAAAGGTAAAGAAGTTTATTATTTATAATATAAAAGTAGGATAACGCCTTTACTTTTTTGCAAATGGAATTATTTATGATATTAAAGCGTTGGACCTTCCCTTAAGAAACCAGTTAGATTATATCTTTAAAGCCTTTAAATAAGAAATCTAAGCATAGCTAAAGAAACCTATGGATACTATAATATTATAAGAATTTATAAACTAATTTAATAACTAAGAAAGCATTTTATAAAAAGAAGTATTAATTACCTTAAAGCTATGGAACCTTGCTGTTTATGGTAAGCAAAATAGTCTTATCCCTAATAGGCTAGTGTAGAATCATGCTAACATATTAGTCTATTTATAAAGGTAGCCTAGATTTAAGCTACTATAAAATTATTAGTAAATACCATAACTGTAGGGTAGCTAAGCCTCATTTTTTAGGCCAAATCTTTATACCTAGTTCTTATTATTAATATAGCAAGCCTTTTAATAATACCAGAATAATAATACCTAATACTTTCCTAATAATACTTAATACCTTACTAATAATGGATAGTAACTATATCATCCATTATTAATGGCATAATAACTATACCATTAGTTATTAGCTTTATATTAGAATGTGCCCCCGCTTAGTTAAGCTTTCTAGTATAATTAGTAACATCTTTAAGGATAGCCTTTCCTATATAAATTATAATTCTAAAAAATATGATATAGAGGTGAAGCTAATAACCAGTAAAAGATCTTATAAGATCTAATATATAATAATAGGTATTAGTAATATAATAATAGCTATTAGGAGTAAAAGTAGGAGTAATACTAGGAAAGCTACTAATATAATAAAGTTAATCTATACTTTACTTAATATAAAACCTTAAAGCTATTGTAAGTTGATAATATTAATTAAAATGACTTAAAGATGGCAAATTTTGGTGCATAAATATAAAAGCAAAATATCATTTATAAAGTATATTAAGCCTTCTTCATAAGTAAAAACTATATGTTCATGCATATTCGCTAGAGCTATAATATTATAGTAATGTTTAGCACTAAGATATTAACGCCTAATATTCCCTTTATTAAACCTAAGTTAAACTTTAATAAAGAAGTAAATATTATTGTTAAGGTGAATCTAATTCTTGTGGAAATGTATTATATAAATAACCATATAAAAATGTTCTCAATCCTAAATAACTAGCATATACTAAATATTAACCTAGTAAACTTATTCAATCATTTATTTATAATTAAATCATAGGTCCTTATCGTTAACTTAAACATTAACTCAGGCCTAGATATCAGCATTAGATTTATATATAAAACACAAACATACCTTAAGCTATTCCTAATAATATTAATTGACTCTAAGTATAAAAAGGATATCTATAAAGATATTGGCTATACTAAAACTCTAATAAATAAGTTTTAAATCCAAAAGCATTACCCTTCTGCTAAAATTTAATAATAAGCCTTGCCAATATTTATTAAAAGCATTATTAAGAATTAAATTATTATAACAGAATATACTATTATTAGGTTTTATTTTAAAGGCCTTTAAAATAGTTACCCCATTATTATATTATTTTTACATAAAATAATATTAGTTTTAAATCTACCCGCTTATATACTTATCGATACTAATATTTTTAATACCAAACGCATTAATATTATTCTTTTACAAAAAATCACTATTATTTAATCATATAAGGTTATTATTCTAATTTCCATAACCCCTAACCACCGTTTGTAAGATCACACTTATATTCTTATAACAGATGATATAAAAGTTTTTATATTTATATATTAATATATAGATATTATTTATAAAGTATATTTTAAATAAGATTGTTTCTTTAAACTAGTTATAGATAAGATTTTATGCTATGCTTTGTTAACAGATAATTAAATATATTAAATTATTGTTTGTAATGATATACTATGCCCTATTATTTTAACAAAAAATGTATTGATAGGTTATCTTATCTTTATGGATTAAGGTATATATGGTTTCTATATTATTAATAACAGGGTAGCTAAGTTAATAATTTGGAAATTACCTAAGAAAGATAAGTTGGAACGATGTATTATAGGGTTATTTATAGATTTTGTAGCAGCTTATATATCTAACTTTAAGAAGTATCCTATTGGCGTTATAATTTATAAAGGCTTTTTTAACCCTTAAGCATTTTAGTGCTTTCATAATATTATTTCAGAATTTGCTAATATCTTTGTTGATAAAGGCTTTGCTAACATCCTTAAGGAAAAACTATTAAAGTTTAACTTTAAGCTTAAATAGGAAATGCAAATATTTAAGAAATATTGTTATTATATTGTTAATTGTAAGGATTAAAGTATTATTAATAATATTATTGCTAAGTTAATAGGATAAAGGCGTTTATTTTGTATATAATAACCTATCTCATTCTTAATGTTAGTCTTTATTATTTAGTGTAATATCTTGAAGCTTAAGACTAAGATAAAGTTAGTGTTAGCTTTGGTTACACTATAAGTATTAGGATAGGCTTAATCTTTAAAGGATAAGGTTAAAATAATATGAAAAGGATGAATGGTTATGGATATAAGGCTATTTAATGAGATAAACTTAAATAATGTTTACCCTATAAAATTGTAGGAAGTAATGTTTATTAAGATTAGTAATATACCATTTATTATGGTTCTAAATGCTATATTGTTTTATTATTAGTGGCATGTGTATTTATTTATTTGTTAAGCTTTAATAATTATGATAGTAAAAGGCTAGTTTATTTTTAACTATTTTGTAATAGGTTATAAAAATAGTAACGCTTATGTTTAACGTTAGATGGATATAATTTTAAAGCTGGTTAAAGCTGTAGATTATTATTATGATAATATATATATTACCTTTCTTATGCTTAAAGATTATATTTAAAATCTTATGTAAATGTTTATAATATTGTGATAAAAGAACATTTTTATTAACGCCTCCAAGTCGTTTATTAACTTCTTTAATACTATAGTTTTTAAATATCTAGTTAATTCCTTTAAGTTGTCTACTATTAAGGAATAGCTTACAGTAATTTTAACTCTATAATTCTTGTAAACCCTTAAGGATTTTAAGCACTTTATTGGTTTAGCAAACTATATATGCTTAAATATTCCTAAATATGTTTAATTAGTTGAACTATTTAAAAAACAAAAGCAATTCTTTTTACGCTTAAATACCTACCAAGGAAACTTAAAGCAAGGACAAAAGCGTTGGGCTTTTAGTGTAGCGGTTCCTAAGCCTATAGATGCTAAGCTTGCGTTATTTAAAGGCATTAAAGACGTGCTTATAAAATATATTATGTTTACCTATTTTAATCCTAAGCGTATGTTATTTATCAACTTTGATGTATCTAAAGACAAAATTGGAATAACTATTTACTATATTAAAGATGAGGCCTTATTAAAAATTATAAAAAATGGTAAGGTTTTTATATACCCAGTTAAGATAGCAATAAAGCCTATTGCATTTTTATCCCACATGTTGTTAAATGCTAAGAAGAATTATTGGCCTATTAAGATGAAAGTTTTAAGTTTTATATAAATACTAAGAAAAAATAAACACTAGATTATTATTACTAAATTAAGTATTATTATATTTACTAACCATAAAGTTATTTTTGGAATAATTAAGCATATTAACCTTATTAACTTAACAACACTTAGCAATAAAAATTTACATCTTATCTACACTTTCAAATATATTAGCAAATTTAAGATCTTAATCCTTTATAAGCTAAGCAAGTTATATATTATGCCCAACGCTTTGTTAAAACTTTAAATATCCACAACAAACTAAAACGTTAACACACCCGAAGGCCTTAATGTTTTTTCCAACAACACAAATAAACATTAATCACTATCCACTAAAGCAAACATTAACCCATAACTATTATTTAAAAATACATTACTAGCCATTCGTTTAGCTACCCATAGCCTTAATAACCAAATAAGCGTTTAGCCTTCCTCTAAAGGTATATCACTTATCCAATTTAAACCTTAATTTAAAATTAAAATATACAAAAGATATCTTATAAACCCTAAATAAAGGTTAATACTTAATATTATTACTATGAATATTTATTTTAAAAATAATACCACAAAGCTTTTATACCACCTTTACAACAGTTTTTTATAAAAAAAGTTTAAAATATTGGACAAACTTTATATTCCACGCATATATTTTCTTAAAGTTTTTAAATACCTACACAGCCTAAGTTACCTTAACCTTAATCATCTTCAAGATTATTTGCTTCAGTTTATCATCAACCGAAAGGAATTTAGCCAATATTTACATTCATACCCAGAATATACAATAATACATCAAAGAAATTACTACCCATATAGCTCCATATAACCCATTATAGGCTTGCTTTATCCATTTCACATTATTACAATTAACATCACATTTAGGTTATTAAAATTATCCAGTAAACAAAATACTTTTAATGTTTACATTTACAAATTCTCCAAAGCAATTAATTTATTCCCTAGTCACTATAACTAAACCGCTAAACAATAGGTAAAAGCTTTTTTTAATACTCTACTATACACAAACTAGGGCCCTCCTAAAGTGCTGATTTCTAACAAAGACCTAAAATTCCTAGCAAACTTCTAGAAAAAGTTTTAAGAACTTTAAGGTTTTAAGCTATTCTACACTACCGCATACCACCCACAAACTAACGGATAAACAAAAAGGTATATTCTATACATTAAATCAACGCTTCACTACTACTTCCATAGTCTAAAGAACAATACTAAGTAAAAGTTATATCTCCCTCAGCTTCAATATGAAATAAACTCCACTCGCTCATCAACCACTAAAGTCAGTCCATTAAAAGCTATTTACAGCTTTACACTAAACTTTATCCCACATATCCAAAGTACCAAACATAGTTAACTACCACTAGCACACATTACCATCCATAATACCATTACATTCACATCGATAACTGTTAAAAAGTTTTACAATTAGCAATATTAACCAATATTCTTTTCTATCGGTTAAAAAGTATTACTTTGCTTACATAAAAGGTACAACATACCAGCCACTATTATCCTCGGTTAAAAACTTAAACAACAATACACCAGCCCCTTCAAGATTACAAAGCATATCAAACATCTAGCATATCGACTTAATTTTCTATAATACTAACATATTCATAACGTTATTTTAATCAATCATCTTAAACCCACATCCCTAATAGATATCTTTAGCTAGCTTTTTCCCCATATAGGTAAAGTATAGCCCAAAAACCATCAACAATAAATCATCCAAGCTAATAAAGTACAAGAACAATTCCTTATTAAGTTTAATAAACTAAGACTAGAGTATACCAGGTGATATATAAAATAATAACTGGGAAAGGAAGGAGAAAATTTAATTCGGAAATATAAAATATAGAAAGGATAAAATTAATATCTTTAATATTAAAGGGGTATATATAAGGGTTTTTTAATAAAGCATTAATTTATATTATATTAATAATAAATGTAAGTAGCCATAATAATAAGAACGTTGTAGTTTTTCTTTAAAGGGGGTATTATAAGAAGCTATAACCCTTATAAACCTATATATTATTAATAGGGCTTTTAGGCCCTTTTAGCCCTATCTTTGTGCCTTAGGTATATATTTAGAACCTTACTAAATTAACTATTCTATAACATACTCTTTTGATGATTACCATGATCTTACAACAAGGGCCGTTTGGGCTTAAGGCTGTATTGGCCCGTGCGTTTCTTAAGGGGCTGGACGGATCCGGCTGTTTGGGTGGGTACCTCCTCACTATGTATGTAGTCCCCTGGAGGCTGCCTGGTAACTGCCTAGAACTGCACAGCGGCGCTCATCAGCATTCACAAATGTAAACGACGACTCCCACTCGACTTGAAATCCGGGAAGTAAAGGTACCTAGGTATCTTAGGCCTTGTGCCCTTATAGATGTTTCAGGATGAGTCCCTCAAGCAGCAAAAATAATCAGTTGTAGCTTCTGGCGCTCGTCCTGATTTACCACATGTGAGTAAGTGACCACAATCCTCATTAGCGGTTAAGTACTGAGAGCAACTACCTATGTCATCGATGGTATATATAATAAATAGTAAGGTGAAATCTCTCCACGATCTATTTAAATACCTACACAATCTCAACTCCTTTTAGAATCACCCTCTTTGAGGTATGCAATCCAAGGTCTTTGCTACAAGCACACAAACCCTCTCAACACTCCTTTTACTCGTACATACCTACATGACGTCAAAAGACCCCTTTTTGCCCACAGGTACTCGTGTCTTCTTTCGTAAGGGGAAATACATACTACTCTGCTATGACAAGAGTTCTGTATTGCAGGTAGATATTTGAGAAATCATGGTCTTTTTAACCGAGGAACAGTAAGTAGGGTTATTATGCTCCTTTAAGATTATTCCAATAATTACCTACCTCCCTATCTTAGGTACGTTAGAAAACGTTTAGAGAGACAGTAGAACACCAATCTTTCATCATGCCAGGGAGGTGCAATTATCCTAAGTTGTTCCGAGATCCAAGAGGCATGAGTCTGCCTGACCTTGGTAGGTGTACGCCTAGGCAGTCTGTACACGATATAAAAAGAACAATACTATACTATACTAAACAAATACTGTAACCTCATCACCTACACCACCACCCACGGCTCTAACCCTCGATCCGATTTCCAAGGGGTTCCCCTCAAACACAACAAATTCCCTCGCATCATCGCTCCCATCCAATCCCAATATCTCATACACATTATCCGAAACGAGATCCAGCGCGTCCTTCTCGCTGAGCTCTCCTTGGCTATTCTTATACGCGATACCCGCCAGTAGACCCACGTCGCGCACGAGCCAGTCCTCCTCGATACCGACAGCCACGCGAACACCGGCCGCCACGAGCCTATCGACCGCCGTTCCATTTGTAAGCGGCGCACCCGTCAGTGCTCGTCGCTGGTCCCAGCCTTGCCGGTATGAGAGCAGCGGGCTGAGCACGACACCCACGTTAGCCGCCGCCAGCTCGTCTGCTAGAAGGAAGGACTCGGCGCCGCCAATGATGACTAGAGAAATGCCCCCATTGCCTCGTGAGGATGTGATGGCATTGTCGACAGTCTTCTTAACCTTGAGGAGCGCGGCGATGGCGTCCGCGCTGTGGACCGTAACGGCAAGGGGAAGCGAACCACTGACTACTTTGGCTAGGAACGCCGCTTCGGTGTAGGGATCCGGGGTTGTGGTATTGGCACTGATATCAGCGGCAGCAGCCTCAAGCAGCTTATGACGCAGCGAGTTGACTGCATTCGAGACCGAAGTGCTGCCTCGCTTAGCGCTGAGGTCCAGCGTGTAATGCACCGCAACGTCGTCAGCGAATATGGCGCCCTCCTCGAGACTGTGTTTCGCAGCCGTGCGGAATCCGACGCTGGTACCCTGGTGGGTACCTTGCCCAGAGTACTTGGGTGCTGAAATTGCTCGTGTGACCCCGTATTTCGCCGCGTAGCGTAATTTCTTAGTCTCGAAGGCAAGCCCGTCGATGCCCCGGCTGAAGACATCGGGGCTCCCACCGTTGTCCGTATCTTGCTCGGCGTCGATTGCATTGAGGCCAAGAAGGGAACCGAATACAGTGAATGGCCTTGTCAGGTAACCATTCTGGAGGGACACGGTTCTGGTGCCAAGCTTAGAGGCAGTTTCGAGCTCCGCTTCGCAGACGCCCACGCAGATGATTCTACCACGTGAAATTGCAACGGTGGAATTTTGGCCGTAAGATCCCGGTTGGAACTCGGGTGATAAGAAAGAGTTCGACACGCCTGTCAATATCAAGTCACTTGCCAGGACGGCTTCGTCGGCCACAGCAGAGATCTCCGGAGGAGTATTAGGAGGAGCAGTGAATGGCTTCTTCAATTCAACAGGATCATCGAATTGTGCGGTACCATCAATCCAGACCTGGACTGGTGCAGCTCCAACACTCAATGGGTCACTGTCCCAAACAACAATATCGGCATCAAACCCAGGTTTGACCTTACCTAAACGCTGCCCAAGACCTAGTCGCTCAGCTGGAGCTGTCGTAACAGCAGCCAAGGCGGCATGGTAGGGTAACCCATACCCAAACGCCTTTGCGGCTTCGAAGACAACGTGCTGAGCATTTAGAACCGGGTTATCGCTAACGTAGATGGGAGTCAACCCATTCTCGTACAGAATCTTCCCGGCATACTCCGACCCGATGTAAGCTTCGGCTTTGTACCACATGTTATCGGCGAACAAAGCTGACGCAGGCGGGGTGTCACCATATGCCCGTTTGAGAATCTCAGGAACGAGAAATGTTTGATGCGCATGGTGGAATGCTCGTATTGGGAACTTGAACTCATTCGTATGGTCGACGAATGCCTCCAGGTCAGGAACCGTGTAGCAATGTGTGTTGACATGGACCTGCCCGCGTAGCACAGCAACCAACGTTTCCCATTTTAGGTCTTGCGGTAAGTACCTGTTCATCTGTTCAACGCCAACCGACTCAGCCTCGGTGCACCAGTCATCTTGTGCCTGCAGTAACTTGGCGGCCTGTTCGAAGGCGTGTCTGAATTCCCAAGACTCGCCTAGCCGGCTAGTGGGCCCATGTTCCCCAACCAGGCCATAAGTCCGCTTCGAATTTTCGCCACAAGCCATCTTGATGTATCGCCAGGTACGATCCGGATCAGCTAGCAAATCAGCTATCGAAGTCTCATTGCGCCCGTCAAGCGCGCCAACAGCGTGCTTAATGACGAAAGCTTCGCCGCCGATGTTGTTACTAGAGCCCGGCAACACGAGGCTAGTCGTCACTCCTCCGCTCTTAATCACTTGGATCTGATGATCGAAGATGTTCAACCCGTCAATTGAACGCACATATGGAGTTATGTTGGAGCCCATCTCGTTGGTATCGTCGTTCCCAACCAATCCGGGTAGACTGTCCACGCCAGCATGGCTGTGCATGTCGATGATACCACTGGTGAGTTGACGACCTTTAGCATCCCATATGAGCGTATCGGATGAAAGCGAGCTTGCGTCGATACCCTTCCGAACCTCTTTGATGAGGCCATATTCTAAAAGGACGTCGGCATGGATCCACGAGAACCCCTTTCCAGCACGCGCATCCTCAGTACTGGTACCCTCGGCAGGCTCGCCAATCCAGATAGTCGCGTTCTTGATGAGAGTGGGCTTGTGCCCATCGACGTAGCGTGCATTGCGCTCTCGGCCCGGACCGATGGGGTCTTGCGGCTTGGAGCGCAACTTAGAGCATGCCCGGGCATCCTCATTCAACTTTTCAATTGACAATCGAGATTCCGAGCTGCGCTTCGGCCGAGACTCTACTTGCCTCCACTGTGCATAAACGATGAATACGAGACAAGCCAGGGCGAAAAGCTTAACGCTCCGAGAACGCCGTGCGGACCAGCGCCTGCGCCGGTCTGGTGCGACTACGGCACTATAGGGAGGGAGCTCACCCTTCCCATACTCCATTTCTTCTTCTCGACAGATGATATCGCTGGATGGAAGAGGAGTAAAAGGCGAAGAGGAGAGGAGAAGGAGATGTTGAGAGAGGCTGGCGTTACATCATGGTACGTACCATCGAACTTGCAGCCTGCAGGTGAACTCCAAGCACCCCACCACAGTTAACTCGGCTCGGCCAATTAGAGAAGGTCTTGGCAAGACATACAGGGGCCGATCACAGTTACGCGACCTCTCGCTGAGATAACGACAGCGCTATTGATAGCGCTACCGCGATTGTCTTCCCCTGAATCAAGGCTTGTCCATTATCCACCTGCATGTACCTAGTATTCAATTCTCTCATTCATTCCATACATATGTAGGTACAATTGTGTATTACTCGGACCTCTTAATATAGCGTAAGTCAAGAAATGTACCGTACTTGTGACCTGGAGGAATCCAATCGAGTACTACCCCTTGTATCGATCATCAGACGATGCTAATTCCATCGAATTGTTAGCAGTTGGAGGCTGATTCTCAGCACAATGTCTAGCAATGAGCCCTTTCTATACTCCCAAGTCTAGACCGGATGGAAGTTTCGTCGGAGAACTTTACTCTTGGCCGGATAACGAACTCTTCGACTCATTTCTGCTGACATATTGAATCCCACTCCCGCTAGTCTCTCAGCGATATATATCATCGCCCTGTCTGAACGAAAGCGGCCGTCATCACGGAGATCTGGAATATGCGTGGCAGCCTCGGCCTCCTCCGGTAGTGCACATCCATCCTATGGTAGATATGTAATCAGGTTAGGGGTCCCTTGCGGGACAATGTTATCTCTAGCTTTGATGCAAGATTCGCATCATGCCAAAGGCAGAGCGTAGTAGTAATATAATAACGACAAGTACTTCAGAATGGTTCGGAATAGCAATGCATATTATTGCGTCAGCCACGAATACATCGAACCCACCGTTCTCTCCCAAGTGACTACGTAGGGCAGACCGTAATACCCCCACCAGTACAAATGTGATACGCCTCTCTCGAGGCCGGAAGATACGGTTACGAAAACCCCAACAGACTACAAGTCGAATCCGTCGGTGGGAAGCACTTCATCTCGCTTTCAGGCGGTCCTCTTGTCGTGATATTGACGAGAGCAGCCCTCTGTCCTCATGTACCTGATAGTCGAGCCCAGACTTTGTGAATATGTTGTACCACCCATAGCTAACTATAGACCCTATTCGAACCCCAGCAACTCCTACACAATTACTAGAGCATAGAAAAGTAGCGAATACTGGGAGAAAAGTTACGACTATCCTATCTTGATGCTGCAGGGGGGAAAGACTTCTCAGCTCACCTAGACTTTGGAGTGTGAGACGGCGTAACGTGAGGCGATATTCGACTAGCCTTGATTTTAGAAGAACCAACTTACCTCTTAGCATCGGCTCTACGCCTCTATTATATCACACATCACAAGAAAAAGCTCCATAATGATTAAAGTCATCGTGACCATTGATTCTCCTATTAAATCTCCTTGATATGCACACTTCCTGGCCTATTGTCGCCAGGCCTCTCTATAATATCATCTTTTTTGTTTCTTTTTTTTCTCACCAGGTATAGCCTTCCCGCCCCTCTCTCCGCCTCTAGAGCGGCCAACGGCCCAAATTACCTCTCGGTGTGGCCTACTGGAGCCCACCGCGGCGGCCGTGGCCATGACCATGACCGTTGTCGGGACCATGGCCATGGCCACGACCCTGATCCTTTTCCTCGTCCTTTCCCTCGTCTTCCTCAGTAGGCGAGGGGCCAAGAGGGAGGACAGAAGACTTGCCCTTGAGGGCTTGGAAAGCACGGCGCAGCGATCCGGGGAAGCTAGACATTGACTTGAGCTTGCTACCGTGGTGCTGGTTGGAGTCGGAAGAAGACTGGTGGGAGTGCTGGGCGGATTGTGCCTTGTGGAGCTCCTTCTGGGCATCCTCGGCGGCCTTCTTCTTAGCCTTCTCCTCCTTCTTCTGGGCGCGGTCGCGCTCGCGCTCACGGCGCCTCTCCATCTTCTCCTCCCTCTTGCGTATAATCTCCTCTGGGTCTGTTGACTCGTAGAGGAATGGACCAGGGACACGCTGGACTACGACATTGTCGGCAGCGGGTGCTCGGGTATTTCCTCCCTGCTGAGAGGGCTTAGAGGATACGCGCGCAGATCCGCTCTCGGTTGGCTGGTGCAGCGCCTGCTGCGGTGCAATGCCCGGTCCGGCGGGGTTAGGAGTAGCGTGTAGGGTCAGCGGAGTGTAGGGCACCAGGGGTGGTGAGAAGGGTGCCTGAGTCGATACATGGGCGTGACCGTGACCGTGACCGTGGGCGTGAGTATGGTAGTTGCTCGGACCGGCGTGGGACGTGAGACCGCTCAGGAATCCATTTCCGGTCAAGTGACTAGGATCACTGTCGCTGCTGTTGACATAACCACGGCCATAACCATAACGAGGATCGTAGAAGGGATCGTCTCCTAGAACACCTCCAAGCTGGTCGATTCTGTCGCTACGAGTGATAGCCTCTAGCACGTCGTTGAGGACGCGCTCTTCTGCGGCATCGTTACGCACCTGGGCCTCGGCATCGCTCTAGAACGCCGAGGTGGTAGGTGCGTGTATAGCCACCTGATGACGGACGAAAAGACGCATTCCTGCCTCGTTTCGCAATTCTGACAATCGCATCGCTGACTGCTGCACGGCTCGCGACAAAGCAGATAGAGCGCTGCTTCGAGTAATGAGGTTGGCGTCAATATCTTGCTGGAACTGGCGCATCTCGGTCTGGATCAAGTCTCGAATGAACTCGTGGGTTAGAACGCGGGACGGAGTACTCGCGGCAATGACTGAAGAAGGTCGGATTCGGTCTGTACCTCGACGCGATGCTTGAGCACGAGCGCGGTCGTCGGCAGAGCCATCAAAGACGTCAAGACAGCCATCGCTCCCTGCTTCGGGGCTTGAGCCTGCTTGGCGCCGTCCTCCTGTATCAAAGAAAGGTCCAGCAGAGGTTTGAGGAGATCGCTCTCCAGCGAGACGTCGCAGCTCTGCGGTGGCATTGACTACTTCTTGGGGGGTGCCTATAGGTTGGGAAACGGTTAGTCGCAATACACTCCATGCGGTAACATGTTGGTAAGAGTTTGCTCACCACTGCCTCGAGAGTCGTCACGGTTGGCTTCAGTGCTTCCTTGTGGGTCAGGCAAGGAGTCTGCAGAAGCGGTGAGCCTGTGATCTAAATGCAGAAGAGAGCTATCAAGGATTGAGGATTACTTACTGGGAGGACCTTGCGTCGGGGTGCTACCTGCCTGAGACGCGTTACGATCGGTTAGAAGTCCAGTTGGAACACCTAAAGTCCGATCAGCCAACTTTCGCGTAATAAACGTCGAGATAGTAAACCTACCTATGTAAATAGGTGAGCCGGTGGAATTAGGGCGAACACTAGGCATTTCGGATTCGTCGACAACGGAAGCGTGTACAGAGCGATGCGTCGCGTTTGAGTGGGTGTAAAGAGGTCGTCTGGGCCCTGCTTGTAAAGTGTGAACAGGCCGTTCTTCTAGTGATATAAATCGATGGGGAGAATATGAACCTGATGACTCAGTAGGCGAGCTCCCGAATGAGGGAAACACTGTTTCGCTTCTGGTGGTAGAAGGTGGGAGTGGTCCGGCAGGTATTGATAGCCCTGCTTGTGCAGTCTCGGGCGGCCGTGTCTCTCTAGTTGAAGGGTTCGCTGAGTCTCTTCCCAGAGGTGGAGAACTTTTGTTTGGGAGGATCAAAGTTCTTTGCTTTCCTTGCTTAGAAATCAATTTGGCATGCGTAAGAGCTCGTGGGATGCCTTGCATACTCGACTTTCTGGGTGGGAAAGGTGGTGGGGGTGGGGGATATCCTGGAGGTGGGTAAGGGGGCTCTTGACCGAGCCGCAAGGATAATGGGAGTGGCTGAGGTTGTTGATGATTATCTCCACGGTGCTGACGATCGGCATCGTGTTGGTCGGCGATGTGGTATGAGTCGGCGATGTGTTGAGTGTTGACATGGCCAGAGTTCACTTCATAGCTTCTAGCCTTAGTACTACTAGGACCTTCTAGGTCCTCTAACTTATACTCTTCAGTATCTTCGTTTACAGTGTTCAAGGATACATCTGCCAAAACTATAGCGGTTAGCCGCGGCCCACCAGTAGATGTGTGAGGTGAAATCCCTAACTGCCAGTATTCATGGATAGATATAGAAGTCTGGTAGTAGGGGGTAATTCAGATATCTTACCTTGTGGATAATCTGATCCGGACATAGGGCTGATCTCCTCGGTATCATTATCATCATCATCATTATCATCGCCATCAAAACTATCTTGATGGCCTTCTGGTAATAGGAACCTCACGCTCTTGGACGAAGGTGGCGCTGGGGTTGCTGCTAGGTTTGACCTCGGCACGGGCTCTTCTCCTGGTCTCGGTACTTGTCGCAAAGATGAAGCTGAAGCGGAAGGACGAGGAATTCTAGACATTGCTCTACTTTGCGGTCCACCCTGTGGTTGAATACTACGACTGGGGGGTTCTGGAAGTGAACGCCAATGTGCACTATAAAGGCGTTAATAAGATTCGATTTTCGGGCTGAGGTAATGGCTATGAAGACTCAAACTGACCTTTGTCTAGATGCACCGGCGTCATTGACCGGCTGTTCTTCAGTGTCCTCTTCTGGGAGGGCTTGGCTCGACGCCCAAGACGCCGTGTCTTCATAGACGGAGTCCGTGTAATCGTCTTGCTCCATTTTTTGTTTTTGGAAATCGGCGACCGTGAGAGGTGTCTTATCCTAAGTATAGCTTTTCTAGCTTTCAAAATTGAGAACTGGTTGATAACGTGAATTAGTATGAATATTTACTCATTCAGTAAAAGAACTGGTAGTGAATAATGTTGAGGTTTACCACAGAGGGTATAGTAGTGGAAGGACGGGAAGAGTATGGACTGTGTATGGGGAGAGTAGTAATATCGGCGATCTTGCGAGAGAAGGACTCCAAAGAAATTGGGTGACATGGAAACGTACCTACATAAGTTGGAGAAGAATGGCGCCAACAGAGATCGTGACTATACCCAGGTGTATGGGGAGAGTATGTGCAGGTGTTTTTGTACCGTAGATGTTGGTACCCCAAAAACACAGATTTGGACTTTTAGACTGAAGAAAAGATGGAAGTTGGAATTCGCGCGTCTGGAACCGTTGTTGGTTGACTGGGGATGGAAGTGAGGATTCTCCAGCTTGCTATTTATGTTATGGCATAATCTGGTCGAGCACCGTCCAATGTAGTAAATTAGTGGGTTGTTCAGGTACCTTTGAAATCACGTCGCTCCGCGACGTCCAAGATTAAAATAATCGCCAGTCAAAATTGAACAAACTGGCCTAAGCGAAACTCCTTTGTTCGCGTCATGCTATATCAGTACCTCGGGTAGTAGTCGACCTGTACAGCGATTTCTCCATGCAGAACCTTGGTGGAAGCATTCTGATATCCAGCTTAGGTAAGATACTTGGGTACTTGCGCGGGAGATCGTCGATTCGTCCCACAAACCCCCTGTACCCGTTGCCGCCATTCTGCACTGTCAGCAGGCAACCAGGGGGCAACCCGGCGCATTGGGTCTAGCTGCGCCACAGCGGCCTCCCGTTACATGTGGCTCAAATGCCACGAAGGAACGCGCAATTTCCCGTGATTCGTTCCCGCCCTTTCCTCCGTGTCCTTTGTCTTGGATCACCATATTCTCGGGGCGATCGGCCGCGAGATTTCCACTTTGATGGTTTGATTGGGAGATACGATGTTGCTGAGACCGGGCAGCCGAATTGCCTCTCTGAGGCGGTCGGAATATTACTGGCGCCTCAGTGCTACCTTCAGATGCGCTGCGCCAGTTTGGCCCCCACCACAACGATCATTCTCCACAACGAGAGCATGTGAGGATCAGATTGGTTCAGGCGGATTTCCCAGTGTAGATGGGAAGCAGTCGTTGTTGGCCAAGATGGGTGAGGCCGCAGCCACCACCCTCGCCTCGGTGCTGGTGCTGGGCATCGGGTTCGCAGGCGCCGGCTATGTTTATCATAAGTCCTACAAGTATCTCCAGTTGAAGAAGATTGAGAACGCATTCGAACCAGGCGACCCCGTCTTAGTCCTAGCAGCCGTCGGAAAGGATATTCCAGCGCCACCAAACGCGCAGCATTGGATCATGCGAGAAGAGCAAGCCAAGATCGACGCGATTATCAACGGGACCACTAAGGGTCACTACCACTTAATCATGGGAGAGAAGGGTTGCGGAAAAAGCAGTATGCTATTAGAAGCTATGCGAAAGATTGATGGAGAGGGATGCGCCATGTTCGAAGCTCATGCCGATCTGGAGATCTTTCGGATCCGACTTGGCAAGGCCTTGGACTATGAATTCCACGAGGATTACATCGGCGGATACTTCAGCGAGCGCGGTCCCAGAGACACAACCGCTCTGCTGGACATCGAGAGAGCGATGAATAAGCTGGAGAAAGTAGCATTATTGCACCGGGCTAAGAAGAACAAACCTTTGATTCTCATCATCAACCAGACTCATCTGATTCGAGACGACGAGGATGGGAAGGACTTGCTAGAACTTCTCCAGCAGCGCGCGGAATCGTGGGCCGCCGCCAACCTCGTAACGATGATCTTCAATACTGACGACTATTGGGTATACGAGAGGCTAAAACAGCTGGCTACGAGGATGGAGGTTATGTCGGTGTCAGACTTACCGAAAGCGCAGGCCATAACGGCATTGCGAAAATACCGACAGCGCTACTTCTCTGAAGAAGTAGATCACTCCATACTCGAACAGGTATACGATAGAGTCGGGGGACGACTGTCGTTTCTGAATCGAGTAGCCAAGTCGCACAACATGCTTGCGACCTGCGACCGTATCAAGGAGATAGAGAAGACATGGTTTCTGAACCAATGTTGGATTCTCGGATCAGAGATGGATGACGATGTCATGGATCAACAGAAGTGGGCAAGCGCGGCTATGGTTCTCGCCTCGGCCCTTGTCGACAAAGAAGAGGATATGGAACAGACTTACGATCCGGAAAGAGGACACGTCCTCCCATTCTACCCGATGCATAAAGCACAAGAGATTATGACCCGAGCAGACTTCATCCGAGAGATGGATCGACTGAACCTATTTACGATAACGAGCACGGCTCAGGTTCGCGCTAGCTCCGTCCCAATGCACCGCGCTTTCAAGGAGATCTGTTCCGAGCCTGGTTTTGGGCAGTTCCTTCAAGACACTTTGGAGCGCATTGCTGCTATCGAGAGTCTGGGCCGTACGAGAGAACTGGTCGCAAAAGACCTGGTGCTAGGCGGGAAGTACCGTATTTCCAGGCCCTTTAGCTTAGATAACAGAGTGGAAGTGAAGCTTGACCAACCGGAGGATAAAAATTAGAACCTCCAGAGGCCGCCTATTCGTCCCGTTGGGCGTTGTACACATGCCAGCTGCAGGGCCAGCATTTTCCTTTGTGGGGCCAGCAGATATAGATCCTGTATGATATTGTACCATAGAATGCACTCAGGTTAGCACATGACTGCTTTCAACAATGCCAACTGATTTTTCTCATGGCCATTAACGAATTGTGAGGCGTGAAGGTGGCGCATTGGTGAAGGTCTTGCGGTTTCGGGAGAGTCGCCCGGACATAGAAGAGTGGGCGTTTGCTATTTGAAACAGACCGCTAGGTTAGGCCTTTTCAGATGGGAAATAGGAAAAGTTGATGATAGGAAGGCTTGATTTCTATAATTCTACAAAGATGAAGCTTCGTTTGAAAAAGGTCGAGGAGACTCGGAGTAATGTGCCAACCTAATGCTAGAATTATGAATCAATAAATTAGGTAAGCGCAGTGATGCTGACTACACTAAGGTGCCCGACTGGGGCTAGGCCGCGGCTCTAAATCTCGCTTGGCATTGTGCTTAGTTCCGATTTATCCGTCTTAACAGATTCGTCGGCTTTTGACATTCTATTTTGTTAGCAGGCCCGCATTGTTATTCGATGATCGACGCAATAATAAGCAAACACTAGGTCCATAAACGTATTAGACCGATCATTCCGCGTGAGGTATTAATTGATTGGCTCAATTTTGAAAGAAGGAAGGTGCATGTGCTTGGTGGTGCACGCGTTTCTGCCCGTACCAGTTTGATTTTGGAGGAATTAGTATAAATTAAATCCCAAATCATTACACAGGTCATAAATGGAAGTAATAACTTTGGAAAACCCTCGCAAGCGAGTTGAGTAAGAGAAGATATCTATAGTTGGCTTGTGAGATCCCTACTTTTCTTAAACCACCTCAATAGCTGTACTCCTTCTTGACAGAAAGCTGCAGTACTGGACCATTAGTATCATATGACCGCAGAGACGGGGAAGGTTTGTGTCTTGTCAATCGCTTGCTATAGAACGTGTGTCTAGATGCTTGCTGGGGGATACGGAATCATCAGTGGCAAGATAAACTAAACTTCTTTAGAAGAACCCGTGTCGAGGACCCGATGGGACTCGCCGCGACTTTTACGTTCTCTGAGATTGTTGTGATTTCAGACAATCTAAGCGAGGCGTGCTCGGTGGACAGGCATCTCTTACGTGCGTACTGGACTACAACATGATTGACTTACCAAAGGGAAAGCCTGGATTCTATCCCACTCTGAAGAAGGACTCTGGCTTTTATCGCGATGACTGGCAGCAGAAACTCTAGGTGACTGAAATAATACTGCCGCCATCTTCCTTTAAAGATGGCAAGACTCGCGGAGGGGAATCCTACCACACAGCCACAGTGACCTGGTGGTAAGTTCAACTAGTGCGTGAGACTTCGATATTCCAGTGATTGCCAATAAAACTAGCTGACCACATGCTATATATAAGCTTTGAGGGAGCTTTGATGGTATCGGACTTGAAGCGAATGTAATCATAATGCCATTTATAAAAGATTAAGTTGGATACTTTCCAATGGTCATCTGCTTGAAGTTGGCTTGGCATTAAAAGTGTCACTACATTGAACGAAGGGAAGAAAGCCGGAAGAAAGATACATAATCCATCATAATCCGCAATAAATGCAAGTATCCGTACATAATTGGCCAAACCCTGTACCCTGTAATGTGCCGAGATGCTGCCTAATCAGCGATAAGGTTTCCTGTGGCGTCTGACGCCCGCAGCGCCACATCCCACCCCCACCTACGCAAGCAGGGGTCTCAGGTTACCCAGGCAAAGAAGTTGATTGTCTTGTTATGACGCAGCTTTTTCCTGCTTCTCCCACCATCGCCTAAACGCAGCAACTACAAGATCTGGTGCTGACCCGCGCCACGACGAGACCCCTGCTTCCTACAACTTGGGCTCTCCCTCCGCTTTCTTTGAATATTTCCTCACCAGATCGCGCCTCCTCCTTTTGTATCAGCTGGGTCCCGTCGAAAGACAAGGCCTCTGAAACCAGGACAACATGTTTGTCCTCAAAAATGGTGAGTGTTGCCCCTCGTCGCCAGCCTTGCTGGAAATTGCGCATTGTGAATCATATTCTGCGGGCCAAATCAACCTAAGATGGAACCCGTAGCTTTGTCATGGCCGTCGAAATACGGGAGTCTATGGGTAACTAGCTAACAGAGATTATTAGTTGGAAAGCTCATTTTCGGCAGCAGCAGCCAAGAGTCCATGATCGAGCTGCCCCAGGGTCAACTCTACCTTGTTCGACCCTTGTCTCCCAAAGGCTATTCCGAACTTATCTTCAAGGACGCCACAGCGCGCATTCGTCGAACCGGTCAAGACTACCAATACCAACTCGTCGTCCAGAGAGTCTACGAAGAAGGTGAAGCCGAGCTGGCCGATGAGGAAGGCGAGGACGAAGAGCTTAACGCCCTAGCTGCTGAGAAGGACGAAAAGACATTCCTACTTGACGAGGCTCTCCACTTCCGTGTCGAGAGCAGAGAGGGCTCGCAGAAGGTACTTGCCTGGAAGGACTTGAGCGGCGACGTTGGAGACGTCTACGAATTCGTCTGCGACCCTTCAATCAAGTCTGCGCAAGTCGAGGCTTTCGAGCGCATCGCTAGACAGTGCCAGTATGAGCGCAAGTACCGCAAGCCACATTCCACTGCGTCCGAAGCCGATCTCCAGCAGTTTGACTTCGAGGAGCAGCCTATTCCTCAAGCCAGCCCCATTCACAGCCCAACCCTCGCACGCTCGATTGAATCTTCCGACGCCATGTTCCAGCTAAAGAACGAAGCGAACGTTGGTGCCAGGCGAGACAGCACGCCCTCTACTGCTTCAGTTCTTGCTGAAGATGCACCAGAACCTCACAAGGAGAAAAAGGTCAATACACCACCCGCCAAGCAGACAGGGCCACCAAAGGCCGCGGCCCAACCTGAGCCACTCGAGATCTTTGCCATGGAGATCGGTGAACTGCATTTCTTCGACTTCCCCTCGGGGGCCTTCGTCCTCCAGGACCCATCTGTGACAGCCCAGGTGTCAGATGTCGGAAACTGGAACTACTGGTTGCACGTTGCTAGCAGGGACCGACAGTGGCTTGGTATTCCCGTAGTCGCTGACATCAACCCAGTATTCAACTTCGAATTTCTCTCCTTCATCTTCAACCAGTTTACTGAAGACGGTTCCGCTTATTCCTGGTTATTGAGGTTCAAGGATAGTAAGACGTTGGAGAGATTCCAGGATGGTCTGATGCGGGCGCTCTGGGAGCAGTTGAACGAAGTCAAGTGGACAAAAGTCAAGGAACAAGACCGTCAGTACGTGTTGGATGCATTCGAGGATTTGAATATGGAGGATGCGCCCATCGAAGAGGAGGAAGAGGAGGAAGAACCCGAGGTTGAAGATGAGCCTGAAGACGATGCGCCCCAGAGCGAACATTATGACAGCGACGAGGAAGAAGACGATGTTGAGACCGCACCTAAGGACCCCTACACCAACTCTGCACTTGCCGTTGGGTACAAGCATGACCGCTCCTTTGTCGTTCGAGGTCCCAAAATCGGCGTGTTCAAGCATACGCCCAAGAATCATTTGGAATTCACAACCAATATTTCCAAGGTCGAAACTCCAAAGGGTGCTTCTTTCGTGCCTAAGAAGGTCATGTTACACAACGAAGATCGCAACCTGATTCTCCAGAATGACACAGACCCCAACAAACTGTATCGCATGGATCTTGAGTATGGCAAAGTTGTTGATGAATGGAATGTGCATGATGACATCCCCGTTATCACGTTCGGGCCCGAGAATAAATTCGCGCAAATGACCCATGAGCCGACATTCTTGGGTATCTCGAAGAATGCACTGTTCCGTGTCGACCCCCGCCTGTCCGGCAACAAGCTTGTCGATTCTCAGCTCAAGCAGTATGTGTCGAAGAACGACTTCTCGGCGATATCTACCACAGAGAAGGGCTACGTAGCCGTCGCCTCAAACAAGGGTGATATTCGTCTTTTTGATCGTCTGGGAATCAATGCGAAGACCGTCATTCCAGCACTCGGCGAGCCTATTATCGGCCTTGATGTATCTGCAGATGGCCGCTGGGTACTCGCTACTTGTCGCACCTATCTACTACTCATTGATGCACTACAGAAGTCGGGCAAGAATGAGGGCAAGCTAGGTTTCGAAAAACCATTCGCCGCTGATTCGAAACCCCAACCTCGTCGTCTGGCCTTGACCCCTGAGCACGTCGCTCAATTTCATCACGAAACAGGCAAGGGGGTCTCGTTCACCCCTGCCCGGTTCAACACGAGTAAAGACGGTGAGGAGACATCCATCATCACTGCGACTGGTCCGTATATTATAGACTGGAACCTGGATAAGGTGCTCCGCGGGTCCAAAGCGCCGTACATCATCAAACGCTACGAGGACACCGTCCGGGCTGACGACTTCAAGTTTGGCACTGACCAGAACGTCATTGTCACCTTGCCCAACTGGGTAAACATGGTCGGAAAGCAGCACCTCAAGAGACCTACGAGAGAAAGTATCGCTGGCGACTTCCAGCGGATTAACACACCGAGACGAAGCTCGGGACGTGTTGGCACGCGGGAGAGCGGGCGATACAAGCTTGGCAAAGATGAGGTGGTCAACTCGCCTTACTAAACCCGCAGGATCTGTAGATGTGCCATCGACAGGCCATGGACTTCAGTATATGGGCGAATGCATGCGGAATCGATTTGATTGCCTTCATGAGACTACGGTTAGTTTTAGTATTGAGAGCAAACTCACGCTTTTCCTACGATACATACCCCCACTGGCGTTTAGGGCAGGACGGGAATGGGTGTTAAATTCATTCTCTAGGACAAGCCAATTTGGCTTTAGATGATACCTGTATGCGTTGCCGCGTGACGTTGATTTCGCCTAGATAGTTTAGGTAGATTGTAATTTACCCTATCATTGAATTTCCAGAGTTGAGATGATGGCATAGTCCGAGCAATAAGACCGTGCAGTAAGTGTGATTTATATGCCCACGCCCAGCGAACATATGAAAGAATTGCGCTTATAATTTTATACTTGGCTACTGGGGGACAAGCGAACGACCAGAAACAAGCTTTAGGATCATCATCTGATTAAGGGTACGTGGCTCGTATATAGCCCAGATGAATGTATTTATCGGATAAGTATTACGGTAAGGCAGCTTGCGGTTCACTAGGAGCTTCGCTCGGCGTTTTATTTGAGTGAAGCATGATGCACCATGTCATCATACTTACGATAATAGCAGCGAACTACGTAGGTAGTATTGGTAGTGGGTGCTCAGATGGAGGGAAACACTATATATATACTGGTAAAGGAAATGGGCAAGACCGTTGTTATGCGGCGCAATGTACGCGGACTCCTGAGACGGCTTGGCGATACCGCGTGCAACCTGATTCTGCCACCCGCGCAGTTCGAAGTTGGCCATGTTACAGGGCAAGCGGTAACAAATGGCCGGGTTTGGATGTGTTAATTAGGCCGGGATCCCGTGTTGCGGATGCGGTTGATATGAAATCGTCGCTGTGCCTTCGATTTTCGCCCAATACCGTAAAAGATCGGACGGGTTCGCATTCAGCCAAAAGGCTGCATGTAGGTCAAGGTCGCAATCATGCGACATCTAATCTCTCTACGTACCGAGAATATAGTACGGACCAGATTATGATAACTCGTGGGAGCCTTTTTTCTCCGGTGGCCAATACCGCGAGATGTGGTTCCCAAAAGTGACGAACCTCTTACTGCCTCACTTCCCCCTTTATTATCCCGACCACCAACCTTGGTATTTGAGATAGACAGGCCCTTTCCCGTAGCCAATATCGTCATCATGCTTCTATCACATGTCTCTTACGCCTCTCAATGCAACTCTGCGCATCACCACGTTCCGCGTCGCCGTCGACCTGGTTCGACCGAGGATCATATTTAGGGTGCGCTCAAAAGACCACGTTCCCGGGTGATTAAACAGGTTACAGAGATCGGAAGATCCTTATGCCCCAATTATAAGCTTAAGTCCCGGCCTTGCCCAGACGTAGCACTCGCTGTCCCAGGCAAGGAAAAAGAGATCTTCGTGTCCATTAGAGACGCGTCTGCTTCAGCAGCAACACACTGGTCCTTCTCTTAATCGTTCGTTTCCTTTGAGTAATATTAATATTATTGTTCTACCCGTGTCGAGGGCGGTCCTGTTATCATAATGAAGTTCCCTCCCGTGTTCTCCGTGGCGGCATTGCTGTTCGCGGATCTCGCCGTCCTCCCCGTCGGCGGGATTCCTAACTGCCCCTATCTGGGGCCAGTGTTCCCAAAGCCGACGGCGCTCGCTTCGTCCCAGGCGATAAAAACAGCCATTTCGAACTTGACAGCAACCTTCGACTCGCGGGGCATGGATCCTGCCACGAATCCGAACGGCACATCGTGGTCCATCCAGGTTTTCTCGGCGTCTGACGCAGACGAAGATACGCCCGTCTGGAGCCACTACCACACGGCGACGGATTTGATAACATCTACCACCCCGGGCGTGAAAGGCGTAGATGGCGACACAGTATACCGACTTGGCAGCGTCACTAAGATCTTCACGATCTTGACGTTTTTGATCGAGGCGGGCGACACATATTGGAACACGCCCGTCACGCAATGGGTCCCTGAGTTGGAATTGCTAGCAGACAGGGCCCAGTATGACCCTGTCATGAACGTCGATTGGGCCAGCATCACGCTACAGGACCTGGCGAGTCACATGGCAGGAGTCGTGAGAGACTGTGAGTGCATTTCGTTGGTGTTTTGTTGATATTCGAAAGGCCGAGAGGGAGGACGCGTAATAATAGGGTCCACATGAGCGGGATTGGGAAAAAGAGAAATGCTAGGCTAAGACGTGCAATAAATCGCTAGATGCCATCGAGGGGGAATTGACGCAAGAGTACAACCAAACCGTCCTTGAAGCTGCGGGCTTCCCACCAGCGCCGAGGAACGAGACTCCCATCTGCGGGGAGATGATACATTGCAGTCGTGCTCGTAAGTGCTACCCATACGTACTCACCCTCGAAGTCCCACCATATCGGGAAAATGATACGAAGTGCAAGGAGGAGGATGAAGACTTGAGACTGGCGCATAAAGTCAAATCCCTAACCCGAACTGCGCATAGAATTCTTCACGGGCCTAGCCAGCGTTCCGCCATCTTTCGCGCCCTCGTATACGGCCGGATATTCCAACATGGGATACCAAATCCTGTCGTACGCACTCGAGGCCATCACGCGGAAGCCGTTCGCAACTATGCTTCAGGCCGATGTCATCGAGAAGCTCAACCTCGAACATACGTTTTATCAGAAACCCGATGACGCTCTGGGTATTATTCCGCAGGACCACGAAGATGACTGGGGCTATAGCATCGGCGAGGCGAGCCCGTACGTTCTCTCCTGTTTCCTTCCCTTGGAGTTGAGAGTCATTCTGTTAGGTAGCTGGCCAGCGACTAACATCATAGCAAAGAACCGGAAATATGTACTCCTCCGTAGGCGACCTCTCGCGTCTCGGCCGCGCCATCTTCAGACACACCCTTATGCCACCGGCACAGACGCGACGGTGGCTCAAGCCCACCGCTCTCACGGCCGATATCCACGAGGGCGTCAGCTCGCCGTGGGGTATCCGGCGCATTCCACTGACGGACGGGAGCCGCGTCGTCGACGCGTACAGCAAAGCGGGCAGCATCAACGTGTACATGTCGCTCCTCGTGCTGCTGCCCGACTACGACGTCGGGATCGCGGCACTGCTAGCGGGCGGGTGGCCCGGAAACTCCAACTGGGACATTGCGGACCAAATCGGCAAGGTACTTGTGCCCGCGCTCGAAGAGGCGGCGCGCGAGGAGGCCGAGGCCAATTACGCGGGCACGTACACAGCGGCGGATAACGCGTTGAACAGCACTTTAGTGCTGAGTACGGACCCGACGCGGCCGGGGTTAGGGATCGACAAGTGGATTAGTAACGGCACGGACATGATACCGGTGGCGGTGCGGTACACGCTGAACTACAACGTCACGGGCCCCGCGATTCGGATCTATCCCACGGGCCTCGAGTCGAAGGCCGCGGCCGACGGCACGAGAAAGGTCGCTTTCAAGGCCGTGGTTGAGAATCTGGATTTGACGGATCATAGCAACGATATGTTCTCCACCAACTGCGGTACGTGGGTTAGTCAGACGACGGCCGTGTATGCGGATATGCCGCTGGACCAGTTCGTGTTTACTGTAGGGGCAGATGGAAGGGCGGTTAGCGTGCAGCCGTTGGCGCTGAGGGCGACTTTGATGAAGAATAGCTGACGTGAGGGTGGATGATGATCGAGTTGGTTGAAGGGACGATTGCTTCGAAACAAATTTTTTTTTCCTAATAGAGTTGGGTGAACAATTAGGTTAAAGCATATTGGCACAATTTTCGTAGATCTTCATCTAGAAGCTGGGAATTGGGAGATGTGAGATTTGGCATTGAGCGTGGTTATATCATTGTCACCAACACGACCTGGAGTTCGGCTACATCGGTATCTTCCCCCTATCTCATGCTAAACTGTAGTTCTGGGTGCTCTCCTAGTTAGCGAATGGGACCTTCTTATAGGGGTTTGCTGTAAGTTCAACCGTCTGCGTGCCTGCCGTCTACAGATTTCAAGAGATCACAAATCATTTGTAAGCGCCCCTGACCGCGGCCCCTTTAATCGTACATAGTGAGCCGAGACCTTTGGAAGCTTGGTATTTTACGTCCGGGCTATGCAAGTATGACCTAACCTCACATATTGAATATTGGCTTGGGACAATAGGCTCGGGACTCCAGTTTTTATATTGTTAGTTACGATTGAGTATAAAGAATTTATGCCATTATGTGGACATCAATTCCAAGCAACAATGACTTTGTAAGTGAACAAATTATACATCGCACTGTATATATAAAGGCGCCTTTCACGATGAATAGCCTCTGGTTAATCGGGCGCAAGAGCCATCTACTACCAAGAGAAGACCGAGATGTATGTGCAGTTACTATACCTTCTTTCCCATTTTATCCTAGTGGGACTAGGCTCGCCCCTACTACTCATACCTGATACTCACCATTTCGAAAGTATTGATAATGCCACATCAAACAGCTTGTGGCGGCTCGGCAAGCGCCAAGAGCCAGCAGCAGCGTCAGGAACGTCCATTGATATGTGGGCTATCATCGCCATTACTGTAGGTTCGGTTGCCGTTCTAGGATTCGTTGTACTACTTATCGCCTGTGGCAGATGCCGACGATTTCCAGCAAGCCGAAGGTAGAATAGAGGTGTTAGATACCTCCTTACACTCGATCCTGCGAACTTATATCTAATCTCAAACTATCCTAAAACCAATTCAAAGCATATCGTCCTCACATGCTTGTACGTTTATTGGTCTTGTATGATCACATAGGACCATCGTATGTAACTCCCGATATCTGAATTGCCTACCTACCTAGAAGGGGTTATTAGCTTCTAAGTCATCTATGAGAGCAACTGCATTATAACCGTGACGTATTGAAGAAGAGTCAGTAGTTTGAACAAGTACGAGTATCCGCAATGGCCATCTCCCGTAGTAACTTAACTCGATATCACAATTCAGCCTTCGAGGTATCGCCTTCGCTTCTAGCCTCCGTGATTACACCAGCAAGCACATCCATCAACCACAATCTCCGACCGGTAAGTTGTAACCAGATGCTTAGATACTGATACCATTTTCTTGGCAAGATAACATCATTGTGCCATAGGTACTTGACCCGGACACCGGCTACATTATTCTGACGGTTGATTATGGTCTCAATGACTTCTAGGCCACCTGTGAAGCCATTTGGTACTGTGGTGATGGTCATCGCCATCTCTGTAGGGCTGACTTCAATGACCTCTGCTCTGATGGTGTCTGAAGCACTGACATCCCCGACTTGAGGCGGCCGGGACGATGGCGGACCGTTGAACTGTGTCTTCACTAGTAACGTATGTCAATACAGCACGGGAGAGGGTGAAGCTCATATATCGTACTCCTTGAATTCCACATGATCTTGAAGACCTCAGCTGCGAAGGCGCTGTCACTTTCCAGCAGCTCCCCGCGGACGGCCGTTAGAGGAAGGACAATAGCACAAGCAAATGACTCAACCTTTGCCCATGTGCGGTCACCAAATTGTTCCTTATATGCGGGAGAGGAGAATACTGGATCATTCCGCGGTATGTTGCTTATGGTGTGAGTTGTCTTGACCAGCCGATACTGCGTTCTGGCAACTAAAAAGACGACCAGAAGCACCGGTACGGCCGCTATGACACCAATGACAACGAGCAATTTGCGGACGAGGCCCATGGTGAGGCAGTTGGGCGGGAACCCAGATAGAGATCGCCTAGTTATCGGCAGCGAAGTTGGACTCAAAGTTGAACTTGAGGTCAGCTGGAATAGGAGATGAAGCTGAAAATGGGATTTGGATTTGGTCAACCAATCCCGTATCGATAAGAATTCGAGAAGAGCAAATCAGGCGCAGAATGGCCGAATACGGTAAGAGCGATTCACGAACTTGATGGCGCCTCGCTAAACGCCATCGTTATTTACATAATCATGTCTATGATTGGCCCCGGAAGTATCCACGTCCCCCAAGTAGGTAAGAGGTACCTAAGTACCCATGCGGTATCGAGAAGGCGATTTATACCGCCATGTAGCAAATTCGTGCATACCTCCAGATGCTATGTCAAAATTGGAGAGCAAATCAGGAGCTGCTAAGAAGAGTGCTTCGTGACTGCATAGTGACCACCTGGGCTTCAAGTCTTGAGGTTGCTTACCTCAGCAGGCATTGAACTTGGCCCACTAAATTACCTAGGTACATATTGATATCCAGTTACGATCTTATAATCCTGCGTACCTATGTACCTAACCGCTAGGTACATGACATCTCCATCTCTTACATCCCCAACCCGGTCTCTTGCCATTCATCTTCAGCTACCATCTAATTTACCTGAGTTCATCCACCAACCGAGTGAACTGGCATCATGTCCACCGATAGCCAACTACCAAAAGGCCTCAAAACTCATTTGAATTACTTCATATCGCAGGGCGTCAGGGTCCTCCAGGCACCCAACATAATTCCATTCCTACCGCCGTCGCGTCAAGATGCCAATCAATCCGCTGTAGTTCAAGAGGTATTCATTTCACAGGACACGCTTTTCAGATATTCGTTGGACAGTGAAAGAGCAATCCCGCATCTCATCGGCTTTTACGAAGATCCCTTTTGCCATCCAGCTGCTACCTTTCCCCACTTACCATTCATCACGAGATCGGCGTCGCTCGTACTAGAGCTTCGCGATGGACTACACGGGTTCAACGGAACGGTGCACGGCGGATTGACTTGCGCAATTATGGACGAGGCTATGGGTTCACTGCTTGCACTGAATGATAACCTCAACAGAGAAGCTAAAGCCAAGGGTATTATCCCGCTAAATACCGAGCAGTTTTCTGCAGCGGTTACGGCACGCATGGATGTCAAGTATCGCAAGCCGATACCGACACCCCAGATTGTGGTGGTTACCGCTTCATTGGATCGAATTGAAGGCAGAAAGATATACATGCATGTTGTGGTCAAGGACCAAAACGCCCAAGAATGCGTGAGCTGCGACGGCATGTTCATGTCCATCCCATCAGGAAAGTTGTGAAGGCGCTCTAGTCTAGTATCGCAAGAGAGTATCAAGAAAGCGAACCGAGCAGAGAAGATGGGCTGCGGCGTAGATCTTAGAGGTAGGGTAGAAGGCCAACGGATCCGGTGTCGTACGCTATTCCTCTCGCCCCTCATGCGGAACCACCGAAACCCCCTATCTCTTATGCAAGATAACAATATCGCATGGTAACCAACAGCCGAACCATTCCGCCAACATGGATTGATTCGGTTCGAGACGACATCAAATGAGATATGAGGTCGAGGAATATTAAATGGATCTGATGTCAGCTCGTCTGACCACCATCTAGTAAAGACTTTTGCTTGAAAGCCATCGCGTTGTCTTTGGCAATCGCCTCCGCAACAGGCTCAATTGAGACCCATATGGCTTCAGCAAAATTCTCGATTCCGTTGTGGATTCTGTAGTCCATGAGTCTAAGGAGCCAGCCACTTCGCGACAAAGAATTGCATGGGTAGATCGAAGTCAAGTTCTCCGGTTATTATTACTTGCTTTGATTCCATCATGGAGTTATGGTGTTTTCATTTCTAACCCCTAACCCTAACCCCAACTCCGGTACTATCGAGACTTTGAATGCGAAGTGCATAACAGAGGGATGTATCTATTGCTATAACACGCGCTAAACTCATCCCATGTGCAGAAATGCTATCTATTTCCCTACCACATAATGTTACTTGAACCTGGACTCGGATCTGTGCTATATGCGAGAGGTTCACGAAGAAAGTGCTTGACAGCGACAAAAGCGGGGATGGGGCCAGTGGTGAAGGAACACGAGGGGTAGACGCGGGTAGAGTTTTCAGGGATGCAACGATGAATGCTACCAAAATAAACGATCAAACAGTGGGAAGCTTCCGTATGGCTGAGTGAATTAGAGCTGTGGCTCAGTATCAGATAGAATCTTGATTATACCTATGCCGAAAGGTGCCTACGCTGTAAATGAACTGACATCGCCAGCGGGTGACATCGAATGAGCCGGTGACATCTGCTCCACAACTCGGATCCTGCCATGTAAGTGACGCGCCCGTTTCCGAAATCCGGGTTGCCTACCAGAGATGCACTGGCATGTGCATGGCTATGACTCGCAAAGAGCAGGTAGACAAATGGGTTGCTCGCATATTCTTTCTAAGCCGTCTAGGAGCCGAGGTACAGGTACCTATATGTAGGATTTAGCAACGCGGTCATTCGAACACAGGTGTCTTGCTACTTGTGTTTTAAGAGTCTTATTTTCATCCTCGGCTCAGAACCTGCGCGAGGAGTCACTAGCTCACGATTATGAGATCGATCTAGAATTCTACCGAGGGCCTCACCTATAACTACAAAACGAGTTGCTGACACTCGACTGGAAGATAACAACATGTGGTAGCGCTTCTACGCAACTGCGAAACCCCTCATAAAGTTAAAGAACCAATCAGAATACAACCTAGGCCTAGTACATGCCCCTTTTGGTACCCTTTGGCCAATCAGGTTGAAGCTTGGTTATACCAGCTTTTTAATCAGCTTGAGCTTGCGCCAGAGATAACCAAGGGACGTCAATAATAATAAGAGGTAAGTACCTCTTAATTCAACCCCTTCGGAGAGGTGACCTGGGGCTAGGTCTGTTAATAGTTCATACCTATCGTGTAATGTTGTCGCAGCTTTTTGAACCTCACCAATTTCTGTAACCAACAGCTTAGTAGTTATCAAAATCAAGAAAAGCCTCATCATCATCTTAGCAATATTGAACATTTTGTACGATTCTCCGCAAGGTATTCGCTTGCTTAATGTGGTGCTGCGTTGACTCCTTTTCAGGGGCTAAAAGTGGAGCTATATCAGAGTATTCATGTGAAAAGGAGCACTTTCCACCGGCACGTTGAAAGGAGGCAGTCATTCAAATTATCGTTGCCATTAAACAACTAGGTATCTTAGGTACCTAGAAGCAAAGTAACAGTTACTCATCGCTTGATTAACTCGGGGGCTGGCTATGACCGCTATGTGTATCACCTCTAGGGCTATCTCGATTCTTAGTTACTGCTTTCTGGGTAAATTGTTAATTCCGGACTGACTGCCTCTTCTCACCTTGCGAAAGTTCAGTTTTATCTGAAGCACTTGAAACATCGCAAAACTTACAATAATTCCTTATCTTATGACAGTTGTGCTATATACCGGACCCGGATCCAATCAGAATCTTGGTGCACACTGCCGATGAGGATGGTTTATGAAAAGTAGGCCGTCGCTGCTTCTTACAGCATATTTAATTTAGATCTTTTCATCATATATTGCCTCTCAAAATCCCACAATCCTCAAATTCTTCAGTAACCCCTTGTCTTCACCCTCACGGCAGAGACATTCATCCCTCATTTCCGATAGCAGCCGACAGCTTCACCTTTATCATCTCTTACTTTGCAGTTCAACTAGTCTCCTGGTCCAATTCTAATTCTTGCAGGTTACGCCATATCATCTTAAACCTGGCTTGGAGGCCTGTTATTCCAAATCATGCTTGCCAATGAGGGTCGCAGAAGACAGTGCGTTGAGTTCGGGCGACTCGCTAACGGAGGGCCGGAGCAACCGATGATGACTGCCATCGGGCACCACTATCCGGGTAGCGGCGGTAGTCATTCGTTCCGCATCAGATAAGTACGTACGAGGGCGCGCCCGGATGGGCTTACGGCGATGCTCCTCCCGATATGTAACAGAGATTATGCGCTGAACCAACCACAGCCTCGTCCAATTTAACCATACCCAATAGCACGCAGCCTGGTGCCCTGCTTACAGAACCTCTCGTAATTCGCAGTGATGTGAGCCACTCCAAGGGCCTGGCTCACGGCACTTCTCAAGGCCAATGGGGGAATAGGTGGGGCATTTGCCGAGATGCTGTCAATCGGCCAAACATAAATATATATGAAGTTGCCATATCGCCGGATAATAACGTTGCTAACGTAGGGTTTAGACACGAGCTGATTGGTACCAGACCTAAGTCACCTTGACTACTGTTCATGACCTACTGTTTATGCTCCGCTATCCAATTTAAATTTCCCGCCACATAGAAGATCTATAGCAGTCTTAAGATGAGTCGAGCAGCTTATAGATTCAGGCTGAGACCTCCTTGCTTCCCATGAGAACGAAGTGGTTCTGAGTTCATGAAAAGCTCTTTCCGTGAGATAGCTTACGATAGTATTGCCAAGATGAAGTGGCTCTCAACCATAGCGCTCATCGCGCCTGTTCAAGCCGGGCTTCGATTCCCGTGCTCGACTCTGACAGTTCAACGTCTCGACCCCGTCGTACAGCCTGGCATGAACCCGTCTGCACATGTCCATCATATCGTCGGTGGGAATGCCTTCAACGCTACCATGACTGGCGACGTTGGTGCCAGAGCCACATGCACCACGTGTCAATTTAGCGAAGACCTCAGCAATTATTGGACCGCAAACCTCTATTTCAAGCATCCTACCAACGGTTCCTATCATCGTGTCCCGGCAATTCCCGTCCAGCCCTTGTTGGGAGGCTCTCAGGGCGCTCAGGCTGGTCTTACTGTCTACTACACCCAGTTCGACTTGACCAGGGACAATCTTGCCCAACAGAAGATCACAGCCTTCAAACCAGTAATTGTTTCAGAATTTTGTTCTAACGTCGTTAAAATTTCTAAATCTTTCAGGGTTTCCGTATGACCGTCGGCGACCCAACTGCCACCTCGCGAGAGCATATCGGACTCAGCTATCAATGCATGACGGGAGGTAATCGAGGTGCATTGCAGCCTAACTTCCCTGAGCAGCCCTGCTCCGGCGGTATCTTTACTACTCACCACTTCCCGGCGTTAGTATAATGTTTCTGCTAATCTATACCCTTTTTTCGATAATTCTAACAAGTCGTAGATGCTGGGACGGCAAGAACCTCGACAGCGCAGACCACCAGTCTCACATGTATAACACTGTCAACACGGATTATTTCAATAACGCTCCTGCATGCCCGTCATCTCACCCGTACGTATATGAAACATCCTTGCTTGTGATATACTAGCTGACCTGAAAAAGTGTGCGAGTCCCTCAGGTGACATTTGAAATTACTTGGGACACTACCAAGTTCAACAGCATGTGGCCTTCGGGTGCTCCTAACCCATTTGTGTGGAGCTTCGAGGGTAGTGGGTACGGCACCCATGGTGATTACATGTTCGGTTGGAAGGGCGACGCTCTCCAGCGCGCGATGGACAAGTCCGAGTGTTTCTATGATGGCTGTGGCTCCATTACGAAACAGGATATGTCCGTCGCCAACCAGTGCAAGATTGCGGACATGGTTGGTGAAGAGGTAGAAGGATGTAAGTATACCGACCTCTATAATCACGACACATATACTAATCTCTTATAGGGCTTGACCATCTCCCCGGCATGGGGCCCTGATAGGATTAGGCCAGCAGCGCCGTCCCCTATTCCGGAGCCCATGGCGATTCTTCTTCATCACCAACTATAGAGCTCATCCGGCCGACCTGGAGAGCTTTCAGTTTGATTTAATGTCATTGATAATCAGATAGTCTATATACATCGTTCTTTTAGTACCTATCTTTAAGTGTGAGAACCGAGGGCGATAAAGCTCGCGTTTGTTGAATCATTAACGAACTTAGCCAGTCGGTTATAAATTCGATGAAGCCGACCAAAAGCTCACATAAATCAACATAAACAAGCCGCATTTCACGATTCGATGAAGTTACCTGTAGCGCGAACCTCGTAGATCAGCCCATATCGCTATTCCTTGTCGTCCTTCTCGGTCCTTCTTCAGCCCTCGCACGCTGAACTATAAATTTCAAAACCATGAATATGGATATCGAAGCATGTGATATTGCATAGCAGATGACATGGACTTGCCATTGCTTACTTCGTGGGCCTCGCTAAAGCCAAACCTCGCCGCAGTTGTCAATGAATCGACAGTACTAATCACATACATGGCTTGAAGGATTCGGACCTACTGTAAGGCACTAAGCTAACCTTGACGAGACGTTCCTTCTCGACCCGAAGCATCGTAGCGTTACTCGGAGCGAACCATTAGCTGGGTGTACAGAAATAAGCACTATTAATGCATCAACCTCGTATAAATCTTTACTGCCTAGAAAGCCTTCAGCTCTCGGGCGTAATAGCTCTTCATGGTTATTTCCTTTTCGAGTTTAAGGATATAATTGGGCACATCGAGCTTCTTACGTACATGTGCTAACTCCTGACAAAACTCGTTGCGAATCTCGGAATCTACGTGAACGTCGTGACAGTTTAAGCCTACTTTAGGCACCATTCATTAGAATATTGTACGTAGTAGAAGTATGGAGAGAGCACATAATATGTCCTCGTTGCGAGTTCAAAGCTCCCGTCGACCATACATAACCCGACCTTAGGCTCTGCGGGAGGATGGTCAGATTTTCATCACAAGCTCTAAATCATCTCCTAGAGGGAATTTGCCCTCACCGAATGAACTGAATACGATTTCAGGGGTTACACGGTTGTATGGCAGATGAGGCGAATTGACTCACTCGCCTGCCGGACCAAGTTATGGAATAATCTGTACAAGGCCGTGTAAGAGACTTCCGGTCATTTAATATCAAGGCATTTTTCTCTCTGTCACCTAAATGTAAAAGGTAACCGCAGTGTTAAATCCTTCAATCATGGTGTATCCTGTGCGGCTCGGCTCAACAGGGCATCTCGTGCTCTACTGACTACCTAGGTAATTAGCCAGCATTTGTTCGGGCATGCTCCTTGTAAGTCGCCTACGCTAATATGACCAGTAAGGTAAAAAGGATGCTCACATTATTTTCTACAATATCGCAATTTCCATACACTTTCGAAATCAAAGCTACTGCAAAGGTATAGTCCGTGACATTTTCATCCGAGTATAACGAGCCGAAACTTCAGCTTGATTTAGAGATACATGTATAAAAGGTGATGTTCCTGTCGTAGCATTTTCATCACAAAACATACTACGCATCTTTCATGCTGATAAAAACCCAACGTAACTCGGATTTGAATCGGATGAGTGTGGCAGTACAGACCCGGCCGACTAATATTCAAGATGGCTCCATCAGTTGGTAGCAGTTTGAATCTCGAAACCAACGTAAGAAGCTCGGCTGAATTTCTAACTTCTACTGATGATGATACAGCGCAGACGCACAGTTGGGTTTCATATGAAAACCATATTTCTCTTCACCAAAAGCGACATTAAAACTGTGTTAATCCCACAGAGTGTATTCGCCCTGTCCATGGTATATTCGCAACGTCGGCTCGAGGACACACTAGCTCAACCGTTCAACAGCAGCCAGACAACATCACGGCTCATTTATATGATGGTCTGGATTTACCTCCACTTACTGGTCGAAGACATTACGAACCAACGAAAGCCTAAGTCGGTACTCGAGGATAAAATCAATAGGCCATGGCGGCCTATACCCGCCGGACGTCTCACCGCCGCCGAGGCACGCTCCATACTTCGGATTGCCGTCTTCCTATCTCTTGCTACGAGCTTTGTCCTTAATACCTGGATGACTAGTGTCAGTCTTATGACCGCGATATGGCTATATAACGACTTAGACTGCCACAATGCCGGCCCATGGTTGCGAAATGGGCTGAATGTCGCAGGTATGACCTGTTTTGGCCGGGGTGCTGTGACAGTCCTGCTCGGCGGCCATATCGGAGGAGAGACCGAGAAGACGTTACGCAATTGGCACGTTTTGATGGGCGCGGTAATTCAGACAACGGTCCACGCACAAGACTTTGCAGACATCGCAGGAGACAAAGCAAGGAATCGGAAAACAATGCCACTGCTATACTGCGAGGCTCTATCACGTTGGACCGTCGCAGTACCTGTGCCAGTTTGGTCATTCATTTGTTTAAACTTTTGGCATGTGGATTCTTGGGTCGTCCAGGGGGTATTACTAGGTATTGCGGGTAATATTGCTGTACTAGTCACTGTGAAATGGGGCAAGCAGTGCGACGAGTGGGCTTGGAGACTTTGGTGTTTGTGGGTTACTGTTCTCTACCTGCTACCTTTGTTTAGTTCTACCATTTCGCCAGAGACACCATTGACTGGTGGCATCTAACAATAAGCACCAGGACAGTCACCTCTTATCTTGTGTTCCCTGTTCCTCAAGCGGTACAACATGTCCTGCCCAAGAGCTTACTGTTCAATGTACTCGTACTACATGTAGTATTAGGAAGATAATGGAGGAGCTTCTATCGTTCCTAGCGATCCATCGCTAACTAAGATGTGTTCATGGGGAACTATAACAAAATCTTCCTACTCAAAAACCATTGGGCTGCACTAAAGTTTATTACTCGTATGAAGATAGTATCAAATGGAAATCTGGAGACAATTTCATTGGGTCACAGTCGACGAATCTAGGTCTGTAGTAAGGGTTAGGGTTAGGGTTGGCACGATGTATTTTATGCTCATCTTTCCAGACATGGTCAGTGGTTATCTCAAACTGTTCTACAGGCGGATTAAATAAGCCGCTATTTTCACCCAAGGCTAACATTGACATCCACTTCATCAGATCTTGTCTGATAATACACTCTGAGGTAGCGTTGATTCAGCTCAACGCCAGGGGTAAAGGTGGGGTGAGGTCCGAGAGCCTGGACAGGGGCTCTCGTGCAGCAGTCACTGAGAAGAGGTTAAGAGTTCCATAGAACTAATACGATTTATCCTGACTATCTCCGAAGGACATCCATGTAGGATTCTTATTTACTACCTATGCTAGGAATGCGCTATCGTTCGCATAACTTGGGCACTCAGCGTACGAAAGTATACAGCTCTATCAATCATCTCTGAGGTCTACCTACCGATGCGTGACTTCTACCATTCTATTGCCATTCTTTACGTCAGTTTTTGCACGTACACTTCAAGATTTCGAACTTTCCCGTGCTAGGTCATTGCGGGACCCGCACAACATAGACACATGGCTCGCTGCATGTCTGCTGTACTTGATAGTTAAATCCGGAAAGCTGAGTATCCGCTCAATAGTTTCTAAAGTTGTCCCACCAGGACCCTGGGTATGTGGCGTTAAGTAATTAACACATAGGAGCAAGCCGGAGGAGTATACACCGACAGCCTGCGTCGTGCTGGTTCTTGGAGGCGAAGTAGGGAAGTAGTACTGTAGTGTAGATCCAACGCGATTATGTCCGTATTTTCCGGCATCTATGAGTTTTTAGGCCTCATGCCTGAAGAGTACATACAATATTAGCGGGACTTTGAGCATCTCGAAAATCGCTGATGATTACCTAGAGAATTAGCAAAAATATGTGGGGGGTGAGCATTGAAGGCAACTCCAGTCCGGACTTCACACGTAGTAGGCTATATGCCCAGAACGTTATGTCCAAACGTCAATGCGCGAGAAACTACTTCTGATGTAGGGACGGGGAAGTCAAGGAAAAGCGGCGCGCTTACGGTTGCATCCATGGCGTCGCACGTACGAAGAAGCTATTGGTCCGGGAATAGAGATCGAAGAAACCAGCGATCAATTTGTCTGGCTCCACGATCCCTTCCCGCGATATGGATCCAAAATCTTAGCATCTCCGGACATTGGAATCGGAGACCATGTGAAGTTCGGCCTAAGTCGTTAGGGTCCTGGTGAGCGGCGAGGAGTGCTCTGAAGGTCTGCCCTACGAAGGGAACATTGCGTTAAGGGAAGGTCTCGACTTTGCTGGGGCGACCAAACCCGACGTGGTTGCTGACTCGCTGAGAATTCCTATGCATGTATAGTATTATGTCAGATGTGCATGGGATGTGAGACGCTTCTCCAACTTCAAATCGCTGCTCAAATAATGTCTTTCTATATGCTCAGCGAGTGTGTACCTACATAGGTACAGAAGGATATTTTGGCGGTGTACCCAACAGAGAACCTACCTACATACGTAGATAGTTAATACCACCCTTTACGTAAGAATAGGCTGCTTAGAATGCACATAGGACGGGACTTGACCGTTCTGACGTCGATCACGAGAACATAAAACTCTTACTCGACAGTACACTGGCCGCTACAAAACTTTTCCCCGGTAGCTCGCCTCCCTGAATTCATATAATTGTAGATACTTCCATGCTCAATCTTCACTATCATACGGCGAGTCGGGAGCAGCGGGAAGAAGCCATTATGGCGTCTTCACTATCTGACGAGCAGAGGTCCGGCATGTTCGCTCACGAATATGACAGTCTCGTGGTCAATATAATTGTGTGTTGCTCAGTTTGCTCCGTTGCATCTGCAGCATTTCTGTTGCTGCGTCTCTACTCGCAACGTCTTGTATCTGGCAAGCTACTCCTGACACAAAGCGACTGTCTCTTGATAATAGCTTGGGTATGTGTAATACGAAATTGTATGATTTCCCACGAATGCTAACCTATCTGATGTTTACTAGGTTATATATGTAGCATTTGTCGCTTGTTTTGCCTCCTCAACTAGATATGGTGGAGGGCGTCATATTCTTTTCGTTGAGGACCCTCGCATGGTCCAGATTGTTCGTTTGAAGCACCCCTAAAAAGCCCACCCCCTTTGCTCCTTTCTTACAATTGAGCCTATAGCTGAATATTGCCGATGAGAATACATATGCGTACGCGATGGCGTTTGTGAAGCTTAGTATTCTCAGACTATACGGGAGTATCTTCACTTCACGGCAATTCAATTGCTGCTTATGGGCTATCGCAGCAATCATGATAGCTTGGGCACTTTCATGCGGATTGAGTGCCGTTTTTCAGTGCAGGCCCATCTCTCACATGTGGGATCCGCTTGTGGAAGAACAGTTCTGTATCAACTATGGCATATCTTTACTCGTGTCGGGAGTTATCAATATTGCTACTGATCTCACCATCCTAGCAATGCCAATCCCAATGGTACTGCGACTCCATGTCTCTAAGCAAAAGAAATGGCTTCTCATATTCACCTTTGCCATGGGTGGAAGTGCATGTCTCGTCAGTATCATCAGACTTGCTTTCACAATAAAAGTTGGTTCAACTGCTGATGGAAGTTGTGAGTCATCTCAACAACTGAACATGTTCAATGTCTTGATAACGAAGAGCAAGATGGAATGAATCTAATATACGGCTTTAAAACACAGGGGATGACATTCCCGCGGGTTTAATTTCAGTCGTTGAACTCATGGTCGGCATCCTCGCGGCGTCGATTCCCACGTATCGACCTTTGTACCGGCACATCGTTCGCGGGTCAGCAGCGCTAACCCCTATTTCGAACACCCCACCACTCCGCCTCGACTATGGACGCAGCAAGAACACCAACCGTAAAGGTAACCGCAGCGGCGAAACGGAGTCACAGGTCTTCGATGATGTCTTGGCCGCACATTGCCAAGAACGCGGCCCTCCAGGTGCCAGCCTAACAAACCAGGTCGAGCTCGTTAGGTACACAAATGGCAGAGGAAATTGGATACGCATATCTAACGAGTCTGGAACGCGTTAGAAACTAATAGGAGGATGACTAGTGGAACGAATATAATTCCGCATGCCTGATATGGATGTACACATGATATTTACGAACTTATGAGCAATGACTTCCAGGTAGATGTATATATTACGGCCTTTTCTACTTACCAAACGGCTGTTATTTGCCAGATAAATCGCGTTCATGTGATAGCTGTGACAAAATGGCCGTGTCATTGTGTTGCATATGACTTAAGAAGGGGAAATGACAGGAAGCTGTCGTTGTCCAACCTATGCCCCGAAGTGGTCGCCAATGAGTGGGAGAAGATCACCTGCATCTGGACTTAAATGGTTGCTAGTAACCTGTCTAGAAGTATTGGCAATTGCGTGTGACTGTGGCAAACTCGCTACATATGCAGCACGCTGCTATCTCCGAGGCGTGTCATTAGGTCGTTAAACCGTACGTCCCTCAACTGTATCACAACTCTTGCTCTTTAGAGACCCTCAAGGATATCATTAGCTGCCTTTTTTGATATCATGAATGTCGGAAGAACAGGGAAGGCACCAGGGGGCTTGGGGAAAACGGAAGCATCAACTACGCGGAGACGCTTCACCCCCTTAACTCGGAATTTCGAATCCAGAACAGACATCGGATCGGAAACATTCCCAATAGCACACGTACCACTCGCATGATGCGAGTAAGCTTGCAGTTTCAGATACTCTTTGATTGCGTCGTCAGTGCAACCGGAGCCTTCTTCCGGGCATGGATGCAGCTCGTCAAAAGGGGTTAACCCCGAACTTCCTGGCAGTAGGCTCTTCACTTTCTGTGCGAACTTGGCAGCTTCGAGCATCGCTTGTAGATCCTTGTCGCCGTCCTTCTCAAAGAACCGGAAATTGATCTCGGGTGGCTCGAAGGGATCCGCAGAGCGCAATGTCACCGAACCGCCATTCGAACTACGCGGATCCATGTGGACGAACGGAATTGCCAACACATTTGGGCCGTAATTGTCAGGGTACCCGGGCCAGAATCCTTCAAAGCCGGAGTTCAATGGCCTATATGATGTATGTTAGTTTAAGATGCATCGACCAATGTCACCGTGAGTGTCAACTACCAGAGGAAGATATCGCGGTTCCCTTCCGAGGCAGATGTTTTCAACTGCACTACATAGCGATTGCCAAAACCCTCGAATGGCTTTGCTGCCAATGACACCACGCCGCCTTCGTAGTTATCTCCAAGGTTTGCACCGACCCCTGGAAGATCGGCTACAACTGTGATGTTGTGCTTCTTGAGCTCGTCCGCAGGGCCGATGCCACTGAGCTTCAATATTTGTGGAGAATTGAAAGAGCCACCAGCGATAATGAGCTCTTTGCCGACCCAGGCGAAGCCACTGGTAGTATTCTGATTCGGATCGTGCCGGGGATCTGCCTTGTAAGCGCTAGGACCGACAACGTAGTCTATGGACATGACAGCGGGGGGTTCGAAGTCCCGTAGCTGATCCCACGCAATGTTAGTAAGGAATGCGTTGAGTTGAACAGTTAGCGGGAGATCTGGATTCTCTTTGAACGCCCTTTTTATGTAGTTCGCAGGACTGAATCGGCGCCCAGCAGCATCGGTATGAGTCGCCATGCCGAACACTCCAGTGAGTCTATCTCGATCTAGTTCAGGCCCGTTAATGTCCCTATTCAATAGCGTCCTAAGTTCAGCATCAGATATCTCCGATCCGGTACTGTTTCCTACGGAGCCGGACGATTCTGCTATGGCCTCCAACACCGTGGTTCCATCAGTAGCGTTACTCAGCCACGAGCCATTGTCCTGGTTACTGTCCAGCCACCCTGAGAAACCGTGACCTGCTGTTCCATTCTCCAGGTAATGGCAGTTCTCAATCTCCTCATAGATCTTTCTCATCTCAGAAGCTCTCCACGAATCGTCACCAGTAATATCAGCAATGTAATTCCAATTGTCATCGCTTGGCAAGTGGAGAACTGCCGCATTGTGCATCGCACATCCTCCCAAAGTTGCCGCACGCGGATAGTAAATTCCAAGCTGTTCAGCACCCTCAGGAGGGTCGAGTCCGACGTAGAACGATCCATTAGTAGTGCGCCAAGTCATATGCTTATACTGCAATTCCCTCTCCGGGTCATCAGAGTGCTTCACGAAGAAGTCCCATCTCGTTCTCGGGTCGTTGCTGGCTTCCGTCGCCTTGTTAAGATCTTGATACAACGGGTCCTCCGAAAGATCGGATCCAGCCTCCAGGAGAAGCACCGAGTGTCCGGCTTTCGCAAGCTCCACTGCTAAAGGCCCACCGCCGGGTCCGGATCCAACAACGATATATTCATACTCCGACTGGGCCACCACGCTGCTCGTACTCCACAAGAGCACCACGAATGAGAATACGATGGAATTCAACATGGCGAATATCGGGCACACGTCAAGATCTGTGGTATTGATGCTTACTGGGAGCTCGTCCTAGTCTAGACATGCAAACCCTTCTCTCTATTTACACTACCTCTCAATTTCTTTTAGGTAGCTATCTACTCTCCTCTCCTCTGCCTGCTATCTCGCAGCTCAAGCAGGCCAATAGCAGAAATGATAGCCCAACATTGTTATTGTATCTCTTGCCTCATACTTCATTTCATTTCCGATATATTAAAGGTGCAGGGAGATCAACGGTAGTTCACACTTGGTTTAGGTCGAATCTGTTAGCTCAGTTCTCGTCTGGCTCCATTTAGCCGCAAGTGGAGATTCAGCCGAGCAAAGAATGCCGTGGCAGATTCCATGAACTGGGTCCTCTGCCCACCTAGCTAAGTGAGGCATGGCATTTTCCCGCGCTTGCCCACCAAAACGAAAACCAAGAATTTTCTGAGTAATTCAACCATCATGATGATCATACCACCATTGCAAAAGTTCTACTCCAACTAATTATGCACAAAATGCATGTTAGAAGTAGGGCTGAACATTGGGAGAGAATTATTAAGAGAGCCGCCAAGATATAACTGTGGGTTTAGGACTACCGGATTACAAATCGTGCGTTATATCCGACTTGCAGGCTTCTGGTTTCGTAACAGTGCTGCGGCACAGTAGTATTATCCCCGAAGAATACGTATTATCCCGATCAGTAAACCCCCGTCCGCCCCCCTATTTTTGTGGACGTTACAATGTGACTAAAGCAGACCCACCTTGGAGACCCGTGGAAATGCTGCGCAACAACAATTACGGGTCGTCGCCGTCATACGAGTTGTCGCCATGACGTTAAAGAGGACACACTCTATGCGGGTAGATTACTAAGTCACTTCAACCTTAATCATCGACTTGTTGGCCGTTCGGACTATCATACACCCTGTTGGAGCCTTCATATGTATATATTGAGAGCTGCTTCACCTCCTTGGAGGATCTCAAGTTGAAGCCAAGCTCGAACCAAGCACAGACCAAGCACGAATCAAATACGAATCAAGTACGATAACAGTATTTCAGTGTCACCAGATCCATCAACTTTATTAAAAAATGGCGCCGACGACTACCAAGCAGTGGACAGTCTCCGGGACGGACAAGGGCTTTGACGGCCTTGGACTCAACGAAGCACCAATTCCAAAGGTTGGAGACAACGATGTCTTGGTCAAGCTACACGCCGCTTCGTTGAACTATCGAGACCTTATCATACCGAAGGGCCAGTATCCCTTCGCTACCAAGTTCCCGGTTGTCGCAGCATCCGACGGCGCAGGTGAGGTCGTGGAGGTGGGGCCCAAGGTCTCCCAGTGGAAGAAGGGGGACAAGGTCGTTACTCTCTTCAATCAAGGCCACCAATACGGCCCCATGAATGTCGCTGCGTCGACCACTGGGCTCGGCGGCGTCTTAGACGGCACGTTACGCCAGTATGGTATTTTCAACGAGAACGGGTTGGTTCGAGCTCCGCAGAACCTCAACTACCTCGAGGCGAGCACCCTCACATGTGCCGCCTTGACAAGCTGGAATGCGCTCTATGGACTGAGACAACTGAAGCCGGGAGAGACCGTCCTCGTGCAAGGTACCGGAGGTGTTAGCATTTTTGGGCTGCAGGTATGTGTCTACCGATGTACGTATATGAGAAAACATAGCTGACCATCTACCACAGTTCGCCAAGGCTGCAGGTGCAAGGGTTATTGCAACCACTTCATCCAAGGAGAAGGCAGAGGTGCTGAAGAAGCTCGGTGCGGACCATGTTATCAACTACAAGGAAGACCCGAACTGGGGCGAGACGGCCAGGAAGCTTACCCCGGGCGGCGCCGGTGTGGACCACATCATCGAAGTTGGCGGAGCTGGCACCATTGATCAGAGTTTCAAGGCCATCAAGTTCGAGGGCATCATCAGCGTCATCGGCTTCCTCAGCGGGGCCAACACGCAGACGACAGTTATCTCCACCCTGCAGAACGTCTGCACGGCGCGCGGTGTGTATGTCGGCTCGAAGGCGTTGATGGAGGACATGGTCGCGGCCATCGAAGCGAACGACATCCACCCCGTCATCGACAAGGAAGTATTTGACTTCGAGAAGACGAAGGAGGCTTACCAGTACATGGTATGTGCATCCCCTTTCCAGGTGTCCACGATTCAGCGGATGCAAGTTTACTAACCCCTATTCTCAACAGTGGGACCAGAAGCACTTTGGAAAAGTGGTCATCAAAATCGCTTAAACGAGAAAATGAACTTATAATGCTACGCGGATACGTACGGGGTTAATTAATTATGTAATTTCAACTTAATGCCACGATCATTAATCCTATCTGTTGGTGCTGCTTATGAATCTATAACGTATTTGTGTCACGAAGTATCCCATCATCCTTCTATGTCCCATTGCTTGATCATTCGCTTGTACCATCACAATTCTAAACTTAGTGTTGATATTCAACGAAGTGTTGTTTCCAGTGTCGATGTTCCAGCGTCCCGTTGTAGGTGTAGGCCTCGGCCAGCTGCGTGGCACCGTTTGCAGTTTGATAGACAAGAATTGATTAGGTGTGTATTTTGAAATCGCTGCCTGCTAAACTCGCAACAAGACGCGGTCCTTTTCCGCATATTTGGGAGCAGCTTTTCGCTGGTTTCTGGTCGTTTCTTCGTATGACTACTTCATGACTATCTAGCATGTCCAAACTGGATACGCGTTTGCCCATAATGCGTTTAACCTTGCACTAGCCTACAAACAGTGGAAGTTACATCAAAAAGGGAGGTTCACTTTGGACTCAGTCTTCAATACCTTTTATAATAACATTGAACGCTGCCATCAGCCAACAGCTCTTCTCCTCTCACCTACCTTTGTATGCGAACCGAGTGCCAAAATAAGTACTTGCGTATCTACTCACGCGGCAAATACCTACCCAGATAATTGCCCAAAGTAAGAAATCATCACTGCAAGTGCCATCAGGTTTCTCATCTCGCGCGTAGAGCAGGCATATACTCCACCGTTGCCTAACAGCATAAACGCCCTTGCACTGGTGCTTATCATTTGCCAGTAGGACCTCCTACTTCTTGCACCCAACCAAGGCCTTGGTGAAACATCATCGCCGCACATATAGGCAGATACGTCTGTCTTGAACTTCATCCATGTTCGTTGCCGGGTATTGAATAGCGAATATGTCTACAAACCCAGAGGCTAGCAACGTTGCAACGCAGCGTCTCGTCCTCAACTCGACGCTGCCGTGTGCGAACCACAGTGATAATGCCGCACCCTGCAACAAAGCCGGAGATTTTGCTTGCGGAAACTGTCTCCTAGTTGCGGTCAGTTCTTCCCAATTCACTCAGGTGCTCCGCTTGATGAGAGCCTCATAACGCTAGATGCTGACGTCTGTAATGAGATAGTACTGCAGTAAGACCTGTCAGATCGCACATTGGCCTATCCATCGCGTGGATTGCAAGTCCCCTTTGATGAAGAGTGACTGGGAACCAGCTCACTTCCCCCAACAACGGACACCAGGCTTTTTGGATGACGACCTACCCGAAACCCCGAACATATACCTCTGGGGAGATGTCCCAGCTATGGACGTTATCCGTCTTGATAACAATGAAGGGCGAGATTTCCAAGGTCCGCTCAACATACTCTTCGCAGGCACGAATCTCTTTACCTGCCTTACCTTATTCCATGCCGTTTGTTGCCTTATGCTAACCAAGCCGTAGCACCTGGAAATCTGCGAAACGCCCTCTTTTCGGTCGTGAATCTTCCTGAGGACTATCGAGGGCACCTCGAGATCGTACTCAACGACAATGAACTCGCCATGGTAGCTCGCAATGTAATATTTCTCTTGATATTCTTCCTCGAGGATAACCCTGAGGTGGCTGCCGAATACGTGCTTCACGTCTGGTACTCCGTACTCCTGACGAAGCCGTGCCACAGCATGCTACAGGATAAGATCAAGCCGGTTGTAAAAGCCGTTTGCGACAAGATTGCCCAGAAGCCCAGTTCGACTCTTCAGAGCAAGATTTGGACATTTGGCGATAGTTCTCTGAGACTAATACTCACTCGTGACAACTGGTTTTCGCTCCTTTCTTACTTCGATTTACCCCAGGATCTTACCGCAGACTCTGCCCTGCTCGTGCGCAGCAAAGTCATGGCGGATTCAAAGAAGGTTAACCGTTTTGAAGAAGCTCTGTGTAGTAAACCAGGGGGACCCGAAAGAGTAGCAGCGGCTAAGTTTCGCAGCGATGGTATCTTGCTGCCCTATGGTCAGCGACGAGACGAGTTTACAGTTCCAAACCCGTACGCACGCTTACCTTTCCGCCGTTCGCAAGCTCTATACATTCAACTGACGCTCGTTCTTTTGTAGGACAATATTCCGTGCCAAAAAGGGATGGCCTATGGTGCACGATGCCGATCCCACGTTAGAGTGGCCAATGAAGGCAGTGCACGAGTTCGATATTGGACCAGCGAAGAAGGACTTGTACGGCAAGCTCTACCACTACTTGCGACAGTTGTTTGTCGATTTTCCATCGCCGGCTACGCTCTACACCTGTGGCATTTGAACATTTGCTTGCCGACGTGCGATCCCTTCCGGACTTCCGCGACTGGAAGCTTTTCGACCGCATTGACGTAAGTCCTTCCTCTATATCCTCATACACCGATTTTCAAGCCAGCTAACCCAGGGAACCTTGACAGGCGAGCAACCTCCCTGACATCGGTTACATCGGTGTCAACGAAACGTTGAAGACGCTTAGCCCACTGCTTCAACCAACTACCGTAAACAGTCATGCAACTCTTGTCATGCTGTTCGTGAATGCGATTAATGAGATGATTGTAAAGGACGAACTCGACCCTCATAGAAGCTCCCGGAATCCTGCGAACACGGAAGGTCAGATGGTCAAAGTCATGCAATTGATGCCAAAACAATCATTAGAGGGCTCAGGCAACAAGAATTATCTAAAGACACTAGCTGCGCTACCTCTGGTCGAGAATATGGACGGTTACTTCAACAGGTACTTCCCACAATCCCAAATACATTGATCTCTCGATAACTGACAGAACATATTCAAGGTATATGCAGATTCGCGGCTTCGAGGATAATGGCAAGAAGGTTGGCCTTCAGATGAAGGACAATCATACCATTATCGATCGATGGCCCCTGAAGGCCCCGGATCGAATACCTACGAAGGAGGATCAAGAATACTTTGCACTCCTTCTCGCATCAGGCCATTCCGGACAGCACAGATACGTGGAATGGAAGCGTATTGCGGAGACGGAAGCTGAAGATGCGGATTAAGAGACTTTGCTCATTGGTGGTCCACCAATACTAGATGCTGATGTGAACTCACGAGTGCTTTTACACGAAGAAGTCTGTCAATTTTCTCATCGCGCGGCGAATTTTCGAACTCGAAGCAGCCGTCAACGGCTGCAATCCTCTTAGCTCATTTTACCAGTCGTTACAACCCAGCACCTGTAGCTGAAATAGAATCGCGTTGATTTCGGAACATGAAGTAGCAAATACGCACTTGAGCGTATCGACTCTGCCTTTCCAACTCCTTTCCATGTTACCTTGATTGAAAGAATGGGTGATGCAGCTAGTAACCTCAAGTCTACTAACGTTGCTCGAGTATGTTGGAGCAGGACATCTATGTGCTCCAGTAAATGTGAGGAACGCTTACGTTCACCGTAGGGCGATAGACATGATTAGGTCACGATTGGCAGTCGCAAGTCGTGTAAGAGACTTATATATATTAGAATCGTCGAATTACGTACTCGTGCTGAAGAAGATCGTGCCGAAAGAGAGCCCCATCATGTTGTGATACGGGGCCAGAAGGTCTCCGCATGAGAAGGCCTCCGAATTTCGGCACCTCGGCTAAAACACACACACCCCATTGCGGCCGGGACGCTATTACTTCGGCCGAGAATGCGAAGAACTAGAAGATACAAGCATTCCGAGGAGATTAAAAGGTATCACGCCCATCTATCAGAATTCGTCAAATTCACGTACCCCAGAATTATACCTATAGGTATCTTGGTTAGGTATCTTATAATAGGAGGCTGAACCTGCACAGTGCGCAACCATGTCATCGCGCCCCACGGTTCTCCTAATAGGGAACCTAGCACACACGAACAAAGAATGGGAGTCCCTCGGCAGCAAGTATAACCTCCTCGAGTTTCGCAAAGGCACACGGGAACAATTCCTCGAGAACTGCCGGAACGGGACGTACGACGGGGTGCGCGGGTGCTACCGGTCCAACGTCTCGACCTCCATAACAGGACCCTTCGACAAGGAGCTCGTGGCGGCGCTACCGGAATCCTGGAAGTTCATCGCGCACAACGGCGCGGGCTACGACAACATCGACGTCGAAGCCTGCAGCGCGCGCAAGATCGCCGTCTCTTCGACACCCGGGGCTGTCGACGACGCCACCGCAGATGTGGGTATCCTGCTTATGCTGGGCGCGCTGCGATATGCGCACGAGCCACTAATCGCGCTGCGGGAGGGGCGCTGGAAGGGCAGGGCGCGCCTCGGACACGATCCCCGGGGCAAGACGCTGGGCATCCTTGGCATGGGCGGCATAGGCCGGGCGATGGCGCACCGGGCGCGCAGTTTTGGCATGGAGATCATCTACCACAACCGCCGACGACTAGATCCGTCGCTAGAGAAAGGAGCAAAGTACGTCTCCTTCGACGAGCTGCTTGCGCAATCAGACGTGCTATCGCTCAACTTGGCCCTGAACGCCAGCACGCGGCATATCATCTCCGCGCCGGAGCTAGCCAAGACGAAGAAGGGCGTGGTGATTGTGAACACAGCCCGCGGCGCGCTCATCAACGAGGCGGATCTCGTGGCTGCGCTCGAGTCTGGCCAGGTCTCGGCTGTGGGCCTCGATGTGTATGAGAACGAACCAGAGGTCCACCCAGGCCTGGTGAAGGACGATCGGGCGTTCCTGTTACCCCACCTCGGAACGAGCACCTATGAGACGCAGAAAGACATGGAATTACTGGTTCTGAAGAACTTGCAAGAGGCGGTGGATCACGGGAAGATGCTAACTTTGGTTGGCGAGCAGAAAGGCTTGGATTGGGCTCCCAAGGAGGCAGAGTCTTAAGAGAATGGTGCTTGCTGGACCCCGTCGACGGATGATAGATGCGGTGTGGATTGTGATGGTAGAATTAATGAAGCTCTACGAGTAGACGTTCAACAGCCAGCAAGATCAGCTTCAGGCGCAACACTCTCATAAGCTCGCTGAAAACGGCAGCTAGAAACTTAAAGGGAGCACATCTAGATAACTAAACTACACCATTAACTTTTCTAATCGTCTCGATGCTTCTCAGCCCTCCCTCGGCAGCAGCCCGTTTTGGTTAGCATCAACCTGCTTCCAAACGCCACAATACGGCGTATCGGATCGAGTTACGCAAGCATATCAAGGGCACTGTACATGGGCAACTTGATCGCCAGCAGTATAATCCCTCGAGCTTACATCTTGTCTGTCGATCTACAAGTCAAAATTCTCCAAGCTCAGGTCCCAAAAGAAAAAAAAACACTTCATTGGCGAACACGCAATCATACGTTCAAAATGTTAACTTCTTCCCGAGTCGAACTCCCGAGGCGTGAATCTGCAAACCAGTACCTATATGTAGGTTAGTACCTGTGCAAGATGCCTGTCATTTAACGCCAATCACCTCCCTCGAATGTCCCTTATCAATTCCCCGGGTCCATTCCAAAATGGTATTAGGTACAGTTATTTAATATAGGCGAAATGTTCATAGTACCACTGGTACATCTTCCTACAGTTCCTATTCCCAAGCAGCACGGCAGCATCGATTATGGCTAAACTTCGTCGTGTGCTCATCGCAAACCGCGGTGAGATTGCAGTGCGATGTATTCGCGCATGCAGGCAGCTCTCAATAGCCACCATCGCCATATTCACCGCAGCCGACGCCGGCTCTCTCCACGTCCGTCTAGCCGATTCGAGCGTCTTGCTGGAGGGGGAAGGACCCCGCGCATACACGAACGTGCAAGTTTACCTGTCATTTATACCTTTTTCCAAAACGACGCAATGGCAAGCTAATCATAATCCTGTACAGTGACGTTATCCTTGATATTTGCGAGAAGCAGGGCGCCGAAGCCGTCTTTCCAGGCTATGGCTTCCTGAGCGAGAATGCCGACTTCGCTCGGCGGGTCCACGACGCCGGCATGGTATTCGTAGGCCCGGATAGCAAAGCAATTCGCCAAATGGGCCTGAAACATGTCGCAAGGGACCTCGCTATCGCTGCAGGCGTTCCCGTTATCCAGGGCTCGGGCTTGCTCAGTGGTGCTGAAGAGGCGCTTGAGGTTGCACAGATGATGGGTTTTCCAGTCAGCATCCCCCCTTTTCTCGTCTGTTCATTCCTTTTACGTTGGGGTAGCGACGACTCGTAATCGTGAGTACTCTGATAGTATTTTTACAATGTTGACATTTAATTCAATCCAGGTAATTATCAAGGCCTCCGGCGGCGGTGGAGGTATGGGCCAGAAGGCCTGTCTATCCGAGAGCGATGTTCCGGCGGCGTTCGCCCACGTGGAGAGCCGCTCAAAAGAGCTTTTTGGTGATGCGGGTGTTTTCATAGAAAAGTATTATCCTAAAAGCCACCATATTGAGGTACAGGTATGAGTTTATTCCCTGTTGCGTTAAACTATATACTCATTAGCTGCCCTAACACTTTCACCAATGAGATCAGATTTTCGGCAACGGCTCCGAAGTGATACACTTCGGGGAACGGGAGTGCAGCATTCAGAGGCGGAACCAGAAAGTGCGTACATCATAATAGATATTCAAGTCGTTTACTCACATCGCCTCACTACAAGGTGATTGAGGAATGCCCCAGCCCCTACTTAGCGGACAAGTCCGAGGTACGCAGTCGTCTCGTCTCCAGCGCCTTGCGTTTAGCGAAGTCGATACAATATCGTTCCGCGGGAACCGTCGAGTTCCTGGTTGACGATGAAACCGGCGATTTCTTCTTCCTGGAGATGAATACTCGCCTACAGGTCGAACATGGCGTCACGGAGCTTTGCTACAATGTCGATCTTGTGGCCCTGATGCTCCGACAGGCTGAGTATCAACTCGCCGGCAAACCTGGGATTCCTTCCACTGAACTCCTAGCAATGCAGCCCGACGCTCCGATCGGCGCGGCAATTGAGGTTCGAGTGTGCTGCGAAAATCCAGCTGATTCCTTTACACCCAGTTCAGGCCATGTCCAGTCAGTCGCCTGGCCTGATCAGTATGCTCGTGTGGATACGTGGATACAGCTTGGGTCTTTTGTGAGCCCCTATTTCGGTGGGTGGAGTCCGAATGCACTTGCAAGACCCCCTCTAACTCCAAATATTAGACTCGCTGTTAGCCAAAGTGATAGTTCACAGAAATTCAAGGGAGGAATCGATCATGGAAATGCGAAGGGCCTTAGAAGCATCAGTGATTGGTGGGCTAGTCACGAATTTGTCGTTTTTAAGATCAATCGTTCGCTCTCCTGGTGAGCAAAGACGTTGCCCCCAAGCGTCAAGCTTCTTATAACTAATTCACCCAACAGCATTTTCCAGTGGACGAACTCTCACAACATTCCTAGAAACTCAGTTTGCTTTCCAGCCCTCAGGAATCCAAGTCATTTCCCCGGGATCTTTCACCACCGTCCAGCAAGCCCGCCCCCGAACCCGGAAAGGTTACGGCATCCCGCTAAGTGGACCAATGGATGACTTGTCGGCAAGGAGTAGGTCCCATCCCAAAGTCTCGGTCAGACCGTTGTTAATATTCTCCAAGTTGCAAACCTGCTTGTTGGGAACTTGGAAGACATTGAATGCCTCGAGATCACTGGTCACGGACCCGAACTCCGATTTCGTAGCACAAGCGTCGTATCTATCACTGGTTCGCCGTTTACTGTAAAGGTGAACGAAGAGCCACGAGATATGTGGTCTAGAATTATCATCAACCCAAGAGAAACTCTCAAGATAGGGGCTTCCGCCACTCCGGGAGGTCGATGCTACCTAGCGATCAGCGGGGGGCTTCCAGGGGTGTACGTATCTAAAATTAGAATGCTACAAGCAGCCCTAACTTTGAAATAGGCCAGAATGGTTGGGATCCAAGTCGACCACACCGAACCTCGCTCTAGGAGGTCTTCAAGTGAGTCAACTCTCTACTGGAAATCCGACCGGCTACTAAAATTACGACAGGGTCGACAACTTCGACGTGGGGATTTCTTCGAAGTACAAGAGCTTGAACTATCTGACCTTCCCAGTGCATACCATCTTCCTACGATCCTGATCCCTCCTATCAACGTGGATGGCATATACGTGATGCATGGCCCTCACGACTCCGACGACTATATAACATCATCTGGCCGCCACACTATCTATGCAAGTGAGTGGACTGTGGATTACAACTGTAACAGGACCGGTATCCGTCTAGACGGTCCAAAGATAGAGTGGTCTCGGACGCATGGAGAGGAAGGCGGTAGCCACCCGAGCAACGTCGTCGACTACCCCTATCCGTCACCTGGTGGGGTCAACTGGACAGGAGACAGTCCTGTAATCTTTCCTCCAGATGCGCCTGGCTTGGGTGGCTTCGTGTGCTCCTCCACGGTCGTCTCCGCAGACATGTGGAAGCTGGGCAAGCTCAAGCCCGGAGACAAGACTAGACTATATCCGATATCTTATAAATCTGCTCGGCAGTTGGCAGGGCGAAAAAGACAGTTCCTTGACGTCGTTGCGAAACATATCGGAACGGGCATTTTGGAATACGAGAGCCCGCTTTCGCTTCTGGAAGTTGACGAGGAAACGACAGATACAGATGCGGTTTTACAGATTATTTCTAGTAGCGATGAAGGTCCAATACTAACTCTACGCCAAGTATGCCCATTCCCAACCAGCTCTGATTGGCAACGTTCTGTCGCTAATTGTATCAATTCCTCTAGGGTGGCGACCGCTTTATTATCGTCAATGTAGACATGACATCTCAGAAAGTCGGCCTCGACACATCGGTCGCTGCAAACAACCTAGCCAGAGCTATTCAGAGCTACGAGGCACCAGGGACGTTCGTGCATGTGAACATCAGCTGTGAGTTCACTTTCCTCAGATCTTCATCACGAGATAACTCAGCTGACATACCACTGCTAGCTATAATGGTCGAATATGAGCCGGAAAAGATTGCCCAATCAGACGTAGTCACCCTGATCGATAGAGCCCACCAGCAAAGCAGTACTCTCGGGAAGCCCCTTTCAACCCGTCGCTTCATCCTCCCTATCGTCTTCAACCACCCCTCCATTCGCGAGGCAGAGCAGCGCTATACGACTCTGCAGCGCGACAAAGCCGTCTATCTCCCTGACAACGTCACCTACGTGCAGGAGAACAACGGGCTGGATTCCCGAGAGAGCGTATTCAAAGTCCTGAAAGAGACACGTTTCCTCGTTGTGACCGTTGGGTTCATGACGGGTCTGCCGCTGCTCTGGCCCCTGGACCCCCTCGCGCGCCTGACTGCTCAGAAATACAACCCCACACGGGTCTCAACACCACCCGGGACGGTCGGCCTTGGCGGTGGGTTGTTCTGTGTCTACCCTGCGGACCAGCCGGGTGGCTATATGATGCTTGCGCGATCTATCCCGGTGTGGGACACGTACGCCCTGCGACCAGGTTTTAGGGAGGGCAAGCCCTGGCTCTGCGAGCCCTTCGACCTAGTCGAGTTTCGGGAGGTAAGCTTGGAAGAATACGAAGAGATCTGGCGACAGTTTGAGGCTGGCACATACGAGATACAAATCGAAGAAACGACGTTTGATGTCCGAGCGGAACTCCATCGAGAGCATGAAATTGGCCACTTGCCGGACGCAGTCGCGTTTCGCACTAAGCAAGCGGCAGCAGAGGAAAAGATGCGCCTTCGTGAGGAGCAGTTGCTCGTGGATTGGAAGCTGGATCAGGAGAAGAGTCGTGGAGCTGCTCCTCGGAAATTAGATGATGCAGTGCCTGGGATAAAGGTCTCATCGCCGCAGGTCGGAAAGGTGTGGAAGCTGCTTGTCAAACCTGGTGACGTGGTCGAGAAGGGCATGGCACTCGTAATACTCGAGGCCATGAAGATGGAGATTGAAGTGATCGCGGATGAGTCTCATGACGGTCTGGTAGTCAAAGAACTTCTGGTGCAGGAGGGGACATTAGTCTCGCCCGGGACGTTTCTCGTCTTACTTGACAAACCTAACTAGATGAACTTTTTATCTTAGATAAACGATAGAATATTATGCAACGTGTAAGATACGTCCATGATACACGACGAGCATACGAAGTCGACGTCCTCAATTCGCTCTGACCTCCAGACCCAATGGGCTTCAGGGGTGGAAACGCCAGGCATAGTTCAGGGGCTACTTTCTTCGGTAGATGGATTGATCTAAGCCTATAGAAAGCTTTTGAAATAGGTAGTGAAAGAACTTGAGCAACTACGCAATTCTATGCAATTTAATCTATCTTCAACGAGCTGGTCAGTTCGGAGTAGCTCACTAGAAACGCGAGAATCAGTGCGAGAGTTACAGGCTGCGGCCGAAAAGGGGCTAGCAGTTGGTGAGCAGCGGGGACGGCATACCGTCTCGGAACATCGATTGGCGGGTGAGGATGCCAATGTCGGTCGGTATTATACCGCGAAGTACAATCCGATAATCACATCCACCGACATAATGCAGCATAGTGCAATGGATATCTGTGGGGCTAAGTCGGGGTTATCATCAACTCCATCCAGTTGGGAGTGATAGCATTTGAACAGAACTATTAACAAACGTAAGTCAGGTAGGCGTAATAGATCACAATATCGAGGTTAAGCAAGTTAATCGCCATGGCCGAGAAACCGTGGATAGAGATTAATTGTGATATGGGGGAAGGATTTGGGAGATGGAAGATGGTATGGCTGTCCCCTTCATCTGTATCACCCTTTACTCACACGCTCTTTACAGGGACCCGATGAACAGCTGATGCAGTACATCGATGTGGCAAATGTCGCGTGTGGCTTCCATGCCGGTGATCCTTCCACCATGGTGCGCACCGTTCGACTTGCGAAGGAGTACGGTGTTCGAGTTGGCGCTCATCCAGGAATGCCAGATCTCCTCGGCTTCGGCAGACGCCGGATGGCTATCGCCCCGGAGGATATGTACGCCATGGTACTGTACCAGGTTGGAGCTCTGACAGGCGTTCTCGCCGCTGAAGGAGTGCCACTGAATCACGTCAAACCGCATGGCGAACTCTACTTCTACATCCAGCGGGATGCCGCCATTCGAGACGCGGTCCTCCGCGCCGTCCACACCTTCAATGTCCCCATCTACGGACTACCCACAAAGCACATGGTCGAAGACTGCCAGCGGGTCGGGGTGAAGCTGATCCCCGAGTTCTATACCGACATCGACTACAACGACAAAGGCGAACTCGTGCCAGTAGCCGAGTCAATTCCTGTCACTCCAGATTTAATCAAGGAGCGAATTCACTTGTTCGCAAGCAAAGGACAGGCGAAAACCAAGACGGGAAACTTGGTGGACATACCGGTCGATCGACAGGGATTCAGTGTATGCATTCACTCGGATCTACCAGGTGCAGTCGAAAACGCTGCTATAGCAAGTGAAGCTGTAAAAGCGGAACGGGCAGAGGCTTTCCATGCGTGACAGCGTCAACTTCTGAGTACTTCGCATAGAAATATACACCTGCCTACCTCTTGTCATTGAAGATCATCCGTGGATTCTCCAGCGGGTGCTACGTTTTACTCTCGTGAAGTTGCTCGCTGCTCTTGTATCTTTCCGGTTTACTCTTCGTCACGGAGATAGAAGTTCAGTACGCTGTGGATCTCAATTCTAAGTCGCCATTACTTCTACGATTATCGTACACTTTATAGACCGAGCGCGAAAGGAAACCAGCCAGCACTCACTTCCATTCGCTACAGATACCAGTAAGCGTTATTGTTTTAGCGTTTATATACCTGCCATTACGAAATACTCCTTGACCCAGAGGTACCACTGTAAGTTAGGAAGACACCTGTGGTTTTAGATAGACATCAAAGTGCACATCGGGTTACTTTAGCTAATCCAACTAAACGTATAATCATGCTCTAAAGCCTGCTACACGATCAAAATTTTCAAGACCTTGCCCAAAGAAGCCTGCCCACTTGACGACAGTTAGTCTCAGTAACCCAGAACGAGGAGATAAGTCTCGCACGAAGTGCAACTGCGACGATCTAGAGCCCTCTCTGAATACCACACCCCCTGCACTTTACCCCTTCCAAATCTAGCATCTCACGAAAAGACCACAAAACTGAAAAACATCCCTCGCCTCCCAACGGCTGCAATCGGCAAAGTCGATCTTTGAGCCGCCCAGATGAGGCTAGACAGGCCGAAAATACATGAATCTCGGACGCACGACGTTCTTGGCGTTCGCGGTACAGGGCCGGGATGGTGGGCCTAGTATAGATGTCGCAATCGGAGCGGGCCATCGCGCAAGGTGCGTACAGGGGGAGAACTGGTGAGCTTCCGACATCACACGAAAGAACAATAAGAACGACGCCGCCCCCAACCGCGATAATATGTAAGGAGTAGAATGAATAGGTGGTCGCCTAGCGAGTTTTCGAACCGATTGACTAGCTCCTAGCCAAGCCATCCCGACGACAGACAACGAGGTAGACGAAATACCAGTCGGCAAAATGAGCAGCGACACCTCCGCCACCGCGGCAGCATCGCCGCCGCCGGGAGCCAAGCAGAAGCGCACATGGTACCACACGACGCTCTTCAACGCCTTCGTGATCGGGGGCGTGGGCTTCATCGCGCCGGGCCTCTGGAACGCGATGAGCAACCTGGGCGCGGGCGGGGCGCAGGAGCCGTACCTGGTGAACGCGGCCAACTCGCTCGTCTTCGGCATCATGGGGTTCCTGTGCCTGTTCGGCGCGCCGCTCGCGAACCGCGTCGGCCTCTCGTGGACGCTCTTCCTCGGCGCCGTCGGCTACCCCATCTACAGCGCGGGCTTGTACACCAACAACCGGTACGGCAATGAGTGGTTCGTGCTCGTCGGCGCCGTCGCCTGCGGCTTCAGCGCCGGCCTGTTCTGGGCCAGCGAGGGCGCCATCGCCCTCGGCTACCCCGAGCCCGGCAAGCGCGGCCGCTACCTGAACATCTGGCTGTGGTTCCGCACCGGCGGGCCCCTGGTCGGCGGCGCCATCGTGCTCGCGCTGAACCACGACGCCAACTCCAAGGCCAAGGGCAAGGTCGGGTACCAGACGTACCTCGTCTTCATCGCTCTGCAGTGCATCGCCGCGCCCCTGGCGCTCCTCCTGTCTCCGCCCGAAAAAGTGCAGCGCGCGGACGGATCCAGGGTGGTGATCAAGAGCGAGGCCTCGATGGGCGCCGAGTTCAAGGCGTTGTGGGTGGCCTGCAAGCGCAAGGACATCCTGCTCCTCCTGCCCATCTTCTGGGCGGCCTACTTCAACCAGTACAGCGGCAACTTCCAGTCCTACTACTTCGGCGTGCGCGCGCGCGCCCTGATCGGCTTCGTGGGCAACTTCGGCACGCTGCTATCGTCGCAGCTCATGAGCACGCTGCTCGACTACAAGCGCCTGCCCGTGAAGAAGCGCATCGTGATCGGGTTCTGGTGGGTCGTCGTGTGGCACGTAATCGCCTGGACGTACGGCTGGGTCATCCAGGAGAAGTACACGCGTAACCCGCCGGCATACGACTGGGAGGACAAGGGCTTTGTCGAGGGCTTCTTCGTGCTGATTCTTTGGGACTTCGCACGACAAGCGCTTCAGAATTGGCTTTGTAAGTCTTCTTGGTCTAGTTTCCTACTTGGAGGTCCCGGTGGTGGGTAGAAAGATACTAATCTACGGCAGATTACCTCGTAGCCAACAAGACCGACAACATCTCCGAACTGACGCGATACTCGGGCATATTGAGAGGCCAGGAGAGTTTTGCCCAAGCCGTTACCTACGGCCTGAACACCAAGAACTGGTATGGTGGACGTGTACCACTGGCTGTGAACACGATTCTGCTCTGTAAGTCTGGTAGAACCAAGGCTCTTGACTGTCTCAGACTCCTGACTCAACATTACTCTCAGTTCTTGCAGCATTTCCCACTTGGTTCGTCGTTCGCGACCTCGTTCCAGTTGAGAGCGATACGAAGCCGACTTCGGATAACGAAAGTCATGTGGAGGAGGGCCTCGCCGAGCATCAGATATCGGACACCGGTATTAAAGAGAAGGTCGCCATCGGGAAGGTGAGCGTGGGAGTTGATGCAGCAATGTAGACTATACCCCGGTCGAAAGAACATCTAGGTAGTAAACCATTATATCTATGCCCCTAAAAAGTTTCCGAAAATGTCAGCTGTCTTCAGAGATGTTGTGCATCGCGCCTCTATTCCTAGGACCTTGGTTGTCGAGCCCATGGATGGAATGGGGTCACGAAACAGCGCCAATTGGTACGGCCGATGTCAGAAGGCGTTAAGAATAGACGACGGACCTCACTGTCTTACTAATTCATCGACTTCAACAATTAGATGCCTTCAAAAACCTCACCAGATAGACTATTCATACCTTAGACTAATATTTTCTCACACTGCATTGAAACTGACCATTGCTCTCACCGTTAGGTCGGCGTCATTATATTATTTCATTTCTAAGTATTAGGTATATCGTGGTATCATAATATCCGAGTCGTCTCGTCTATGCAATTAGTCGGTTCTCCTATTACTCCTGTCGCTCCGAGTAGACGTCGTGGGACTCGAGCTTCCACTCGACGAGCCCGAATGCATGAAGCTATCCAAAACCGTAAACTCGTTGACGTAATCAACGCTTCGTTTGCCCGCCCCAACGTGACCGTATCCAAGTTCCTCGTCTAGAGCCTTGCTCTTCTTCATTTCACCAACTTCGACGTACTCGTATTGCCATCGGTAGGTCTTGCCAGGTTGCGGTCTAGGCAACCAGAACTTCTTTACGACGAAGAATATGGAATAGGCGATAATTCCGCCCCCGAGCAGGTCGACGGCATAATGGTGGTTGAGGTACATTGTTGCCCAGCAGATCCAGCAAACGTAAAATATGCACAGGCCTTTGAGCTTCGGGAAGCAATAGCTTATGAAGAGAGCTTCGAGAATCGCGTCGGCGGCGTGAAGACTCGGGAAGGCGCCAAAGGGTACTGGGGCCGTAGTAAAACTGGTCGTATACATGTCGACGCCAAAGAGCGCATCGATGCGCGCTAGACCGGCCGGGGAGCCCTGCATTCCGTACTTCGCCGGTTCAAGACCATGCAGTCTCTCGTACCACGGTGGGGTACACGGGAAGAAGAGCTGTATCGATACGCCCAAAGTACTCATCCAACCAAAGCTCTTCGCGAACATGGGCACAGTTCCCGGGGCCGCGAAAATGAACATGATGGCGGAGCATACGGCAGGAAGACCGAAGTGGCCAATCCCATCTAGAGAACCCAAGTTAGCTTTGATGCCTCTCTGGTTGCATTCTGATTGAAGAGACGGCTTCGGAGACTGGATTTCACGTGTGTAACGGCACTGGGCGGGATCGAATCCTAAGAAAATGGGGTTGTCTTACATGGAAACCAAGCGAACACGTCAAGGACGGGATTCGTCCATTTCGCGAAAGTGCTCGAGAAGTTGGTTCCGTATAGAATATCTTCTAACGCTGGAAGGACCTTTACAAAAATATCTGGGCGAATATCGTAAGGGATAAATCTATACCAATGAAGTCAGTAACATTGCCCGATTTGCCAAGTTCCGTGATTGTGCAGCAGTGTGATTGGAGCGCCCGGAGAGGCTCATCGGATGCTCGGAAGATGCTTACCTGCTCGAGAAGAAATATAGAAGATAAGTCCATATGGGCCAGGACGGGAGGAAGAATTGTCTTGTTATGGGCATCAAGAGAAGCAGAAGGTATCCCAAGCCCGCAGCCGTCTTGATGATGGGCGCAGACGGCTCAATGATCCATATCGAGAAGATACACAATCCGGCCAGGACCACATGCTGCACATCGAAAACACTCCATCTCCTCGTTCTCAACAGCTCGAAGGTATCTGTGATTTTGAAGGATGTTTGCAAAGCGGCGACACTTCTTGTCGGACCAGGTTCGCGCATTTGTTTCGTCGAATGTCCGGACTTTCTGAACATTCGAGGTAAGTTGTAACGGCCTGGGATCTTGTCGATTTTGGATGGGCTCAACCTCTCACGCCATCCCAGAGGGATTTGTGTCTCGGTTTCGACGACTGTGTTTGTCTGCTGCATCGGATCCCTCGTGGAATGCCAAGCAAATCGTTTTTATTCTGTGCTGCCTGTCTCTCTCCCAAACAATACGAGTGGTTCGTCCGCGGTGGGGGGAGCTTTTGACCCGGCTCTGAGTTGTCGTACCAAGCTTAGCACGGAGTAACCAGGGCGGGTGGGTTGGCTAGGAATGCTTGGTCAGTGTGTTGGCCTCCGGGATGCCAGTCAGTAAGATGCTGAGGTCGAGGGGAGTCGTCGGCTTGTGGTGAAGAATCACATACGGCATGCGATTCCTGGATCATGCGACCGGAATGCGGAAGGACGAGGAAAGGGCAGGTACATGATCTTTAATAATAAAGAAAGCCGTCGGCGGGCGCCAGGGCTTTGTCGCTGCAGTACATAACAACTCAAAGTGTCCGGATATAACGGGGACAGGGATCAGGGCGTCCGCAAAGGCAGGGCTCGGCTGATTGGCAGATTTGTCTCTGCGGTCATGGATTTTGCTCCAGAGTGGATTATGAGTAATGGATTGAATGGGGAATATTTTTTTTCATCTTGGGCCTTGGACCTTATGACAGGCCATTGACGGGGGCCTACATGTACCTAAGATACGCCTAAGCGGGGCCAATTCCGACTTTGTGCATACCGTTGGTACATCTACCGATCGTGGTCGCCCATGTACAGTACATCTCATGACCAAACTTGAACCAACAGTTCGATTTGCCTCTCACTCGTTCCATTGGTGTGTGTGGCTGCCAAGTACAGTACAGTTGAAACCCGGTTTGCTGCAAGCGCCATACCGCAACCTTAAATTCGAAAATGACCCGGGATTGGGCGGGATTGGAAGGGCCTCTTCGACTTTTGTTAGCGCTGCCAGCCGAATACGCGGAAAATGCGAAGGCCATTCAAGGGTCCCTCTTCGCAACATCACACCATTAGCCAGTTCCGGTTTTGTACTGTACATGCTGCATGCACTCTCGAGCCTCCTTCATTGCAAATTCACTACCGACGGGTACCGGCATGGGCCTTGTCCGAAAGCATTTCTCGTTGGTTACTCGACTGTCTCGCCGTATCGCTAATTGTTCAAGAACAAACCTCTGTTACGGGATACGTGAATGTTGGTCAGGCAGTGGGCGGGCCGTTATAATCCCCTCAATTCCAGCCTGCAGATATGTAAAAGTCCCAGGTATCTCCAGGGTCCTCCTCAGCTCAGGGTTGTGAGTTAAGCCCAACGCTCCGCCTGTCCACTTCGGTGGAATGTAGATTGCGGCCTTAAGACCCTTAACACCTGGTATTTCAAGCTTGGTCATCCTCTAGAATGGATTACTATGTATGATTACTAGTGTCCTTCACAAATTCATAACAAGGGTGCCGAGGCAACGAGGTTCTTCTCATTTAGAGTGTCCACAGTCTCTAATAAATGTTAGTGTGGGTGGGTGACACATCATCGGCCGCTTTCTAACGGAAGTCCCGATTCTACGGCATATGAGCCTGATCATTACCAGAGTGCCGGTAACTCTTATGAGATCCCATTGCTATGTAAGTGAGATTATCCTGTCAGGTTTCCAGTAAACGCTAGAGGAAGCCAATGAGCCACCTTGATATAGTTGTAAGCATACTACTATGTAGTTGAAGTACTCGTTCGCAAAACCAGTCCACGTTGATGATTCCAACCCGGAGAATCCTTTGGAAGCTTGCTGTTGAATTGAATCAGTCAGCACCACGAATCAAAGCCGGGCCCATCGGATGGGGCGGCACCGGGCGGGCATAAGGACTGATCAGTGGCACGTGCATAACTTCCCAAAGTACAGTACTTGGCACAATTGCAAGGTTTCATGGCACGATAGAGCGAGGTACGAAGTGCGAAGTACAGTACGAAAGCTTCGCAACACCAATATGCGCGCTTGTGCAACGAACTACGATGCAAGCATCCCTTGGCATTGGGACGTTGGAACAAGGGCCTACGTTTCTTGGCAGCCTTGGCCCAACTCCACTTGGCACTTTTTCTCGAGGTCACAGAGCCGCTCGTCTCATCCTCTTCACGCGTATAATATGAATGACCAATTTGTCATGTTGCTGCTCTTAATATCCGAAATGGAGAATGGATGCATGCTGGTTATGTAAGACAATCTGCGCCAAATGTTTGTTATGGAAGTGCCGTGTGCGCGTGTGTCCGCCTGTGTCTATCCATTTTGGTATACGTAGTACGCAGTTTGATAAGCAAGCATACATTAACTTACCTAGGTAGGTTGGATGGATGGATTTTGATATGCATCTATGTGCGCCTAACCAAACAGGAAGAGCAAGTGGGAGCATATCTGAAATGTGTACACACTTACATATGCGTAACCGCGAAGGTGGGAGTAATGTACCTTTTGTGAAACATTAACAGTAACAAGATCGCGTGCGCAAACTTCAAATTGAGAAAGAAAATGGAGTTATATGAGAGGGAAGTGGGTATAAGCCGACCTCCGCTCTAACCGGTCTCCGCTCATTGTCCGATTCACCGATTCTAAAGGCAACGGGCAGGTGAGTGCTCACCTAAAGCAGCTTGGGCAGAAATCATTGGACCGACCGTCCGAGGGTGTCGGGGTTCGGAGTTCACCATTTAGCAGAATTCCTACCGAGTTATACACATGTTAGATCGTGCGATATTTTTTTCTTTTTTCCCCGTAGAAAAGCCCATTCGAGTCTCGACTCTATAGTTGCATTCTAGACTGGAATATCGATGGAGCAACAGAGCAGCAGAGTGGCACCACGTGAAGATTTGCCCAGAATGCTCCATAGCATGTCAGTACTCACTCACCCCGCGAATTGCCGGCCCACCGCAGTTTGATAAGATATCGCCAACAACACACTGAAGCCATGCGCTTCGCTCCACTGTCCGAAGATCTCGATTGCCCATTTGCGAAATACGATCACGCGACATCTCGATTCCTATGCTAGTCGGTCTCATAATATGCAGCTGGTATAACTTCTACCGCGCTTAAGAAACCTCGAATAGTGGCTGGCAATTTTCTTCACCACAACCCTGAAAATATCACAGCGCTAGATGTTACGCAGTCGGATGTTTGGCCGTCTGCCTTCCGGTCTACCTTGGGTAAAGCAAGGCAAGGAGAGCTTAACGTACACGTAGTACAGACATTGGATGTGAAGTGAAGCCTACCGTCTTTTCTGCGCTTGTGCCGCTCTTCAGTGGCGTACAAGGAGAGGAGGGCCATACAGCCATTCTCGGATACTTATCTGGAACGCCCTCTACGGACGGATGTACTGTACACGCCTGTAGGCTGACATGTTACATAGGCCTCGGCACTTGCATATCAAGATGCATTCTTTTTCTTTTTCCTTCGCTCAGTCTCAGCAGTGGCCGCTAGTGGGTGAACTAGATCTGCCTCGCCAATGGATCGTTAGCTAAGATCCCATGACGTCTACGTACATGAAGTGATTAAGATCTATCTACATAGCCCGGTGTGCCGGTGTTCATCTTACTTTATTTCGAGAGGTTCATCTTGCTCTGCTTGGCAGCTTGGCAGAGAGGGAAAAGTCGACGAGATTAAGAAGTGAAAATAAAAGTCGAGGCTGGGATGCCGATGCGGGAATCCTACGCTACCCAGACAGCTTCATCAAGTGCAAGATCACCACCATGCCTGTTGGACATCCCATGACTCTCGGCCAAAAGAAGCTCCATCTGAGGCGTATCTTGCAGATCCATCGATGGATGTGCCTCATTGCTGTATTACCTAACTCTGGCCCGACTACCTACCTCTTAACCACTCACCTACCGAGTTGACTACATATGAAGTGTAGGTGAAGGGGCCCCCCGTCCTATCATCATTACTCTGGTGGGCTAGCTACATAATCAACGTCGTAGGACAGCTACCATATGCATGTGCATTGCAGTTAGGCGGATTCGCAGCTTTCCATTCGCGACTGTCCCATTTACCGGCTCGCATTAGACCACGGGTCGCTAATGTAAGTTGGGATTGTTGTGTGCCAGTGGGGGCGCGACCTATTCACTCTGGCGGTCAGATAGACACAATCTAGGTTATATGATTTAGGGAAAGGTGGCTTTGCCCGTGTAGCCTTGTGACATAGGAGGCATGGATGCATGGAATCTCCATCGGAAGGAAGTTCTAACCGTGGGCCTAGCAGTAGCGTAGCTCGCGGTACCGAGTAATGAGCGCCTCTTCTCGTCCGCATTCGTCTTGCGATGGGTTACATAGAATGAGGTAGATATAGAACCTGTCATATGTCCAATATCTCACAACGCCATCTTGTCTCAGTCTACTGCCAAAGGGATGGTAAAACAAGCAAGTCAGTCGTTAGTGTAATGAGATCTACATCGCGAGCCGTACGTATTCACATGGAATCTAGGTCATATCAATTAACCTATAATCGTTTCTATCTTCGCAATATCTTGACTATCGCTAGCTGCTCATAATGAGATTCCGCTTGTCCCCCACCAAGAAATGCGAATGCAAGCCGCTATCCTTCCCGTTCATATATGTACTGTAAATCCGTCTCGTCTCGTCTCATCGTAAAGCTGGAACTACTTTCGGCTCCCTATTTGCTCGCCCCTGCTAGATGCATTCTAAATAATATCGTTCTCATTTCTCGTCCCCTGGCATGACACAGCTGCTATTACCTTCGCGGCTGACTCGCGGTCCAGAGCCCTTTCGACGTCTCAACGACACGGTTCGCGGCCGCGCCCGGCCTCAAGCTTGCAGGTACCCCAGACGTAGGGCCCATTCCGCCCATCTCCACGTCCCCGTTATTATTACTAGAATAGCCCGAGTCGCCCTTCGCTGCGTCGACCTTAAGCGGCGGCGCGCCCCGCCCTGGCTCCGCTGAGCGGATGCCATCCATCAGATGAGCCTGCGCCTGACCCTCGCGAAGTTTGTTGATGGCTCGTACTGTGTCGATGGCTGCATGCAGCGTCTTTCGCGCGTTGAAGTTCTTCTTGACTGTCGGCAGGAGATTCTGGCCTCTATCACCGTCGCCGCCCAAGCTGTAGTCGGCGATGAAGGCATGTGATAGTGCCTCGTGTGCTGTCATGCGCTTGTTGGGGTCGACTGTCAGGCACCTGCGGATGAAATCCTTCGCGTGGTCGCTAACACCGCGCCAGTATTCCGCCGGCTGGAAGCTGTAGTCGGCGTTGAGAATCGCCTGCATTTCCTCGAAGTCGGTGTCGCGGTCGAACGGTGTGTACCCGCATAGCAAGAAGTATGTGATGACTCCCATTGCCCATATGTCAACTGGCTTCCCGTGGCCCGTCTTCTTGAAGATTTCCGGCGCCATGTATCCAGGGGTGCCGCAGGTTGTCGTTAAGACATGGAATTGTTCCTCGTCCATTATACGCGACAGACCAAAGTCGGCAATCAGGAGGTCGGCATTGTCTTCAGGCGTCCGAAAGAGTAAGTTCTCCGGTTTGAGGTCGCGATGCACAATGCCGTGATCGTGGAGGTATGCAACAGCGGAGAGAGTGGCACGAATCAGATCGGCAGCGTCAGATTCGTAGTATGATCCTTTGCGACAGATCCGATCAAAGAGCTCGCCGCCGAGCGCAAGGTCAGTTACGAGGTAGAGGTTGTTCATTGTCTCGAAATAGTCGACCAGGGTGAGGATGTTTTGGTGTCCCATCGAGACTTTCTTAAGAACGGCGATCTCATTTCGCACCTAGATTAGTAGATCACACGGTTAGCCACATGTGCCGGCCTAGGACTACACATAAAAGCCTAGATATACTTGAAGGGTCCCATACCATATGTTCTCTACCTGCCATGAGCCTCTTGTTAATCACTTTTGCAGCATAGTAGCGACCCGTGTCGATGTGAACACACTCCTTCACGACCGAGTATGAGCCAGCTCCTAATGTCTTGCCAACTTTGTACCTGCATGGCTGTATCTGAGGGTTCGGACGAGGCGAGCCGTTGCTCGGAACACTCGCAGTAGCAGCCATGGTGAACAAAGCCGAGATTCGGGCTCGCTGAGGCGGCGGCTGGAATGGCTAGCGAAAAGGACTAATAAGATGGCAAAAGAGGCGAAGACGTCGCGCAATAGCCAATTACTTGCTTGGGTGGAATAAGATTGAGCTCGTACGCAGAAGAGAGGGGTTCAACATTCGTTATATTATGGTCAGGGGTCGTCGTCGCTCATTTATAGATCATTCCCACATATTTAAGCAGCAAACGATTGAAAGGATATATCTTCATGGAATAAATGGCAGACAATGCGGTAGATCGAGTTCAAGACAAAGTGGGTGTTTGTGCGAGACTTGACAGTACAACAATATAGTCGGGTGGTATAATAGGGGGGTAGATCGAAGATGTACGATCGGGTATGGCGCAGCGGGGTCAGCCTTGTGGGGTGTATGCTACGGGCTTAATCCAAAGATCAATGCGCGCGTCTAACGGCTCCTGACAGAAACGAACGAGTTGGCGAAGCTCGAGATGCTGGACAAGTCGTTCAAGTTGACAGATGTTGCGTTTTGCGAAAAAGCGAAGGAAGCTGAGACGATCAAACGGAAAAAGATGAGCCGCTAGGATTCAGCTGCTAACCGCTAGTGTACTTATGTACTCCACCCTTGAACCCGACTCGGGGCTGCCCCTCATTCAACTTCTTAGTCAGCTTCAAATTCAATTGACAGCCCGCGATGCCATGGCGGGGAAGGGTTTTATGCAATACAAACATGAACCCGATATAGGACGGGTACCTATCTAGTCTTATAATGCCGTCCTTTGTTTCCTCGGACATGTTCGCGATCCCTTCTCTCTGAAAGGTAAAACGGTGCGTTTAAACCCAAGCACATATAGAATTATCGAATCATAAAGTAGCTCCACTCTCTACAATCACTTCTTTTACCTGCCTTCAAACAATTGGTACATAGCAACTCTTCGTCCGTCCGTATATATCTCGGCTGTTTACTTGGATTGATACCTCCTTATTACCTCCGTTTACAAGTTCAGAGCAGCTTAGCTCATATTCAACCTTTAAGCCATTTATATCATTTAATTGATGGTGTGTCCCATGGTAGTAGTAAATCACTAGTAGAAAAAGATGGCGTCGTAAGTGGAAGAGATGTGGTTAAAGGAGACTATAGCTCTATTCTTCACGACCCTTTCCTTTCCGGGACGCCTTCTTGGAACTCTGTTTCTTCTTCGACCTCAACCTACTCTCCCGTGATGATTTCTCTCTAGTACCGTGTTCGTCAGTTAGACCTCCTCGTGGTTAAATAATGGACAAGGTACAAATAGAAATGCAGTGTGACGCATTGGGAAACGAACTTACAAGGCTTCGTATTTCTTTATCTTCTCGACGCTAGTTTCTCCAGGCACTTTTTCTTTATAAATCCTCTGTAGCTCTTCAACTAACTTGAGGCGATTCTCATTCGTATTCGCGGATCTGTTACGCTGGGTTTGCGCTTGGATCGATATAGAGTCACTCCCTTTGGAATAGTATCTAGAAGACCGCAATGCCGAACGCAGCAGTTTCGGCAGGCTCCTTGACAACTCCTCCACAGTCCACACTGTTGTCGCTTTGCTCTCAGTCCTAGCACCCGATTAGATTCATATTCAAGCCCATGTAATGGTGAGAAGACTTACTTGTTCACATGTTGTCCCCCAGGCCCACTGGATCTCGAATAGCTAGTTTGGCCCTTTGGTAAGCTATCCTGGTTGAAAGAACTGTGCCACTTTCTCGCTTCCGCAAGATCGTCCTCCTCAAACGCGGCCTCAAACGCGCGATACTGTACAGATCGTACAAGCCATCTTGGTGTACCAAGGTGTCCGGAGACGAAATAGGCGTTAGATCTAACGGGGAGAGCTAGAACTCGTAGCATACAGGTAAAATGAGGGCCTCTTGAAATCCCGGTATTTAACCATGACATCCTAGAATCTAATCTGAGCTGAGTCGAAGGAATAAGTATCAAGCCCAGACTAGAATGAATTCGAAGGCTTCCGACATAATGGATTATTCTGCTTTGTTCCACGGTCTTTGTATGTAGATGTAGTTATGTACTTGTTGCTTTGAATAGAACATTGGAACATGAAGATCGAACGGACAGGTAAAACATGCCTGTAGGTACTTCCGTCTATTGCGTTAAATTCATATCGAGACCGAAGAATCCACATGCAGTTTGGGTGTTGAAGTGCGACAACTCGGCTAAGCCCTTATCGCTGTGCCTCTATGCCGTTTAGACCGATATATCTCATTCATATTGCCTATACTCCTATCTCTTTCTCTATCGCTTTTAGTAGCTCACGCACGGTCCATCTCTGCCCTGGCGCTAGATACATAGGGACATACACATAATTCAGTGGAGAACTGATTGCAGCAGTTCATTTCTGTTTGCTAACAGGACAATTCCCTTCTCTTAAAATTTCCTGCCCCAGCCTTGCCTCTTGCCTTTCGCAAAGCCTCAACTCACCCTCCTGGGCTCTCCATCTACAAAGCACACTCACACACAATCTGGAGCATCCTACCCAATCATACGCCATTGTGTGTATTTTTTTTTTTACTCAACCACTCGTTTCTTGAACACCGGCTTTGGTTTGCGACCATCCATTTTTGCCCAGGTTTTTGACAAGTGCAGCTCACAGTTCGCCATCAGCACATCCCTCCTTGTCTTCCCACCACCACCCTCACCCTCCCATCCACATCCAGCTGTCGTGACTTGTCTACGTTGATGGCCCAAGCTCGCGCGGGTAGACCTATCCTCAGTCAACATCAAGGCCCAGCTTTCCGCTTTCAGCATACACTGCTCCTAGCCTTCAATCCTCAACTTTCGCCGCAACACCGAAGTTGCCAAGTACATACCACTACTTACTCAAAGTGAACGCCCCTTAGATTATTGAGCTTGTCGCCTCATGCTCCCTGAATGACGGAAAGTTCACCCGAAGTCCTGGCAACCGCCAACCTGACTCCAATCTCACCAGCACCACTCCATCCATCCTCGCCTATAGTAGTCCCGTCTCTGCAGGACCAGGCGGACACATTGTACGGGATGTCGCTTTCCAACGGCGGATCGTATCACACTGCTCCGACAACTGCTATGGATCAACCCGGCAATCCAGCAAATCACAATGGCATAACCGGCACCAGCAATCAGGATGGTACTCATGGCGCCAATGTCGGTAATTCGAATCAGCTCAGTGTCGGCAATGTCGAAGGTGGCGATGATGATGGTAGCATTGGAGGACAAGAAGCCAACAATGAACCCCAACAAAATGTCAAAGATATTTCTGATACGTCTAAATCCCAGACAAGTCACTCTGAAGTCGCCATCTCTTCACATGACGTTTCTCCTTCAGTTCCTTCCTCTGAGAATGTGTACCAACCCGTTCCAAAGTCGAATCCAACTGAGGCTCAAGAATCCCAAGAGCTGCAACAGCCACCCAAGCCACAAGAACAGGCTATAGTTCCCGTGAAGGACGACCCCGATGCAGCTCAGCGACCTACAGAATCGTCTGCTGAGAAGAGTGATCCATCAAGTGCCACTAATGAATACGTTGACATCCAAAGCCTTGTGGATAAGATTATAGGAAATTCCTCCACCAGTCATGATGCCAGCAGTTCCATTAGCAGCTCTGTCTCTCTGCCGCCCAGGCCTCCCGTCCCGGAGCAGCCTCCCCAGGCGGGTCTTAGCCATCAGCCGGCCCAGCCGGCCCAGCCGCCCCATTCCACGGCGGCGCCCTCCACTCTGCCTCCGCCCCCTGGCACTTATCCCACTGGGGCTCCTGGAACGGTACTAGATAGTTACTTACCGCCGCCCCCAGCAGCGATGCCAAATCCATTGCCATCTTCGGCGGCAGCATTTGACCCCAGCTATCACCAAGTTGGTGGTCAGTCACAAATTTGGGAGGCCTTCCTCTCAGAGGAACGGCGTTACGTCTCGGACGCAAAGTGGGATCGTTTCCCCGAAGGATCTCGACTCTTCATTGGTACGTCTCTGAACGCTTGGTGTTCCTGATTGCTAACAGTTTCCAAGGCAATCTGTCTAGTGACCGAGTGTCAAAGAGGGAAGTCTTTGACATCTTCTCTAAGTATGGCCGTTTAGCACAGATCTCTCTCAAGCAAGCCTATGGGTTCGTGCAGTACCATACCCTAGCCGAAGGTCAAGCCGCCATGGACCACCTGCAAGGCATAGAAGTCAAAGGACGCAAGATTCGTGAGTAACGCTGTTCGTCACAGATTTGCTGTATGCTAACAAATCGTGGATCTCGAATTTTCCCGCACCCAGAAAAAGGATGGGGACGGAGAGAAGCGGGGAAACAGAGGCAAGAGAGACAACGACCGACACGATGGCGCCCGCGGTCGACGCGATGATTATCGCCCTGGTCGACAACCCTCTCCTCGCCGAGGAGGAAGTCACCGACAGCCTGCGTACGATGGTAGTCGTGGATATCATGACGACTACAGTGCCCGCGCTCGTTCGCGATCTCCTGGCTATGGAAGACGTGACTCGGGTCACTACCGACATCGGAGTCCTAGCCCGTACCGACATCAACCGCCTGAGACGGACCTTGGTATCCCCCGCCGCTACGGAGCGGATATTCCTGATGTGCAGTTTCTACTACTTCAAGAGGTCGAAAGAGAGTTTGTAAGTTGGCTCGAACGTGCCTTTGTCGGACAAGGCTTGAAGGTGCAGGTTATGTTCTTGCATCCGCATTTCCCTCGGGAGGCTGTCATCCAGCGCCAAGTCATGGAAGGCGTCCATGCCGTCGTCGAGCTCGATCTCCGAGCGCAACAAACCGGCACTATCTCACTCCAGGTGTTCAATCGCTCTGGAGGACACGGTAGCGTTCGATTCGACCAGTATCAAGATCTTAACCCGACTATTGCCGCGCAGCTGGTCAGTCGCGCCAAGTCCCAAGCCCAGCCGTTGCCTCCTTATGGTGGACACCCTCAGTACCCCCAGGCTCCGCCCGTCTATCTGCCCCCTTCGTATCCCAGCCAAGGATACGCGACTACCAATCCTCCTATGCCGCGTGGAGGCACAGGCGCTCCATTAGACAACGCAACGCTGCAGATGATACTTGGAAGCTTACCCAGCCACCAGGGAGCTTCTCAGGGCTATGGAGGAGCCCGCCCCCCGAATGTTGGCGGACCAAACCAGCCAAGCAACGCAGGTTATTTGCCCGGTCCTACCAACAGCACTCCTAGCGCTCCTCCCCCTGGCGATCCTTCCCGGCAGGTTCAGGACATCATGGCGACTCTCTCGCGATTCCGACAGTGAGCCAGCTGCTCCTGTACATAGTTCGGAACTCGACTCTAGGGCAATGGATTTTGGCCCTATATACTTTGGACCCCGCGCACCTGTTCCCATGGATAGAGGTATATTCATTGGGCTCGAAGGATTGGTGTGTTACTACTGCTGCGAACTCGTCCGTAAAGGACCTGTTAGCTTTTGGTTCTCCTGTCACAAGAGAACCCTGATAATCACGAGACGCCTCAGAGCTGTGAGAAATGCGTGATAGTTGTGAGACCATGCCTGACCGTCGTGGAAACGTTTGCTCATCACGGAAAACGGTTGATAATGGCGAGAAAAGTTCGCATAGCTGTAACATAGGTTTGGTAGCCATGGTAACTGGCTAGCTAGATCAATATCACGCGCTTGTGCATTTCATGATGGTGGTTCTTGCTGAATTGGGCTTTTGCCTTATACTGTACAATGCCTTTTGGTGAGCTAAGTTTTGTCTGAACATCCGAACCATTTTGCCTACCAGTGCCTCTTCTAGCCATGGTACCATTCGCGCCGTAGAGGTCTACCTAGGGATATCCATACACATGCAACAGAAATGGCTAGAGCACCAATCAGCCAGCCAGCCAGCCGGGGAAGGTTGTTTAAACCTACAAGTGGATAGAGTAGAGGCACCTAATCCTTCATAATTTCCTATCCAGTCCAAGCAGCAGCGCCCTAACCTTGTCCTCGCCTTCCTTCTGAGCGGCCTCCTTCGAAGCAGCATCGCCTCCACGACTCTCGGGCGCCGTCTTGCGTATCCACTCCTCCAACCGACGTCTCAATTCATCGACCGGCTTGCCCAGGACATCAATCCCGCGGTCCTCGCACGCAAGCACAACCTCATCATCCACAAGCGCGCCCACACCACCACCCTCGCGAATCATAGCATCGTCAGCCGCAATGCGCTGCACGGCGCGCCGAGCCAGGATCCCAGCGAACGGCCCGTCCAGGCCGATCTTATCCCACACCGAGCTCGTCAACCCTAGCGTTCGGCATATGTGCCCACTAGCGACGCTGTCGCGCGCCGCCGGGTCGTCGGGGGTTAGCTGGTGCTGCAAGGCGCGGAAGCTGGCGGCGCGGCGCGCCTCGGAGGAGCGGCGGAGCGCGTCGCTCTGCTTGGGGATGCGGCAGGTGTACGGCGTCAGGCGCGGGAAGGCGACGACGACGAGCGGCGTGAACTCGCCGCACACGAGCACCAGCAGCCCGAAGACGGGCAGGCGCGAGAGGTCGTGGCGCACGCGGGCGCGGAGCAGGACGTCGGAGCGCGTGGGGAAGGTGGCCGCGTTCATGGAGGGCGCGGGCTCCGCGGCGGGGGAGCGCGAGAGCAGGCGGCGGTTCACGAAGATGGCGTAGAGCCCGGTCTTGTAGAAGTTCATGTAGGCCTTGCCTAGCTTGAGCAGGTGGCTCGCGACTGAGGACTGCGGGTCCCGCGTCGGGAGCTCGAGGGGAGGGGGCCGTGTCGAGGCGGGTGGGTTGAGGGTCGTGGAGGGAGAGAGGGGGCTGGACGGGCGCTCGGAGGAGACTAGCTCTGAGACTGATTTGGGGGGTTCTTTTGTCTGCGATGCTGTCGAGGCGGCTCGTCGCGATGCTGCTCTTGAGGAACCTAGTTGCTTCGGCGAGCTGCGGTTCGCGAAGAGAGGCGCCAACGCGTACGACCCGGATCCATGGCGGAGGAATGTAGAGTGGCCGCGCGCGATGCGCAGCCCGGTGCTGAGGCTCATGGAGAGGCAATGGTGTTGTAAGCCTGCCAGCTTGTCTCTGAGCCACGGCCGAAGTATCGAGATGTTGAACGGCGACGTTTGGGAAAAGCTGGGAAACCATTCAATTGGCTGCGGTTACGTCAGTTCGATTGGCTGTGGCATTATCGATAAGTAAAGCGGGACCGTTTCCATACTGGTTCCGCCCAGCCCCTAACGGACGTCAGCGAAAGTGGTCCATGTGCGTATGATACTGTGTAAACTGTACACGAAACGGCATCGTAAGTCACAGTATTACTCGCACATGGGGCACTTTCGCTGACTTCCTGCCCCTTTTCGTCCTTGAGTCGCGTATGATACTGCCTTGGCCATGAATAGGGAATTGGTTGACTCCCTTTCTCACTTTGTAGGGTAGAAAACCACAAGGTCCTTGTTGGAACCTTTCAGTCTATACTTGTTATTGAACAAGCAATGGAACCTCTAATACGTGCTATAGCTGTCACAGAAACAGTTGAAGGGGTGAAAGATGTAATGTGTTAAAAATAAGGCAGGTATCTCTATGGATGTGATATGCTTATTACTACAAGAGACGTAAAGGCATGGATCTAGTAAGATGCTACGGTGAAGTTGGCTTCGTGGATTCACTTTGGCTGTCAGGGATCTGAGACAGCAGGTCAAAGAGCGCCTCACCACATGTACGGACGGCTCCTCCCCTAGATAGGTTCATAGGTCCTTGCAGAACAACGTTGCTTTTCCCTCCCTGCTTGGTCGGCCTTGTGACATTGGCTTCGTCGTCGTCCTTCATCTCATTGTGTAAGCCACAAAATACATCTAAACCTCCCGAACTTGCGGCTTTACAACAGAATATGTTGCTACAATATTACGAACTTAGCTTGTTCCTGAGTTGAAGACTCAAATGCTATGTATATCGTAGAGTATGCCCGGATAACACCTGTTTGTCATATTGGAAACCACTCCGTATCCATGATAGGAGGCCAAGTACTTCCCTTGGATCCTTCCGAAGGAGTCAGGCATGTGTCATCCCCGGTAGATATTTGTATCTAAAAGACGTATAGAAGACGTTTTCCTCCATGTAAATGCCTGAGGGGGTGCTGAGGGGCATAACGTGGCAGCAACGGGAAGAATACAGTCATTCTCCACTAGCTTTGGAGGTCTTGCCAAATAGAATACCTTGGGTGCATGGACTGCGTATACTACGATGTCTACGGCCTCAGCTTCTTGTTTGTAGTTAAAGCTGAACAGCAAATTTCTTGGGCACACTTTCTCACCTTTTTCTACCTCACACGATTCAGCTTGCCCATTGAGCACTTTGATCGTCCGCACAAAGGTACAATGCCCTCACCCTTGATGTGTTAGACCCTACACTCATCATTTAGAGTCTCTATTCACAAGTTTATTAGGATTTAGTTCACTGTTCGTCGTCACCTCGACGCCTACGACGAACATGTTTTTCAGAAGACGAAACGACCCGAACGCCTGGGCCGGCCACATCTGGGTGAGCTTCAAAGAGCTCATGCTGGAGGTCAAGGAACAGCTCATCCAAGAGGGACGGATCCACCTGCTCGACGACGTCTTAAAGAGGGAGTTCTACTCCCTCATTTACGGACGCGATTCCGTAAGCAGCAATTTTCCGATCGAGATCTTCTGCTGGAAGCTCTTCCGCTCAGTTCGCAACTACTTCAGTATGTCCCCCAACCCACCTACTCGGTAACTCCATCGACTGATAATATGTGTGTCAGGTCCCGGTATCATTCCGGACGACTACACCCCCGAGGAAGTCTTGGGAGTGAATGAGATGCCAGTCAATGCAGCGGACTGGTTCACAAAGTGCGATCGCATCGAATCCATGACCGCTCAAGAACTCATCGAATACATATCCTTTATCGGTAAGGGACAGTCCGAAGCGAATTCCTGCAAGGCTACTGTGGACGTGGAACTCCGACTGATGAAGAAGCAGAGACTACCTTGTACGCCATGTTGGAGATGCAAGGTTTGATTCGTAGACTCCAGACGGAAGTGGTAACAGATGATCAAGAAGCCTCCAACCTGTTACCCGCTCTCTCTCGTATCCACGCTGCTTGGAGAACCTTATTACACTCGGGTGATACCAGCGACCTCACTCCCTTTCCGCTCTCCTCGGTGCCAGGCATGGTACGCAAAGTGGTTGTATATTACTCGGCGGCTATTCCGCTATAGTATCTCAACGGGTACTTTCGTGGACGTCCACAGAGAACCGAGAATAGCAGCTGAGAATTCTAGTGGCGACGGCTGGGTTGTGGAGGACATAGTTGGAGGAGGAAAGACGGGTATATCCCGATGGACGTGGGCCTGGCTGGCGGACTCGAGCCCGTTGAAAAATAAGTTGAGCAGCCTGCTTGTGAGGGCCAATATGTGCCACTCATGCGGTGATATGGAGTGCCCGGGCGGTAGCTTGGTGTCAGTCCGTAGATAGGCAGACTTCGAGCAAATAGACAAGGCTAATTTATAAATCTGTTCCTGCCCTCGTGCAAGCACTGATGCCGACATAGTCCGACATCAGCCACATATATAATTCCTTGTCAATAGTGATGCTTAGATAAATGGCCAATGTCAAGCTGCTAGTACCAGATGCAGCAGCGCTGCGGAAGACAGGTCATAGCTATGGTTACGCCCCGTCCAACAGTCGATGACGGCTTTGTTTGCTTGCCACGGATGGCAACTGGTAGCTGTGAGAATGTCAGGAAGCTGACGCGCCGGGCGACATCGGTCGAGGGGCCCAAGGGGTCGGGTCCAGGACAGCCAGGACCAAGACTAAACCCATTATGGATGTTTATGTACGGCCGCCCTTGGATAGATGGTTTAGAGCTCCTCGCCAAATAACGTCATTGGTACCCCTGTGCTAGGCCGGCCACGCGACAGATTAATTAAGCGTGGATGAGGGCCTATTCATGGACTTTGTGCGCCTGAAGTACGTCTCACTAGTTACACTGCCTATGATGTAAAGGATACAGAATAATGATTCTCAGGTCGTGATAATGGGACAAATTGGTGGTTTCTGCTAGCCGTTCTGCTTAGTATAGCTGCTTCCGTAAAGTTTGCCATCTCTGTAGCATATGGGAAGGCAAGGACAGTTTCACGACCTACAGCATAAAAAGGTAGTTGTGGCGCCTGACCGGACAGCTCCCTAGAGGATATAGATTGTCGAGCGATAGCTTCGGGTTGGTTCTCGCTCAGACTTTGACCTGGGCGGTTCCTACAGGAGAGCAGACTGAGGCGCTAGCTTGAAAGGGGGCTTTAACATGTCTAATTTACAAGTTGGCTCTCCGGTAATATAGAACTGGGATAAAAACCTATTATAGTAGTTGATTGCACTATAATGAATACATGCCATATGATTATCCAAATTCACTCGCCACTGCTTCGAGCAGAAAGAGTACCTGCGTCGTGATGGTCATGTGCCATTGTTAACCCGCTAGCTCCGACCTAGATAATCTTCTGGTGATACGAATATCGGGATGGATGCGTGTACTAGTGGTCATGTTATGAGCTATCCTCGAATCGGCTTTCGACGCAGTGCTGACGCCATTTATAGCCACGGCTTTCTTTCCTTTCCGTGCCTCGGATGTGTCTATTGTGAGACTTTGACAAAGCTTAGCGACTGTTTGCATTGATATGATGACCAAACGAGCCATCGTACGAACCTCTGCTTCCTCAGGTCTTCCGAAGAAACTGTGTGGATAATCTGGAAAAGTGATCTATCTCTTTCTTTGTTAGGGGCAATGCTCAGCGATGTTTGGACTTTCGTGCTTCGATATTCCCTTCTCGAACAACGTTGTATTCCAGTATTAGTCTTGAAGTAGGCTCCTGCAACGTGTAAGTGTCGGTTTGTCGTTACATGTGTATTGAACAATCCATTTTCTCCGGCTTGTTTGATACTATATAAGAGACCGTTTTCACTCCATGTAGGCTCTCCCGAGCCTGCGTATGAACATACTCTGCTATGATTCAATTTGCATCTATGTTCCAATAGACAAGGTTGTGTTTCACTAGATCAGTTATTGGTTTCCGAGAGAACTTTCCAACCTTCGGCTTCCTTCTTCATATGAGCCGCAACCCTCCTACTCTGCACTATACTTGAGCCGAGGCTCCGGCACACCGACAGGAGACTAGCGGCCCGAAGAGATGTGCGGCAAATACACGGCTCCCGAGAGCTCTGTTGCGGGTTCGAATTTGGAACTAAAATCTTATGGATCGGTGGTCGAAGCGTGTGTCACTTCGTTGTCTACACACGTCAGGCTGGCACAAGTGACACCAAGATTTGCTAGGCACACCAAAAGGACAAGACGATCATGATAGCGTGGAAAGAATATTCCAACCGATAGACTGCATGAACATCAGGTGAGCAGAACGGTGTATCGTCTCAAACGCAACTGTAGTGAGCCTAACGGGAGGTCCCATGACCGAGTTCTAGCCACCTTTATCTTGCCAAGTGTGCGCTGGCAGATTCGAATACCGACAATCAGATTAAGAGCCCAAGATCAGACGAACTAGTTCATGCGACTGCCCGAAGGATTCTCGCTAACCATGAGTTGGCATTGGTCGAGTAGGTCCCCTAAGTCCAGATCACGGCGACCGCTACACAATGAGTCCTCACCGCCTCGACGAGAGCAAACAACATATATCTCTGCGTTCCCTCCATTTCCAATCATATCGGCGAACAACAACCTGCCTCACGTAGCGCGAAGCCGTATGAGATTACTCTCTGTGAAAGGGGAAATATCATATGACGGGCGTTGGCCTTGCCTGGATATGCGGCCTCGTGCAGGACGTCTCGCTCTACGATCGCTCATTGCATGGGAGGTGGCGACTCGCAACCGTGACAACAACGCCTGGCCAGTGTATAGATGGAGTAGGAGAGAATTTGGGCCAGGGAGAATATTATCAACCCAAATGCAACGGGAGTAGAATACGGGATATCAAGCCGGGTTCGATTAACGTGCCTGACCACAAGGAAAGGCTAGGTTTCGGTGAATCGCAAACCGGAAGAAAATATAGAGAACCGTAGGAGTCGGATGAGAAGTTGAATGTCTGAATACTATTATTTGATACGTTTTACAGCTTGGAACACACTGGGTACTAGGCGAAAGCACCCATGTCTACACCGATTGAGCGAGCGCTTCGTGATATGATCTTCCATTAAAATGAAATACTCACTGCTTCGGGCCAAGATTATGAAATAATTATCTAGGTATCCACGGCTTAACGGCCGAAAAGGTCGCTGAGATACCGACTAAATGGACCGTTGACAGAGATTGCAAGCCAAGATGAACCGCCTTGAGGAAGATTTGAACAGGCTGAGGATGCGTTCTAGAATATTTCTACTTGAGACATATTGATCCAGTCCTATCCAATGTGGCTGCGTGAACTCCTAGATTTTGTTAAGTTAGCCGCGCCTGAACGTTTAAGTCCCACCGTCCTGCTCGTGTTGTATCCATTGACCCGCGTATTAGGTGTCAATAATTCTAGATGTGGTTACGCCAAGCCGTGCAAGACGGAGACTTAGTTGACAGGCATATCAAGGCCATCTGAGCCTCAACTGCGTGTTTGGTTTAGCAGTCTCTCGTGGCACTATAGTAGCAAAGAGCAAGTATATACCCCGGACTAGACTGACGAATAGTCTTGGGAAACACGTAGCTCGTGGTTAAGAGTGTACTTGGCTTGCCAACATTCTACCGCTCCAGCGGTGGTCTTTCTCTTGCACGCGGATTGCTCATCGACGATGATCTGGGGCCGTCGTTAGACCCTAAGTCTATAAAGCGAAAGATATGCCACCATACCCTTAATTTCTCTCCAAACCAAATTCAATCCAAAGGCCATACCGAATCTATCTCAATCACGACGAGGACCTGCGTACATACCTTTGGGGGGACGACACTGATGCCAATAGGACAATAGGGGTACACAGCCCTACTGCTCCACGTTACCTGTTACGCACGAAACCATGCCTTCGGGGTCAACTACCGACGCCGTCTACAATGGGTAAGAATCTTCCAAACGTGCCTTTCGGAAAATTTTTGGTTTTATGCCGTGATCCGGGCTAACTCAACGGTATTGCGTTTTCCTATCGTCGCAGCGAGAAGCCCCCAAACTCCAACACCACCACACCGGACACGGGCGACGACGAGAACCTTGAATCTGTTCGTCTGGCAGCTTTCATGGCTGCTCCTCCCAGTACTGTCGTCGCCTCGGACCTTACACCTCGGGATATTTATGAGGGTCACAAGTCACGCATCGCCGCCGAGCTCAAGAACATCGCGTCCGGCCTCCCTCGAGCTTGACGTCCATTTATTTCCGGCTGGGATAGGTACACGCTATTATTGATACCAAGGAAATAATTACTATTGCAACGTATTAGAGGAGATCGGTATTGTTTTTCCCGTCGAATAAGGAGGCAAAATCAAAAGCGGTGATATTATTAACAATGGCCTTTCTGGACTGTTTCTGACTGTGTTGGGGCGTTAATAGGTATGCATGGTGGCCTGGATGGCTGTTTCATCGGTACGGTAACAATGATATGCAATCTAAGACGCCTAGCTTAACCTCGGAGGATCGCAGGTAATCAACAATCCAACGCTACGGGCGGGGATGGCTTTTCTTACGGTATTTCAAAAACCAAAGATGTCTGCTGACGATGGAATTGGCCGTTTTTGCATGAAATTTATGGAATTTGTGAAGAGGTGCATAGGTACCTACCTAAGGTACCTACGCAGTAGTTACATGTAGTTATGGACCCTGTGTGGGGCATGCACGTGCCCTAGTTGCCTTTAAAGGTTAATCTCCAGTGTAGATGTCATTGATCTCACTTAGAAGAAACAACATCAATACACCCTTTTATCCCACAACCCCCACCTTCTGAGATTAGGATACCAGCTTTAGTAAGAGCTAAAACTATGCGCTATGGCTGGAGAGAAATTACCGCAGCGGGAACCGCTAGCTACCTAAAACGATTATAAGGCAAATAATGTTTTTTTATCCTAAATATTTAGTTAAAAAGTAACTATTTTTTTTAAGGTAACGATATTTAGAAAAAAATAAAAATAATAGGTGTATATTTATTTAATTTTAAAGTTATATATAAAGCTATAAAACTATAAAATTATAAAAATTATAAAAATTATAAAACTAAAAAAACTTAAAAATTTAAGCATTTAAAAACTTAAAAAAACCTAAACATTTAAAAAAACCTAAAGATTTAAAAACTTAAAAAAACCTAAAAAAAACCTAAATATTTAAAAAAACTTAAAAACTTAAAAACTTAAAAACTTAAAAACTTAAAAACTTAAAATAACTTAAATAAACTTAAGATAACTTAAATAGATTTAAAATAATTTAAATAAATTTAAAGACTTAAAAAAATAAAGGGAAAAAAAAAGCAAGGTTAAAAAATAAAACGTAAAAAGCCTTATATAAATTAAATAATTATATAAATACACGTAATGCGTTTACGCTATTAAAATAAACTAAATAAATAAAGTAAATAAAAAATCAATTAATAGATAAATTCATTATTTAAGAAAGAATCGTTCTTAAAGGGAAAATGAAATTTGCTAATATTAACGATTTTACAGTGAAAGAATCGTTTCTCATTTCCACATTTTGCCGCTACAGTATGGTTTGAGCTCGCTGAGATAAGGCTCTTGTGCTGCCAGTTGCGGCGGTTGTTTTTTTTGCACAAATGCAGCCACCATATGCACCTAGGCTGCATAGGTGCATAGGCTATGCACACCAGGAAAATTGATTGGCTCATTTGCAGACTGGTACCCTGCTGTTGCAATGATGAGGCTTTCTTAAGCTCAGGTCTGGAAATGCTCCCAATTGAGTGCAGATGAGGTAGGTAGACTCCGATATTTTCCTGGGTTCATGTCATATAAATGAGCTCACCTCCCACGAAAGCCAGGAGTTGTCCTTCCCTAGGTATTCAACTATTGTGAATCCTGTCTCGTCCAGATGTCACAGTCTCTTGAGCCACGGAGTTCGCTCGCTTGGTGTTCTAATTTCTATCGATTGCCCTTTCCTGTTGTTTCTTCTTACTCTCTCTCTCTCTCTTCGTATTTTTTTCACTTGATCACATCACTGTCTCCTTTCCTTCCCCGCTCACTATCCACGCATTTCGCAGATACATCTTCCTCTCCTCCATTTTTCGCTCCTACCTCTTCTCTGCCATGACCCACAGGTTTTACTATCCCTGATCTCTTCTCTTGACTCGGGCTTTTACTGTTGCGGTCTTGGCGCCTCCAAGTGGCCGAGACCTATCGATGCTCATTGCTGAGTTTGCTGAACGTTCTCTCTCACATCCACCCGTGTCCTTCGCTTTCGTGTATCGCTATGTCCTGATGGATGCAGAGTGCCCATCAAGACAAAGCGACCCGACCACGTCTCTCACGTGACCGCCGTTTAGTGGGGTCCCCTTGACTATCGGGCAAGCTCTACCTTCGCCGTTCTGCTTCCGCACCACAGCAAGCCAGGCAACGGATTACGGACTATCATAGGTCCTCTTGATTCCGTTATTGGCGTCTTGCGTGTATTGGAGCCGTCCAATCCTGATGTCGCAACCTCAGCAGCTGCTCTGGCCAGAGACGAGGGGTCGAAGCCATACCCCAAGTCTGATGCATGGGACCGGCGATTGCGAGAAGTTGGAGTCGAACCGATTACCTACTACCTACATGCTATGCTACGTCAACCTGCGCTCCGCCACTGTTGTGGTACGTGGTCGGTTCTCGCTTGTGTTATTCAACTCGGGCGGTACATGGGACCTTTGCGATCGCCGGCCACATTCTCGATTGACAACGTGCAGATTACTTTGAGCGCCATTTGCCAGCCGGGCATCTGACCACCGACATGATCGCATATTATTACCTCTTGTTCGATTGGGCATTGCTTTGTTGGGATTCAACTTGCAGCATCTCCAACCCGAATAAACCCGAGAATCCTAGTCGTCCTCTCCTATTCGTTGCGTTCACCGAAGAAGGGCGCTACGGTCGGGCGCCTCGTTTTCACGCTTTTTGGCCGAGTACCTTCTTAGCCGCACTGTTCTTCAATGACGGTTTCGAAACGGTAATGTTCGGACCGTATATGCCACGGTCTGGAAATGACATACCGAGTTACAAACGCTCTTGGTGGAGGACCTGACCGCGTTTGATCCGCTGATACTGACTTGCAAGTCCGATCATCTCTCGACATATCCGAGAATTTAACCCGGGATTTTGTTACTCAGCTAACGGTTCCTTTCGTATCGTTGCTGGAAAGTTGGTCTCGCCTAAACTTGGAACGTGTCCTGCTGCATGTTTGGACATCCGACATTCTTATTCATGGTTTCGTGTCGGCTACGCTTTCATGACGCGCGCAATCATTCAGCTGGAATTCTTGTTCATATAATCGTTTCTATGGTGGCGAGCACGAAGCTATTTGCATCAAGTCGGTGCGCTTCTCATCGTTGAGCTCCCCAGTCGAGTCTGGACGTACGATGCCGTCTCAGCAACTCTCTGACTGTAAGCAAGTGCTTCAACGCATGGGGTCTGGCATAGCTTGTAGGTCCACTGTAAGTACATCCCTTTTCGTGTTGGCTGGGGGCGGCTTCATCGGATATCCATGGCTTATTCTACTGATATGCGGCCTGTCTCTCTGGCTAGAAAGTACTACATCGATACTATTCACCATAACCTCAATAGACTCGTTCATCAAAAATTGTCATTGCAAACATATTCTCTTGTGTATACCTCGAACGCGGGTGCTTGTCTTCCCTTTCGAGTTGTCTTCAAATCAATTATGGTATGTTGTCTGCTAATAACATAGATGCGACCTGGGTCTGGCATCTCGTACCCCACTAACAGCTCTACTTCCCAGAGCCGTGACATGCATCGGATGCGGCCTGAAGAGGAATTTGGTACGACACAACATCCACTCCCGCTTACTGCAGCAGAACCTTTCCCGTATCATGAACGTCGGAATTGATATCAATACAGGCGAGAGAACTGTATCAATACGATTATCTCTTGTGTGAGCGAACCATTGCTTCGCCTCCGCGACCTGCAGACGAATCGACGGACATACTACTCAGAGTACTCTTCCAATACTGAACCAGCCAGTCTATTGCTATTGCTGAGGATGTACCGAATGGTATATGGGGTCATTTCCTGATGGCAGTCCGCCCTTCATGAGTGCCTCTTGGACTAGGCTGCTGTCTACCCTTAGATCCTGTCTACATGAAGTGGTCTTTTTCCCATAAATTTGGAATATCCTCTCATAGAAATCTACTGTCTAATCCACATTTACTTCCAAAAGTCGGTCTTGCACTCGCAAATATTTCTCGGTCTGCTCTAGATGAATCTTACTATTTCTACAGTTAAAAAGTCACGATATACGCGCCAGATATTGACGATATACGTTCCTCATTGTCCATCTTCACTCTTACTAGAACCTATGGCTAGCAACTCGAACAAGAGTGCTTATCACGGGTGGGTTCGATCATGCTCTTCTAAGAGTTCAACGGCAAGTCTAACTAGAGCGACAAAGTGTGACCCCACCTAAGCCAGGTCATCGCTTCTCCGAGAATCCGCCTACTCCTCACCCGGTTGACGAGGAAAGCCTCAGAGCCCGCCGCCTTGAAACTTATCGAAACGGGCCCGACAGCGTCCCTCTCGCAAGCCCCCAAGCTATAGGCCCCGGTAACGCCCAAGTCACACGCCAAGTGCAACTCGCTGCAGATTTAAACGACATTCTATCTCGTATTGGGTGATGGTCGGTTGATACCGTCGATTGAGCCTCACCTAGCTGAGCAGTCGGTAGTGATCGTCAATGCTTCTACGCGTATGTGATTACATTTCAAGGATACGGAGTGGCATGGGCATATTGCGTAGACCTTGAAAGGATTCCCTATATCGGCACAGGAAGGACAATAGGAGGTTGTGTGTGACGAAGCGCACAAGTTAGTACTGCTAGCATTAAGACTTGCCTTTTACAATAGCACCTTATGTATTTTTAACATGGACGCGGAAGCTCTCTGCGTATGCACTCTCCTCCGCTCTACTTAATTTACATGGCTATATAGAGTGGACTCCACACGTACCTGTGGTAGGAGACCACTTGGAAGTCGAACTTCCCCGCATGCGAGACAGGCGGCGGGAGGGCGGAACTTAGCGGAGGCTGAGAGAGGAACACCATCCACAAGCGCAGGCATTAATGCCCCTGATTCACCACATGATTCGAGTTCCACGACCTCGAGGGTGGTCAGACGGCTTCTACCCCGCTCCCCTTTCCCCATACCCCTGTCCCCCTATTCGTTTTCGTAGGAAGCTCCAAATAACTCCAAAGCTTTAAGTCAAAATTATGTTTTTCCTAACTGCTGCCGAGCCTATCGTATCGTGAGAGTTATTTCTATAGTAACGCGTTTATGAGGCTGCTTGGTATATATTGGGGTGGAGTTAGGAGTAGACTAGGACATCCCCATGGGCCAGGAAAAGACTTAGCTGGAGGACAGCAGGACATGTCAAGACAGGTAGTACAGCCTGTAAGTATGCTCTTAACGAGGATTCCATAAATCCTTGTACTATATTTCTCTATGCAGACTGATCGGGTTATCATACAGTGTCTCACTGTTCCGCCGAAACCAAGATCGAAACTAGAAAGTCTGGAGTCGTCCTGTATAGAAATATGCCACAGAATCGCAGACTACTTTCGGTAGTCTTGTAAAGGTAGATGTAATCAAGGAGCAATTTAAACCTTCCCAACAGCTCGATCGCTTGGGTGATGATTACCTACTTAAGCGTTCCATCCGGACGGTAGGCTGTAGACCACGCCTTACCCCGTCGCCCTGAGCAATACGGCTTTACATACGAACCTGAAAAGCGCAAAAATACATCACTAACTCGGAGAAAGGACACATTTCCCAACTTGTATAAGTTAGACGGGTGAATTATCGCTAACTAATCAGATAGAGACGCTGATTTGTTCCAAAACAGCTCCGTCGTGGCGATTAAGAGGACAATAAACGCAACCTCCGCAGATTCGGGGACGTGAAGGGGTCCCATGACATCGGTCGGTGATCTTCTTCCGGGCGATCTGCCCCAACACTTACATCTTGAGGTTGCGAACTGAAGTCATCGCCTTCCTCCCGTATTCTCCTGCCCATCCCGGCCCCATTGTGATTTTCCTCCAAACTCGAATCATCGCAGATACATTGCGCAACGCAGCCGTCGGCTCGCCAATTCCTGGCTTGTGGTCCTTCGACTTAGCGCCGAGCCGCTGCTCGGGACGAGTCCAGGTTAACGGTTGCCGCCCCGCTTATGATTGTCCCGCTGCCGCGCCACCCTGCTTCGTTGAGCTTTCTGCGGGTGGGGTCGTTGTGGATAGGGGTAATGGCTTTCGACGAATGTGACCTCCGCCTCGGTGAGACGGTCTAGGAGGCGCGGCGATGTCCTCAGAAGACGAACTTAGGTGGTGACGGCTGTCGGTCGACCGCGAGTCGCGCCGAGGATGCCCGCCCCATGAAGAAACCCTATGCCGTTGGCGGCTGTGCCGACGGTGTTTCTCCAATAATTTTTGTAGCCGACGTGTAAGTCGCGAAAGCCATAAGTTCCATATCACTAAGCCGAGTATTGCTACGGCGAAAATCGGATAACCTATTCTAATCGCGTTCATGTCCATACCGGCTGACTCCTGAGTCGAAAGGTCTGAGGGGACCGCGGGTCCGGGCAGATCCCCCGGATTGACCCCGGTACTGGTTGGTAGAGGTAGAGTAGAATAAATCATCCGTCTTTGAGTGTTCGAGGGGTCGATTGATGTAATGGAGGAAGGGAGTGGGTTAGGAGCTAGCATCTCGACTCGATGTTGTAGGCCGTTTTGGTCAATGTTAGGTTCTTTCTGCGTGCTTCTTTCGGTCCCGTTGTGGGCGTCGTTGGTGCCATTCCAACCTGAAGTTTTGATGGCTCCCATTTCCGTTCTTTCTAGGACCGCTTTACCTAATGAATCGCTTGGTACAATTAGTATAGTGGGCTTGATACGGATTGTAGCTTATGATGAGGGTTTCTTACGATTTGAAGCCTCGTTTGGCGTATTGATGAGCCGTTGACGTGGAAAAGGTGCGAGGTGCCGTTGGTCTAGTGGACGTCACCAACAGAATGACGTGGAAGAAAAGGGAAAGAAGTGAAAATATGGAAGAAAAAGAAGAGGATGAAGAGAAGGCAACCGAAGAAGCAGAAGACTTAATGGAAAGTGGTGAGAGGAAAAGATGTTTATGACAGGCGTGAAGAATGAAGATGCATTACTGATGTTCGTGTTATGGTAAGCAATCGTAAAGTCGATAATAATTACAAGTTCGTAATGTTTGCAAGTTCCACGTGGTTTAGTATGTTGATGGAAATCGTGGATTGGGGAGGATCGTGGGGTTGGTGCTGGTGTTGACAGTAAAGCTGGAGAAAGGTAGGTAGATCTGAGAAGTTTGAAAGGTATTTATATTTTTTGGCAAGGTTGAAAAACCAGGCTGATTAGGAGTTCTACAGGTACAGAGTGTGTAATACACTGATTCATCGAGCACAGCACCTTCCGTGATGCCAGTGATTAGGAAGGCCTCAACTGGGAGCACTGCGCATGGCCCGCGGCCGAGGTGGAGTTGGCCCGGACTAACCTGGAATCTACCTAGGCTATATCTATTGAATTTGCTGCTTATTTACTATGTTAACATATGAGATGGGCCGTTGAGGCTACCTTGAAGTGTTATTACTCCATAAGTAAGAAATCAAGAGTCACTAGAAGAGCCCTGTGTTTAGCAACGGCCGGTGAACAGAGGGGATGAGTATAGGACGTATTAAATAGACGAACACATCTTAGCAAGATTCACAGCACTAAAAAGATCTCACGACTGGGAGAAAAGGTTCCCAAACACTAACATGTCCGAGTGATTTGGGGGGGCGGAGGTTACTATTTATACAAAAACAGTTTGTATTGTCAGTGAGTCAGAGTCTGCATATAGATTCATAACGGAATATTCCTTTTCCGTCATGTTATGTTAAAAATATCCAGGGGACAATGCTCAGTTGCTTCTGAATACCTTAGAAGGTACGTAATCTCTTGTTCATCTCATCTGCCAGGTCTACAAGCTACCGTTCACATATAAAGATAACGATTCTTTTTTCCCCCGTAGGGCTAAGGAACATAACTTAACAGAGTTTCCAATCTATTAGGAGCGTTGAGTTGCTATTCGGGCTCTTTCACCACGTCTATCTCTCAGCATCATGTTATTTGGAGGATTAAAAGGAGAGTATGTATTGATGTTATATCATCAATCTGATGAATTTTCTGTTAATGCGTTAACTGTCGGTGCGTAAAGGATAGTCCGCTTACAAAGATCCATCAGTGCTACATCAGTTTCGTTAGGAGTACCATAATATGCTGCGTCTCTTTCGTTTACGGCCTGCACAGCCCAGGTAACGAACTCTTCTAGTGATGGTTGGTGGGCAGAATCTACTACTATACACAGGGCGACCACGTCCACTAACCATTCATCATGCCACGGGAATGGACTAGGCTCGCCATGGGAAGGTGGGAGGATCGGATGGGCCAGCGTCTCTATAAATTGGCCGTCATGCTTAATCTTTCTGGGATTATGGGCAGGGCCCGGGAACGTTTCATTATTTAAAGTGATTAGCTTTAACATGAGCTACTAGACATATCAGTACGTGATATAAAGGTCGGACCGGTCTTGCTGAAGGACGTAATTACCTTTCCAACATCAAAGAGATTTTCTTTATTGGCCGCCACAATATCTTCGGTCTTGCTGCTATTACCAAAGTCAATGAGCTTCAAAATCGGCGTGAGTTGGTGCTCTCCAGTCATTTCGAAATCTCCAAGGACAACTAGATTGAGGTTAGTTACAATATTTAATCTTACTGTATTAACAACGTACCATTCCCATGATGCAAGTCACCATGGCATATGGTTTCCTGCCTTTTCTCCATTGGGATTTCGAGTTCTAATACGTCATCTTCGCGCTTTTTAGGCCACTATGTCCCACCAAGTCAGTACCATACAGAGATTATACGGTGAAGACATGTGCCAGAAGGAGGCGTATGACATTAGGATGCCACTTACCGCCATGCTACAGCAGCCTCGTATCACTATATGCTTATTAGCTAATAGCTCAGTTGAAAAAAATGCCGCCATGCAAGCATCCATAGGTACCGTTACTTACGGCATAGGAAGAATCTCCAGAGCAAACGGTTGGGTAGCCGCTGTAATCCCATATTCCTTGCCTTCCGAACGAACTGTGCGAGTGTGCCGTTTGGCAGCCATTCCATGATAAGAAAACTCCATTCATCTTGAAAATTGTACTTGTTTAACGGATCATCCGGGATGTCGATGAGCCTCACTACGTGCATTCCACCACGCAACAGCTATGTATTGATAAAGGTTAGCCTCTGTAAACGATTTCTGTGTTGACTCTTGTGCCGAAGATACGTACCTTAAGATATGTCCTTTCTTCCTTTATGGTTTCCGCCGCCCACCCCTGTTTAGGGGACACTTTAACCAAGAAATCAGTCACGAAATGATGCCCATTCAATTTCTCTACGTACTGGACGCGATGGGCACTGGCAGAGCTCCCAAGACCGACCGCCTCGCGGTAGATAAATCGGCTATCTCCGGAGAAAAACCGTTCCAGGTGATTTGAAATTACTGGAACATCTTCTTCGTCCATTTTTAGGCGTTTATACCAAGCTCCCTGCTAGGGAGATACCCAGGTAATGGATATTGCACGTCAATAACAATTACAACTTAGCGGTAATGACTTGATGCTAATAATTGGTCTCGTTCTGGAATGAGCCGATCTGATGCCGGTTGTGTTGCTTAAAGGGATAAAATGTATTATATGGAGCGGGTTATAATAAACAAAGTGACATGCATGGTTTTTAATTTCATCCATAATTTAAAAGATTATAATAAACATACTATGATAACGCGTAGATATAAAGAAAGCATTCACCCAGCGCACGTAAATGCCATGTGTAAAAGCTAGTAAGAAGAACAATCCGAGGATCTTGAATGTCAAAGCAATGTTTTGTGCCTTGAAAGGAAAAGTGAATGACAAAAGGATTGGTGTGGCCGTGGCCGAGCCCCCCGAGGAATCAGGCTCGGCTGCATTTTAGACGTGCCCCCCTATTTCGGATATCTTGACCGTTTCCCCGGTAAATGCCCGGGTGCCCAACACTTACTACGGTATGCGCCGTCCGAGCTACGGATTAGCTAGGCGAGGATATGGAGGGCTGGCAGTGCAATAACATGGCTCTTATATAACACCAAGAAAAGGATTGGCGGCCATGCTATTTGTATAACCACCTTGTCGGGTAGAATTGCCCTTCGGTCCATCGCGGTATCGTGACTGGCTGGAAACACAGCACGACTTGCATGAGCTGAATCGCCTACAATGTCATTGTCAGCAATTCTATTGTCAGCATTCTGTAGCATTCCCAACATGGGCCCTATTGCAAGGGTCGTATCAGCTTCAACGCCTCAGTTCTCACGCACCAGGCTTTCGGGCAATACCCCCCCTACCCGGAAAGGGATTTCGTCAGGCAGAATGATGAGCAGTATAGATGTGACAACTTTGACAACCTTATTGCGCCCCACGTAGGCCGAACATTAATAAGATATCTAGATACGTAAGGTATATGAAGACATTTTCATCTTGTTGGACGAAGGTTACAAGTCCTCTCTTCTTCATTCTAGTTGACAAATTTTGACTGCTTAGGCGAGCATCGTATATATTCCGTACATGATGTCACATCAACTTCCACCAACGGCCGAGGAGCCCGATTTGAAGAACGGCCCAGAGGCGTCACCACAGCTAGCGGGTACCAGCCCTTCGAAGTCAGATATGAATGCCAACCCGGTGGCTACAAACAGCTCCGTGAGCGTCGATACGGTCGTTTCGCCCCCAAAGCCAGAGGTTTCGACGCAATCAGATGAAGAAGTTCCCGAAGCCGTCAAGAGAGAGAACGCTGAGGCAGGTAGAACGGATCCCACTAACAAGGTAAGCTCACAGAAGTTTCCGCGTCTTTTTTCCAAGACTATCTTTGATATCACGACATAAGAAACTACCTGTTTTTGAGGTGACATGTCCTTCTGATGCAGGGCAAGACTCACAAGGAAGCATCACCATCATTTTATACCTTTATCAGAGCAAGAACCGGAGCAGCGTACCATAAAACATTTGGTCGCTGGCCGTGGACTTTGGAGCTCGTCAATATCATCCTTGCTACCCTTGCAATGATTGCTCTAATCGTCCTCCTGTCTCAATATAACGATACGCCCTTGAGTCCCTGGGTCTTTGGCATCACTCTCAACGGTGTCATTGCCTTTCTATCCGCTATTTGGCGACTAGGCATGATGTCAGTCGTGGCAGAGTGCATGGGACAGCTTAAATGGAAGTGGCTGGATCGGCCGAGGAAACTTCTCGATGTTCAGATCTTCGACGAATCTACTCGGGGCATTCCGGGGTCGCTGAAGCTCATTATGCGGAGGTACCCCACGTTTGCTCAAATAGGTGCCATCTTTATGGTCTTGAGCATTGCCTTCGATCCATTTACGCAACTGCTCGTGGACTATCCAACCAAAACGATAAAAGTTCGGGATGAAAGAGTTCGCATGAGTCGAGCTGTTCATTATGCACTTGTCCCACCTGACGAAGCCTCGAGTAAGCTCTTTGCTGGCCAACATCATGCGCTGTTGAACAAGAACGGCATCACGCTAAATCGTTAGTAGTCGTCCAAGATCTCCACGACCATCGCCTCGATCACTATCTCATCCAGAACGTCCAAGCTGCAATGCTTCTACGTAGCCAACAGAACTTCGAGCGCTTCTATAACTCGCATCAAAATTGCCCAACTCGGAACAACTGCACCTGGGACATGTTTCCAACCTTGGGGGTTTGTTCAAAATGCGTCAACCTCACCGATATCATGCAGACGGACTGTGAGCAACACCCCGCTGGAAATGTAAGGAATTGTTCATACAGTTTCCCGGGAGTCGCCTCCTTTCAGATCGAGTCAAGCCCCAGCGCCCGATCGGCGCCGTGGTTCTTCTCAAAAGAGATATCGAACAACGCCTCTGATCGACTTCTCAACATAGGAAATCCCATCATCGCAGTGGCGATGCTCAGACTGCCAATATTTGATTTGGCAAATGCCAGCAGCTACAACTTTTACCCGCCGAGAAACGCGACTGCCTGTGGCCTATATCATTGCGTCCAAACATGCACGGGAAGCACCACGAACGCCCAGGCGGTGGTCAAAATAAAACATGAATGGACGAATACGTCAATGGACGCGTCAGGGGAAACGACAGACATAGTAATGACGCCGTCTAAAGAAGATCTACACATACCTACTCACGTCGAATACAATACGACAGCCTACTACGTCCCCGCGCGAGTTGCGAAGCTCGTCAGGGAGTTCTTCCGATCGCAGCTTGTGGGCAATATCACGGTCACCGCTGCCCAATCTGCGAATAATCAGACTATCACCGATATCCACCCAGCGCTAGACACTACGATATACCTCGTAAACCCTCTTGCCTTTGCCACCTTCACGTACGTAGGCGGGCAAATGTACATAATATACGACAGTATATCGACGGCCGTGACGCTCTACTACCGAACGCTCCAAGAAAACGCCAACTATTCCGTCGTCGGATACACCAATAATTCGGTGCCCGTAGTCCAGGTCCGCTGGTACTGGATCTCCCTTCCGCTGCTCATGTACGTGCTATCTCTCATCCTGGCTCTTCTCACCCTGAGCTTCGATCAGCCGCTCGCGCCGGGGTGGAAGAATTCTAGCTTGGCCATCCTATTCCACGGACTCGAAAAGATGGAGAGATTTGCAGAGGTAAGGACGTTGAAGGAAATGGAAAAGGAGGCTGAAGGAATTGAAGTTCAACTTCGAGGTGATGCGAAGGTGCTGCATTTGGCTGAATCTTGATATTTAGGGATCTGCTCTGTGTTCAGAGATGCTAAACATTATTTCAGCCTCTGGGTCAGTATAGAAAATGTTTTTTTTTATTTAATTTCTCGGCGGTCACGTATATAGCTCTTATTAGAGGTAGAATAGAGATCAAGCGACCATCACTTCCCGACGAGTTCTTCTACTCATAAGTCCCTAAGCTCTTGTTAAGTCAAAATCAATTGGAGAATGAGGACACAGCCGTAAACAAGGTATTCAACGATATCTCGACACTTATGCCAGCAGATCTCTATAGGTCGAGCAGAGGATGCCTCGCTTCCAGACCCCTCGGAGATTAAGCGTATTGTCAATGTCCTCAAGGGGGTTGCCGTCAACCAGCACGAGATCCGCCCTCAGCCCTTCCGCGATTCTACCTCGATCACTGAACCGCAGTCTTTTGGATATCAATGAAGTACCTGCCCTCAAAGCCTCCTTCGGGGTGAAACCGCACTTCTTGACCAGTGTAGCGAGCTCGTGGTGGGCGGAAGCGCCGAAGGCAGTTCCAAGTGCAGGCCCAGCGGAGTCGGAGCCACTAAACCAAGGGAGTAAGTCAGAGGATGCTCGGTTTGACACTAGCTGCACTTACAGGATGATATCGATCCCCGCCGCTTTCAGCTCCCGGACACTTTGGTAAGCATATTCCACACTAGCGTCGCCATTCGCCAGAGCCATACAGGCACAGAGATGCTGTGTCCCTCCGGCGCCCAGGAGCTTCTGGACCCGAGGGTCATGGGCATATCTCTCCTGCTCTTTCTGCCCTTCGGTCGTCAAGCTGCCTATCGCCGCCAAAGTCGGATTGCAGTGCCTACATTCAAACGTGTCAATTTCCAATATTTCACAGTGGGGCACCTCCCAAGCTTAAGCGGGAAGACGTACGCATTGTTTGCCAGGTAAGCGTCGATGACCTCCTTGGTCGGCGGCTTGTCGAAGAAAGTGTGCGTCAATCCATCCACCCCAGCACGAAGAATATCTATCGTGCCCTGAAGACTCAATGCGTGAGCGACGGTGAGGAGGCCGTGCTGGTGAGCAGCATCAATGAGAGCTTTTTGAAGCTCCAACGGGGGTAGTGGAGGCTTTACGATCAAGCCGTTGCCATCCTCATGCATCAGCTTAATATAATCTGCCTTGTCCTTGATGCGGGCTTGAATGAAGGCATCGACGTCAGCCTGGGTCTTCAAATCGGGCCAGGTAGCAATCTTAGCTCGTGTCTGACTTGGTGTTAGCCTCGGCTACTCAGTAGAAGTAATATCAGTTGCAGAAAAAACGCCACGGACCTCTTCGGACTTGTCAAGGGCGGTGATAACAGCTGCAGGCCACCCGCCCCGAATCGTTGCAGAAGCACTGGAAGTTTTCAAGTCAGCTGCATCCGGATCCCGTGCTAGTGCCCTCAAGGTCCCGATATTCTCGGCCTCCTGATGCATATCACAGAGAGTGGTGATGCCAAATTTCAAAGCCTGTTTCAAGGCGGTGTTTTCCTCGTCGATATCTGGGTGTGCATGGCCATCAACGATCCCGGGGATAAGCGTATGGCCTGGCTTGGATAGGACAATTGTTGATGTGTCAGATACGCCTAATTGATCCCTCGATACTTGCTTGATCACGCCGTCCTCGACAAGTACGCTCCCGCATGGGATTTCATTTTCGCCATCGAAGATGCGGACATCCTTGATGAGGAGGCTTGTTGCCATTGTCAAAAGAGGGGAAACTTTGAAAGACAATATATAGTATTCTCTAAGGAAGGTAGAAATATGATACGAGAATGAAAAGATGAGAGGTGTGTGAAGAGATATCAGACAGTGGCAGTGAGCTACCTCAGTGGTCTGTGCAACAATATATTACGGAAATCTCCTGTGTTCGAGATCAAGCATGAGTCAAAGCTCACAGTCAGCAGCTAGGTACGCTAAGTAGAACCCAATATTAGGTAGGTACTTACTTACTTTGAGTATTGTCTTGGTTACGCAGCAGCCATGGCTCTTGTTTACCCGCTGAAGTTGTGAAGATACCGCGATATACCAGGTGCCGATCTCTTCGCAGGGACTGTCCTATCCCACCACTTTGTTACAAATAAGAGATTTACAATGCAGCTATCTGTTATTGAAGCTTACGTGTCTCGGCGGAATCTAGACTAAATCAGGCTTATAGGCGACGCCACGGGTACACAACATTTGAGCTGATTACCAATTCTCAGGCCTCCCAACCTTCCATACTCCATCTATCCCACATGGCGCGATCTCTCTTTTCTTGGCTCTTATACGTGAAGGGGCCCCAGCAGCCACAGCCTTGTCTTAGCCAGGATACTTGTGGGATCGTCTTTCTAGATATTGCGGAATGACTCTGAAACGCAGCTTACCAATCAGCTGTGGAGAAACCGTATGTGCGGAGATGAGTTCCGTGCGGTAGCATGACGTTTTCTGACTGAGCTCTGAGGTTATATCGAATAAGTCATTCAGTATCATTATGTCCTTTCGTTGTCTCGATATACGTGGTTATCCCCAGCGCCTGAGCCCAGCCACTACCATCCTACGTTCCCTAGGGCTGTACTCTCCCTACCTATTCTATATCCAAACCCTTGGATATGCTACCAAATTGCGCATCAAGTATGTCCACCAGATAACTCCGCTTATGATTCCAACACCCGGTCCCAGCCCGAGGGAATATTGAATTTGCTGTCTGTACGTACGTCGACGATAGGTTGAATAGGTTTCCCCTCGGCATGGCATCTGCATTATCGAGGCGCGGTACTGCAACCCGGGCGCCGCGGCGCTTCAGAAGACTCAGCAGCCGAACAAGCAGCTGCCCTGTTACGTCGGCTCCAATTGTCCACGAGGCCTGAGCGTAGCCTACGACGAACATTAGGTTGGGCACATCTTGAACCATGGCCCCTCTCCAGGTGAACTTCTGAGCGACGTCGATCTCGCTGCCATCTATCGAGAGCCTGATACCGCCTGCGAATCGCAGCTTCAAGCCCGTGGCCGTGACGATAATATCCGGTTGTATGGTCTTTCCCGATGCGAGCTGTATCTCGTTCGAAGTGACATTCTCGATCGTATCGGTGACGACACTGGCCTTCCCCGAGCGCAACGCAGCATAGAAGTCCCCTTCGGGACAGAGACATATCCGCTGCTTCCAAACACCATATCGCGGGTTGAAGTGGGGATCCCAGTTGACATTGGCAGGCAGCTGCTTGATGGTGGCGTCTTGTAATAGGCGCCTCACTTTATCTGGGAATATCATGCAATACTGGTAGAAAAGTTCTCCCCAGAAAATGCTGCGGAACCTCTTGAACCACTTTGAGGCGCGCGAAGGAAGATATCTGTTCACAAGCTTTACGATAAAGGTATCCTCCGTCTGCACGTTCGGCGTCGAGACGATCCAAGTGGGACTTCTTTGTAGCATTGTGACGCTTTTCGCCTTTTCAGCCATCGAGGGTACTAGGGTTATTGCTGTAGCGCCGCTTCCAATCACGACTACATCTTTTCCCGCATAATCTAGGTGCTCTGGCCAGAACTGCGGGTGAATGACTGGACCGCTGAAGTTGCTCAGCCCTGGAATGACGGTTTCGAGGGGTTTCTCGTAGTCGTAATACCCCGTGCCCAGCATGATGAACTTGCCGTAGTATATCCGCGTCTCTCCTTGGCTGTTTGTCACGGTGAGACTCCAGGACCGGGATGCCGAGCTCCAGTCTGCCGCGATGACCCTGTGCTTGAATTGGATTTTCTTGTCAATGCCGTATACTTCAGCTGATTTCTGCATGTAGGCCAGGATCTGGTCGCCACTAGCTAGTCTCTCCTCTCTTGTCCACGGATTCCAGGAGAAGCTAAAGCTAGCCATGTCAGAATCAGATCTTATGCCAGGGTAACGAAAGAGGTCCCATGTTCCACCAATCCGACTCCGACCTTCGAGGATGGTATAGGAAGTTCCTGGTAGATATTCCTGAAGATAATATGCTGTGTTAATACCAGATATGCCTGCTCCAACAACGATGACATCGAAGTAGTTGGCGAGGGGATCCTCGGTGGCCTCCTGAATCTCCTTCATACTGGAGTGGACCAAAAGGTGGTGTTTATCGTAAATTCCGGAACAGGCTGGCTACCTCTTAGGCACATTGGAGTATATAAAGCTCGACGACAGATAATGCTAGATACTTATCCGGCGTGACCGGCGAATCCTTATGACTAAATATAACAGGACTAGGCTCAAAGCTGATGGAGGTTGGGAGGAAGGCTCGGGTTTTAAAATCAGTATCAATACTACAGTATATTTAAATACGAATGGGATAATGTGGAGTCGTCCCGTTGTACTACCAAGACGGGCAGAGGGCAATAGTATGTTGCCAAGACTGTGACAATTTGGTCCCGTTACTTCCGTTACTTCAGCGTTGAGGAGGTAGGCAGACACCAAAGAGCGCCATACTGAGAGATGAAGTCAGGGGCTGAGGTGGCATTCCGAATGCGAGACAAGACCTCAATATAGCAGCCAACATGACTTGAATCCTTTCGGGGATTGCACCCGGTAGGCCCAGGTCGCCAATCATAGCCACCGTATCCGAAGGGACAAAAAGAAACTCTAGTCGGAAGGAATAACAAACCTCGGTAAGGGATGAATGAAGCGAATAGCGAAGCGAAGAGCGAAGCGTTTGATGTGACGAATCGAAGTGGAGGCTTCGAAGTGTCTTTGGTCCCACTCCAGCCATAATCTTGGTTCCGAGCGCATGGACCACAAATGTCCCGCCCGCTAGTCTCGGCTGGTCCATAACCTTAAAATTAGCGTAGAGTTAAAAGCCGTCACACCTTTCAGCACAGACCACCCTGACCATCTGATACTTCCTGCGAAAACTACAAAGGTACCTACGATAAGCCCCACTATCAAAGAGAACCCCTCCAAATTCGATAAGGAAGGAAAAAAAAAGTCGAATGCGACGAGAGTTGCGCAACTAATCGGAAAACACACCTAAGGTAATTGTCCTCGAGAGCGCAAGCTGCAGAATGGCGCCGTACGATAGCGATTCCTCCGCTGGCGAGGAGGACGACTTTACCGAGACCAATGTGCTCCTCGGGTACGCATCTAAAGACCCCGGTGACGAAACTATAAGTCGTTTGGGTGGTCGTCCCGTGAGTATATACGCACCTATATCTATTATATGTCGTTATCTTCACATCGTTGACGGCTGACTCAATTTTCTAGGAATGGCTCGACCCGACGAATCCCCCATCAGCCGCTCTAGCGCGATGCAAGGTCTGCAAGGACCTGATGGTCCTCCTGTTGCAGCTAGACGGCGAGCTACCAGATCGGTTCCCGGGGCACGAGCGACGACTATACGTCTTCTCGTGTCGGCGCAAGACCTGTCGCCGGAGGGAGGGTAGCATCCGCGCGCTTCGAAGCGTCCGAATAGCTCCCGGTAGTACCACTACCAATACCGCCGCGAAAACAACGAAGGAAAAGAAGGAAGAGGAAAAGGCGAAACCGAAAGATGAGACACCAAAACCACCATCCAACCTAGGAGAGACGCTCTTCGGCGCCAAAACTATAGGCTCCCCCTCTGGATCGGCCAACCCGTTCTCCACAGCCGGTGCCCTCTCATCGAGCAGTAATCCATTCGCCAGCGCCGGAAACCCATTTAGCAGCGCCTCTTCCGCGGCGCCCGCGGAAGCAAAACCGGAACCAGAACCAGAATCAAACCCCGAACCCGCGAACAACTCCTCAACCGAAGCAGAGCTCAAATCCCTCCCCAAAACCTTCGCCGAAACCCTGTCCCTGAACAATGACAACCAACCGCAGACACCCGCCACGCCCCCGGAGCCCTGGCCCGCCGAAGCCGACCAGCCAGCCCCCTACCCCGTCTCCTACCTCTCGGAAGCCGACTACGAGACCCTAGACCCGACCCCCGCCCCCGTGCCGCAGAACACGCGCATGGACGTGGACGCCGACGGCAGCGGCAAGGGGAGCAGCGGCGGCGGAAAGGAAGACCGCGAGGTGTTCGAGTCGTCCATGGACGCCGCCTTCCAGCGCTTCGCGGACCGCCTGGCGCAGAACCCGGAGCAGGCCATCCGGTACGAGTTCGGCGGGCAGCCGCTGCTGTACTCGAAGACGGACGCCGTGGGCCGCGTGCTGGCCCCTGCCACTAACCCGGGCGGTGTGGGTCATGGCGTAACGACTACGTCTGGGGGTGGTGCGGCAGGCATGCCGCGATGCGCCAACTGCGGCGCCCCGCGCACGTTCGAGGTGCAGTTGACGCCGCACGCCATCACCGAGCTCGAGGCCGATGAGATGTCGCTCGAGGGCATGGACTGGGGCACGATCATCGTGGGTGTCTGCGAGCGGGATTGCCAATCTAGGGGCGTGGCTGAGGGACAGGTCGGCTATCTAGAGGAGTGGGCTGGCGTGCAGTGGGAGGAATTGACTTCTGCTGGTGGTGGTGGCCGACGGTAGTGAGATCGGTGCATGCGGGCCGGTGTGTGGTTGGGGCGAACAACGGGTAGCGCATTCAAAAGCTTGGTATCATATAATCAATACAGAAGATACGTCTATTTGTGAGATTGTTATTAGGCCTCTGGTGGCACTTTAGGTAGCACGGCCTTTCAGCTAGACTGAGTTATTCCTATCGCCTAAGTGTGACAAGGACTTAATGTTAATAATACGCTTCTACGCCTAAGGAAGACGAGAGTTCATTCAGATCGTCATTTCTATTCATCTCTGATTTCTCATGACATTGGCCGTCTACCTACCGACGGCGGAGCAAGCAGCACATCCCTCGAGTCCAGAATACCTGAACTATCGCCCGTAACGCCAAAGACGGTGTTTCCGTCTTTTCCCAATGCTGGTTTAGTTTCACCTCCGTCACTTTTACCGTCGCTACCTTATCCGAACCCGTAGACACCTAGGACCAGGCCGCATCATACGGTCTCCTCCCACGCCCGTCTGATGACTCTCGAGAACATATCCACGTTGACATCTTCGCGGACTTCGCTCTTCTTGGCCTCGTTCTCGGGGTTCCTCGGGATCTTGACCAAGCCACCGTCATCGACCTTCCAGCCAGCCGTCTCAGTCACGAACTTGAGAGCAGCTTGGCCCTCTAGACCCAGCCACTGCTCCAGCACCGATAGCTCAATCTCGCGGTAGGCGTGAGACACGAGTGTGGCGATGCGCACGCGGATCAGCTCCTCGAAGCCGTCGATGTCTGTCGTCAGATCTGCGTACAGATCATCCGAGTCGAGGGTGGCCCAGAAACGTGCGTATTGCGCTCCTTGGAGCTGGTTGTTGAGTTCCCGCAGCTTGGAGATGGCCTCGGCGAGCTCGGCACGGGAGTTAGGCGCCATGAGGTGCGGCGCGATTAAGTGAAGTGCTAGCGCGAACTGTGGCGAGGGGAAGCATGTCAAGGCCTTAACCAGGACGTTCGTGATGACTTCGTCCTTGACACGGTCGGGGTTGAGCTGGTATCTTATTTTCCATGGTTGTTAGCCAGCTCGCCTTGTCAAGCTCGGAAGACCCGAAAGTGTAAGCAGAGGAAGGAGAAGCCAACTTGGGAGGTCAGATAGAGCTAATAAGAAAACATCAGAACGGCGGGGTTGATTAGACCTCGTCGCCGTTGGTCAGGTAATAGGAAACGTGGATAATTTGATCATCATTCCAGCCAACAAGAGACCAGCATATATCCCATCTTCATATGTGATTCGCATGGGCGCAGCACACTCACAGCTTCAGTAACGTCCGGTTCGCATTGGAGTCTGTATATCTGTTCTCGCACTGGTGGCGCAGGTAGTCCTCGAGATTGCCTACAGCCTCAGGATTGTACCGTTCTAGGCCGTTGATGATGTTGCTGATGTCCTCGGGACGCTCTTGGGGGTCTTCGGAATCCATCTTGGAAGTTGGTCGCGAGGAGTTCTTAGCGATTCTCTTTCACGATGGTCGACGTTCAGGAGAAAAGTCGATTTTGGTGGGGCGGCGACGAAGTTGCTGGAGGTTTTGGAATTGTGCTGTGTGCGCGCTAGCCTCGAAGGGGAAAGGCGTATGCAGTTTACCGCTAACATTATGCCAGCCCCACTTCCATATGGACATGCATCTAAGCGAATCTCAAGTTTACCTGGAAGTCCAATCTTCTTGAAACTCCCCTTCTAGTCAATAGTATCAGAGACAGCTTCATTTCTGCAGATATCTGGAAAGTCGAAGTCGATTATCAAAAATCAGAGGGCGATGTACAAGTTATTCCATTATGAAACCCTTGTTATTTTTTTAATACTACTGGTATCTCTACGCCTCGCGAATCATCTCTATTTCTACCAACTCCTCACCTATCCCAGCCCGACGTCCCAACGATAACACTCTAGTAAACCATACTGCTGTCTATTGAACAACCAAGAGACTGTGTCCGGTCATGTCGTCAGGAATTGGTAGGCCCATAGCGGTCAAGATAGTGGGGGCCACGTCACCCAGGACACCGTCAGTCTTCTTTAGCGACCAGCCCTCAGGCGCGTTGTCCATAATGAAGGGAACCTTGTTGGTCGTGTGAGAGGTCTTGGGCTTGCCGTCGGGAAACTTCATCTCTTCGGCGTTTCCATGGTCGGCCGTGATGAAGAGGATATAGCCCTCTTTCTTGCATGCGTCACGGATCATGCCGATGGCCTTGTCGGTAGCTTCGCAGCCAACGATGGCAGCTTCGTAAACCCCGGTGTGGCCAACCATATCCGGAGGAGCGAAGTTGTTCATCACGAACGGGAACTCCTGCTCGGCAAGTCGCTTGCACACCTGCTTGGCAACACCATCGGCACTCATCTCAGGGGCCTTGTCGTAAGTCGGGACGCTCTTGTTGGAGGGCACCAGGTCCTGCTTCTCATCCCGGACTTCCAACGGGAACACCTTTTCAACACCGCCGTTGAAGAAGAACGTAACGTGGGCGTACTTCTCCGTCTCGGCGATGTGAACCTGCTTGACGCCTTGCTTTCCCAGCCATTCAGCCAGTACGTTGTCCATACGTTGAGGCTCGAAGGCAATCTCGAAGGGATAGTCGACCTTGTACTGGGTCATGGTAACAAGGTTGATCTTGGGGTAAGGGAAGTCGGGTCTAGGCGACCGGTCAACGTCTCCAAGCAGTTGAGTGATCTGTCGGACACGGTCCGATCGGTAGTTGAAGAAGAAAACCTCGTCGCCGTCCTTGATTCGAGCTTCTTTTCCGCCAACAATGATGGGCTTGAGGAACTCGTCATTCTCGCCCTTCTCATATCGTTCCTTGACGGTCTTGACTGGATCGGAGCTCTCTTCTCCCTCACCTAGGACCATACCCTTCAGGGCAATCTCAACTCTCTCCCATCGCTTATCTCGGTCCATGGCGTAGTATCGACCAACGACGGTGGCAATCTCACCGATGCCGATCTCCTTTGCTGTGTCAATGAGCTCTTGCATGTAGCCAGCTCCAGACTTGGGGTCGGTATCGCGACCGTCGCCGAAGAAGTGAATGTAGACCTTGGGAACACCTGCGGCCTTGGCAGCCTTCAAGAGGGCGTACAGGTGAGTTTGTTTGGAGTGCTAGATCAAATTAGTAACAGAGCTTATGAGTTTTGAGACCAATTCAACATACCACACCACCGTGGGAGACGAGACCACACAGATGAAGCCTCCCACTGCCATTCTTGGCTCTCTCTAGGACTCTCTTGATGACATCGTTGCTGGCGAGCTCTCCCTTCTTGATGGTCTGGTCGATTCGGACGACGTCCTGCCATACGACTCTTCCGGCACCAATGTTCAAGTGGCCGACTTCCGAGTTGCCCATCAGTCCCTCGGGAAGCCCAACAGCTAGCGAGGAAGCTTCTAGCTCGGTGTATCCGGTCGCGCTCTTGGACAATTCGTCCATGACCGGGGTGTTGGCGGCAGCGATGGCATCTCCATCCTTGGGGGAGTCGGCGGAGGGGATACCCCAACCGTCAATCACGACTGTAAGTTCGCAAGGCGTAGAAGATTAGCCAGCCAATCTCGAGATATAGGAGGATGTAGCAAGCGAAAACAAAATAATCGGGCTTTCTGGCTCTGGATATCTGAGGAGGTGGAGCAAGAGAAGTAGACAAAACATTTGGAGGGGACATACTCAAACAGGCCTTGTGGCTTGGTGTAGTCATTCTTGGCTCTTCTAGTAACTCTGTTCACTAATGATATGGATCTATTCGAAAGAAAGAATCTAGGGAAGAAATAAAGGGAGGGAAATGTTGAGTGATTTTCTACGGAGGTAATGAATGGCCTGGAGTTGCTAAGTGTTGAGATGTTTCGCATGATGGTGGGCTGCTATGGCCCATGCCGCCTATGGTGGGGGGATTTTCGTCTGTTCCTTCCGTTCAATAATCCGTCTATCGATAACGTCGTCACTATTCCCTCAAATGAGATGTTCAAAGTTGCGGTATTTCACATTCATATCTATCATCATTGACATTAGATACTGGAATCCACAAGGTGTTCAAGCCGTTCTGAAATATTGGAACTGAAAATAATCGCCCATACGTGCGACCCTATAACGAAATCCCAGACCATGAAATTCTGTTTCTGAATTTTTGCACGGATAACCCCACCTTGGGCCTGAGCTGAACTCTGGTTTGACGTCAGTGCACGATCCTCGCATATCGGAGAGACCCGCGCAAAGCTCCGACATGCTGGATCCAACCCTTGCTAGTCTGCTTCGTCCCTTTGTATGGGCAGCAACGATCGAATCATCATCGACGCGATTATCAACTTCGACCTCTAATTCTATTAATAAAGTCCAAGGCTGAACTCAACTAACTGCCCGTTCAGCTGCAGCTCTCGCCATCAAGGTTCACCTTTACGTAAAGGGGCATCAATTGAGGCAAACCAGGCACAGCTACTACACCTCCGATCAACCAACCAACCAACTTCATCCTCGTCTTCATATTCATCACAGTACTCCATCATCCACCATGGCCTCATCCACGACGCCAACAACAACCACAACGTCAAGAAACCAGATCCTAGCCATGCCCGAGGGTCTCAACCCCGACACATTGGACACCCTAACCGAGCTCGCCGTACTCCTCAACCGCCTCCGCACGCCCACATCCACGACGTCCGGCGCCACACCCGCGCCCACCCCCTCGCAGCCCCCTCCCTCCCAGAAACCCTCGCAATCGCAAGCGCAAACCAACAACGGCGCCACTACGACCACCGTCACGGGCGAGCTGTCCCTCAAGGAGATCCCGCCCGCCGCCGACGTCCTCAAGCACCGCTTCCAGAAGGCGCGCGCGCTGGTGCGCAGCCTGCCGGACATGGACCGCGGCGTCCGGGAGCAGGAGGCCGAGATCGCCGCGCTGGAGGCTCGGCTCGCGCGCCAGCGGGACATGCTGACGAAGCTGCGCGAGATGGGCGCGCGGCTGGCCGCTGCGCCCGAGCAGGATGAGGGGGAGAGCGATCGGATGGTTGTGGACTCGTGAGATACAGACAGAAGAAGACGGCTCGGAGAAGGGCCGCCTGGGGTTACTTGTTAAGTGCGCAGTATGAGAGAGGACTCGCATACCCGCATGGCATGGAGTTCAGGCGTTCGGAGTACGTACGATACCACAGGAATCACTTAGGAAATGCACAGGATGAAATTCACAACATGAAGAAGTAGAGGAAAATTCAAAAAATTGGTTTGCCGACGCCGACGCTAAACTCCCATTTGTACATCACTTTCGAATATGACAGTCTTGGTACAATGGGAAACAGTTGTAAGCACCGTTAAGAGCCTCGTTCACCAAGGACGCCGACTCTTCGCAATATATCGTCCGTACTCAGACTCGGGCCTCCGCAAACGGAGTTCTTCCACACGTCCTCTGGAATTCGCTTTTCTTCGGGCAAGACAGTCCAGTTCGGAGACGGTTCGCTCTTCAGCCATTTGAAGTCGTCTACCTGGTCCCACTGGTTCTCGCCTTTGATTTCCAACTTGCTTGCCTGTTCCCAAGTCATCAATAGGGTTGCACGAGACAATCTTTTGAAGGAGAAACTTACATAAAGCTCCGGTAGAGGCGCGAACCGCATGCCTGAGCAGTCCTCGATGATGGGGTGGCTGGCACAGTGGAGGTACACGTCGACGTCCTTGCACTCGTGGATACGAACCTGTCGTGCGGCAACGACCACTATGCTGTTTTGGAGTCCGGTGATGTGAACGGGACCCGCAACGTGGCCTGCGATAATCAAGCTCTGCTTAATGTTCTTCAACGCCAGCCCAGCAAACGGCGTTCCGGCACTCGAAGGGGCCGTCATATCCACGACACATCGCTCGAGGTTCGTCAAGCTACCCGAAGACGTAGCCCTCGATGCTGTTGAGGGAAGCATGATGTGCAGCCCGGAGTGGTCGTAGATGGCGATGTTCTTGGCATTGGAGAAACTGGGCCTCCTCACGCCGGATTGGTGTTCTAGCTCTTCGTTGTAGTGCTTCGCAGATGAAGCGGCGCTCTCTTCAGCGTCACGTTTCGCCGCATCAGGGACCGGCGAGTGTTTAGATCCGATATTGCTGAAGGAGGCGCGTACTCGCGGATCGACTTGCGCTTCTGAGCCGGCAGCCGACTTCGAGGGCTTGGACTTGAACTGGAAGCGAGATTTAGGGGCGAATTTGGCGGTCGTCTCATTGAGCTTGTCGGTGAGAGCCTTGATAGCCTGTGTAACATGGTGTGAGAATAGGGGAGGGTGGAGGTTTGACAGATTATTAGCGATAATACCTGAGCGTAAGTTCGTTGGTCGTAAGCAGGGATGTAGTCACCCGCGTCCATCACCTCGTTGGACAAGCGAGATATCCCTGCCAAGACCGTGTCGATGCAGTCCTGCCGTTCGCCGCCAATGGCGGACATAGTCACCAAATCATCGATCTGGGCTTGGATAGCTTCGTTGAGTCAGCACGCGAATTCGTCTCACAAAACCAGCACGATAAGGTCTCACCCGTTATCTCTGCTTGGAAATAGCGAAAGAATCTCTCTTTGGGGTCCGACATGTTGCGGTGGTCTAGTCCCTCGGCGTAGGTTTGAGGTGGGTTGGGTCTGAAAGGAATAAAAACTTGAGTGTCCATGTTGAAGAAGGAGGTTTTACAAAATAATTTACAAATCAGCTATTTGTGCTTATGCTTAAATACCTTGTATTGACTTGCTGCCTGGAATAATATTCAAATACAGCAAGGAGATCTTAAGTTCGTCCGCCAGCTGTTTTGAGTAGGGGCGAGGTGAGTCAGGATGACGAAGATGGCAGCGTATATATACCCGTTGGAGTTGGAGAACTTAAGGCGATGTGACGCGATGGCTGTAGGGGTCTTCGGCACGAGGGAAAAGGAGGGCAGCGAGGGTCACGATTATTCGTGCATGGCGAGTTCGATTCTTTAGCTGCAGTACATATGTCGTCGTCTGGTCGGGGATATTTGCATGCAGGTGGCAAGACAGCCAGCAACAGAATCGGCACGGGTCAGATGCAGGCGTGGGGAAGCACACGATAATGCATTCAGTATGATGCAGCATGATGGAGGGGCACGGCGCATGTGGACTGGCCCCGGAGAGATCCAGCTTTGGCGGGGTAATGCATCGCCCTAAGTCATTGGCCAATTGTCTCCCGATTCTTCTCCAACCACCCCCACACTCACTTGGAGTCAGGGTCCGTGCTGCTACCTTGTGCTACCCTGTCAGGAAAGTCCCCTAATCCGAAACCCGGGGGGATGTGACGTAGCCAGCTTCGTACCAGCGTGGCCCCTGCGTCTCGCTCTCCTTATCCTGTCTCCTGATCATCTGATTTTTGAACCGGCCTCTTAAACTCTCCGCGTTTACAAACCTGGAAATTGTCAGCCAGTCACCTAGCCTGTTCGCTCGGAGACAATATCAAGAGTTACCAGAATGTCAGTTCAAAAGTCTCCCAATGTCAAACGGCAACTCTCCCGAATAAGTATCACGCGTACCCAGGAGTTCTAGGTCTGGGTATTTAACTCTACAGCCATGGTATCAGTCAATATAAGGCCAAACATAGGATTTACGACGTCAAGCACGGTTCTCAAGGATCGTTTCAACGAGAATAACTAGTAGTCACCGTGTTATTGGAATCAACTGACAGTTAGGATTGAGCAAATTATCCAGAAAAACTACACGACTACACCTGAATAGTCAATTTCCTCGTACCCTCCTTTCTCCCCCCCCCCGTGGCATTCCAACCCATCATCTTCCGCAGTTAGGCCTTGAGCATATAGTAACCTCGTGGATATAGCGAATCTTTCCTCCCTCGACCCTGATGAGGTTGGTGCTCGAGGTGCCGTTGGGCTTATCTGCGTCGATGAAAGGGAAGTCGTTGAAGATGTCGACCCCGCCCACTTCTTCGTCAATGACATAGCGACGGTTGGTTACCTTGAACGGCTGCGGGAACTCGGGCATGAAGCAGGTGTTGGCGTCCGGACGACCACTTCCCGTGTACATTCCTCCCTCGAGTCGGGCGCAAGGCGTGCCGTATGGGGCCGTGACCTTGCCGTCGCCCCAGCTGTCGAGGTAGGCGTCGCCGGCAGCCTTGATGACCTCCCGTGTGTCGCGCTTGTCCTCTGGGATGGGGTCCCACTTCTCCTGCTGGGACCAGTACAGCTGGCCTGTTGCATTGAATGCCCAGTCTCCGTCGTTTGCGACAACCGATTGGATAGTCGTGATTTTGCCGTCCGTGAAGAGCATCCGCGTGTGGATCACGTAAGGCTCCTTGTTCGTCGCCGCCGAGATTTCGGTGAACGTGGCACACTCGGTCGTGTCATGAAGACTACGGTTGAGGTCGATGGTGATGGCCTGGCTTAGGACGCCCTTGCTGATATCCATAGGCGAGTCATTCTCCATGTAGGAGACGTTGGAGGCCAATGCACTGATTTGAAGGTCTCCAGCGGCTTGAGCTTTGACGTAGGCCGCCGTGGCCTCCTGAAGTTGTTCACGAGTGCATGCCGCTAGAGCCTGCGAAGCAAGGCCAGCGCACGCCAGTAAAACAGCGTAAATCATGGCGCCTTTCCTATCTCAATTTTTTTAGCAAGTTTGACTAGACCTTCGCTCCTAGCTCTCTACATTTTGCCTTGTGGTTGTCTCTTTATCTTGTAGAAAGCGAAGCCGAAAAAAGGAGGGGACCCTGACTTTTGCCTCAGCCGCCTCATTTTGGCTTATATCCCGGCTTATTAAAGGAGTATGGCAGTTGCAGCACATGTGGATGTACTGTTATCTACCTACAAAGGAAACTTAGAGAATGCGACCTCCTTAGCACAATTCTATGTTGGAGTAAGTGGTTCCTACATATTCCTGTATGCGCTTTGCCACCCAATTAGTCTGTTATTAGGGCACAGATGTATTTCTTGCTGAGTTTTGGCAGATACTATACGAGAGCACAGGCTGGGAGGGGTTCTCTAGACAGCTCTTGTGCCTCCGAGATTTGTTGTGCTGGCTCGCGGCAGTTTAGCCGTAATCTTTTCAGATTGCCGGACCCCGAATCGGAAAGGCCGCGGCAGTCCTAGCCTTCGGTAATAGGAAGACAACTATTCATGGAAACTGATATTGAAAAGGTAGGCAATCTAAATATAGGAGATAAGTGGAATTTGGGGCGACTTGAACGATCAGAGACGAAAATGATCGGGGGGAGGAATCTAGAACGTCGTGGGATGTAATTTAACAGTCTATTACAATCCTCCCATTGCCTCGACTTACACAGCTCAGCATACTACTTTCTTTCTGCTCTTCCTCGAGGGCGGTGCCATGGTGCACGACGCTGCCTTTGCAGACATCTACCATGCAAGTCCCGCAATTTCCCACGAGGCAAGATGAATCTATCTCGAAGCCAGCTTCGTTGAGAACGTCCAACAGTGACTTCTCACGAGACACCTTGAGAACTTGGCCGGTCGCCTTGATCTCTGCTTCGAACGGCTCACCAGTGCCGGTTTCAGCGCCGCCGAACTCCTCGAAATGAGTCTGGGACCGGGGGTAGCCAAATTTCGCCGTCATGTCGCGACAAGCCGTAAGTAGAGACGGCGGACCGCAACAATATACCAAGGCCTTGAAGCAACCATCTCTGCAGTCATTAGGTGGCGGCATCACAGTAGCTACATCTAATCGCCGACCTTCGCTCCTTGCATAGACAATTGTTCTTTCAGCAGGTAGAAGGTCGATGTACGCAGCTTCCTCTCTGCTGCGAACAGCGTAGTGTACCTCGAAGTTGGCACACTTCTTCTCGAGGGCCTTGATTTCACCGATAAAAGCGGTGACACCAATGCCACCCAGGATGAATATGTGTTTTGTTGATCCCCTACTTTCTTCGCTACTGAGGATCGGAATAACTGCATTATGCCCCTTCGCTACTTCGAGGACATCGCCAACATTAAGGTCGTCATGCAGAAATACCGAGCCACCCCTCGAATTATCGTCTCTCGCTATTCCTAGTTCGAACGATCTCATGTCGCCGGACACGACCGAGTATGCTCTCGTGAACTTCGAATCAGGGCCGAATCTGAGGCGCACATGAGGAAAACGGCCGAACTGTAAATCTCCCGAGTCAATGCTCGAGTCCTCAGACTCGAAGATAAACCTCTGCACTCTGGGTGTTAGCCGAGTCTTCTCAACCAACTTGTACAATTGCCACGGTACTGCGAAATCACCCAGGAGGCGGCCGTTCATATTCTCCGTTCCTTTTGAAAGTCGGTTCTGAAACAAGTCAATGAACTCCTTACTAAGACCTTCTAGTTGACTGAGCTCGACTACCGCCTCCATGTTATTCGTGTCTGTATAAAGGATATGGTGCAGCCTTTTCAGTGACCAGCGTGGGTTAATACGCTCGACCAGCTCTATCTCATCACCCTCTTGTACCTCTCCGCCACGAATTACGCGGTAATACCAGCCCGTATACCCAGTGGTTTGGATCAAACTCGACATCTTCTTATACTCAAAGCGGTGGTTCAGTTTATAGCAGGGTTGCCTCAGCATCGTGACCTGAATGATGGCTTCGGGCCCCAGGCGAAACTTGTCACCCACGCAGAGGTTGTCTTCCGAGAGATGCATCGACGATATATTCTCACCAAAGGCGCCGACCTTAAACTTGTGGCCACGATCTGGTAAGATTTTCTTCCATGCCTCGTAATGGCGCGGGTCATACTGGTGAATAGCATTGTCTGGTTTCTGGTGCATAACATATTGCCGCTCATCCCCGGCGAATCCGTTGACTGTGAGTTGGACTTTACCGCGTCGGGGCTGCTTGTTGATCGCGGAGGACAAACCTTTCACGCCCCCGAACGGTCGGATCTTCCCCGTCCGCAGGCTGAGGACGACATCCTTGGGAGGAAGTGGCGCAAGATCAAGATCTATTTCAGAGACTTGGGAGCCCATAATCGGGGTGAAATATGGGGTTTCTCGTAGAATCCGGGCGGATGTGGAGGACGCCGCTAGACTCTTGGGGGAGAATGAAAATTGTTAATCCTCCGTGCCTGACTCGTCAACGGGAGCTATTTCTTACGAGTACCCACCCAGGCTAACGGAATCGGCAGTTGGAATGTAACGGATGGCGCTGATAGGGCCGTAGTCCTATATGGGATGTTGGCTACTACATAGCTGATTACTACAATGACGACAATCAACCCAATAGACAAATAGCTATACGATACTCTGCACCAAGCCGAGCCTATCAAGTCTCGTTCTCCTCATCGCACGAAGATCCTGTCCCGAGTATAAGGGGAAATGCTCTTTGTCTCGGCGTAGACTTTGGAACGTGGAGTAATGGAATCTTTGTTTAAATAGGTACCTGGCCTACCCCTTTGTACGTGCTATACTAAGCTTTCCAATGTCTCAACTCATGTACCTTGTACAGATGCATGTAAGCTCAAGCTCAACTTGAGCTTGCCAATTTCTTCCTAGCCCTATGGCTATTTGGCCGCATGCCAACCGGAAACCTCCGCGAAATATCATGACGACTCCGTGACGGCGGGCAGCATACCTAGGTAGACATCTAGACAGAGATTGGGTGCTTATCATGGCCCCGTATAGTCCACATAGTGCACCTCCGTCTCCAGTTCCAGATGGACAGGCATGTCTGGCACACCTTATTTGCACCATACTGGCAACTAGATCTGAGAGTTCGCTCGATGAAGTCTAGCCGTTTACCAGTGGCGATCAATGACTAGATGCTTTCGAACGTTCTCGACCTCCCCGCGACGTCGGGACCATGCCACAATGGCGCCGCTCGGGTCTCAGCGCTGTCTTTGGCAGAGCTGTCCTAGTGTGGACTTATTTGTTCACGACAGAGGCCTAACTTGAAGAATGTATTCAGCTTGCTACCACACCTCCATGCCATCTGCTAGCCTTCACGACGCTCTGAATTGCGACACCTGATGGTGCCGTGATGCTTCCCAAGGATGAACCATCCCCACCGCCCATAGACGGGCAAGGACCTCAGGGACAAAATCACGACAAGGCAGCATCACCAGACCTAGCAAGGGGCATCCATCAAAATTCTAAATCCCCTTATGCGACACTTGAGCCGATTCTGAAGTTCTTCAAAGATGTCGATTGGGAGAAGTCCGTCGTCGGCCCACCGGCAAACTGGGACTCAGACCTGCGACACATCTCTCGCTTTCTCCTAGCTGACACAAGCCCGGCAGTACTGTTCTGGGGGGAAACCTCGTCTGTCCTCTACAATGAGGCTTATTTACCACTGCTGGAGAATAAACACCCGGCAGCGATGGGAATGGACGCATCTGAAGTCTTCCATACAATTTGGGATCAGCTAGCCGGTAAAATTTCCGAGCAGCGCCGGACGCGGCAAACGGAAATGTGCGAAGGTACCACGCTACTTATCGAGAAAAACGGCCACTTAGAAGAGACCTACTTCGACTGGAAGCTGATTCCCGTAACGGATGACGAAGGCGAGGTGAAAGGAAGCTACGGAATACCTCTGGACAGGACTCTAGAGGTTATCTGCTCGAGACAGAACGATTGCATCCAGCGACTAGCACGCCATACCGGGACGGCGAATAACATGAAAGAACTCTGGAGTACCCTACTAACCGGGCTGAGCTACAACAGCAAAGATATCCCGTTTGCCTTGTTGTACTCGATGGATGAACAGTTGGGTATTAGTTCTGCGCCGAGTAAGCCTAGTTATCCATGTCATCTAGAAGGCACCATTGGCATCAGCGCAGATCGAATCATCGAGCAAGAGTATATCGACCTCTCGTGCGATATCGATGGTTTCGCGCCTACCATGCTCAAAGCGCTCAAGTGCGACTCCATGCTGATCCTAGAGTCCAACGACCCGTCGTTGCATAAGTTGCTGAACGGCCTGGGGTTAAAGGGGCACGCATTGCCCTCTGAGCAGTTTGCTATCATACCGATCAAAGATGATTGCAGGATAGCAGCGTTCATTGTTGTTGGACTGAACCCGTATAGGCGGTGCAATAGCAAGTTCTGTGAGTTCCTGCAGCTCGTGGCAGATATTGCGGCGCCACAGGTATCACGAGCTCGGTTGTCGGAGGAGGTCGCACGCCATAATGAGCTGGCCAAACGGGCCCAGCTGGACCGCAGAAGAAGCGACATGAGATTCTCCCGCTTCGCTGAATGGTCTATTGTTGGTCTGGCTGTGATCGATGTAGAGGGAAAGGTGCTGATCATACCTACTGATCCAAAATTCTGGCATGGCTTGAAACTGACTATCAACAGATCCTATACGCAAATGACGCGTGGTACAAATTCTCGGGCTTGAGTCCTGCAGACCAACAAGATTTGAGTTGGTTCGACAGTGTAGTCCCAGACGACGTCGCCTTGCTCCGAGCATGGCAAAGAAGGGTGCTCGACGAGAAGAAAGGGGGCACGTTCCAAATCCGCTCCAAGGAGCCCTTTCGCCGCGGCCACATGTCTTCGGACCATCGAACCGGCATCTGCGCTTGTTACTCTGATTTAAACGAATCGAACGAAGTTGAGAGCGTCATGGTCTTTACTATGGATATCAGCGAGCTCAAATGGACCGAGCAGCAGCTCATTTCGCGTTCCAAGGCGCTCGAAGAGTCGGAGAAGAAATGGAGGAACTACGCAGAACACTGCCCCTTTGGAATCTGCCGTACGGATGGCGAGGGGTATGTTCAGTACGGAAACAAAGCCTGGCTTTCCTTTTATGGCTTTAAACCTGATGAAATACCCGACACGCCGCAGCCCTGGCTACCGTGGGTCCGCGAAGATTACGTGCAGCCGTGCAAGGAGTTTTTCGCCAAGCTCCAACGAGGACCGGTCCTCGCATCTGTCGAATTCCAGTTGGTGAACAAGACGTATACGATTTCAGGGGGCGACAAGACGGTCACGAATGGCGCGTACGTTGTCGCGACGGGGTTCTCTCAGTTTAAGGAAGATGGAACAATCGACCATATGGACTTCTGGGTAACAGACATTAGCGGGCAGAAGATGGCCGTCAAAGTGCTAACGGACAAGATGGAAGAGGCTATCAGGTCAAAAACCCAGCAGGAGCGGTTTATGGATATGATCAGCCACGAAATACGAAACCCCCTGTCAGCCGTCCTTCACTGCAGCGAGGAGATCATAGAATCGATCAAGAAAGGCTCCGCCGCATTGGACTACGCTTTCCGTAGCGAAGCGGTCTGCGATTCTGGAAAATCCGGAAGGAACATTTTGAAGAAGCAGATCAACAGTGCCCTAGACGCCGCTAACACTATCCTGTACTGCGTTCAGCATCAGAAGCAGATCGTTGACGACGTATTAACGGTTTCCAAACTCGACTCGGACCTGCTAGTGGTATCCCCCATCCCCGTACAGCCGATGGCGCTGGTCCGGTCGTCCCTAAAAATCTTCGATGCAGAGCTCAAAATGACAGACATAAAACTCAAGATCGTCGAGGACGACTCGCTCTCCAGGCTTGGCCTGGACTGGGTCCTACTCGATCCCAACCGATTTCTCCAGATCGTGATAAACCTCGTCACCAACGCCGTCAAATTCACAAAGCTGTCGAAGGTCAGGGAAATAGTCGTGACGGCATCTGCGCAGAGGCATCGGCCCCTCGAGAGGGAACTGGGCGTCGAATTCGTGCCGCAGCGGTACTCGCCCGCGACCCCCGTATCAGCCACGAGCGCCCATACGGACCTGCAAGACTTCGTACATCCGGAATCCGACGTCTTCCTGTCCTTCAGCGTCAAGGATACGGGCAAGGGTCTAACGAAGGACGAGAAGGCCCTCGTGTTCAATCGCTTCGCTCAGGCCTCGCCGAAGACGCATATCGAATACGGCGGATCGGGACTCGGCCTCTTCATCGCTCGCCAGATCACCGAGATGCTCGGGGGCGAAATAGGCATGGCCAGCAGCCCCGGGTCCGGCTGCACGTTTGCGTTCTACATCAAGACCCAGAAATGCGGTTCGCCAGTTTCCACGGAGCCCGTCATCCGGCTCAGCAGGTCGCTCAGCATAACAGCCGACGGAACCCCGATAGCGTCGGAAGAAGAGGAAGAAGGAGACAGTTCGCCCGAAGCTTCGCCTGGTTCGCATACTCCACGGCACGGAGCTCCGCCCCTCAAGGTGCTTGTCGTGGAGGATAATCTAGTGAATCAGAAGGTCTTGTGCAAGCAGCTACGGAACCGGGACTTCCTAGTCAAGGCCGCAAACCACGGACGAGATGCTCTTGATGCCGTCCAGGAGAGAAGAGGTGCCCAGCCGGCGCAAGGGGGAAGCCCATTTGACGTCATCCTATGCGATATCGAAATGCCGGTCATGGACGGTATCGAATTCACCAAGGAAATTCGGAGGCTCGAGGCCGAGGGTGAGCTCGACGGCCACGTCCCGATTCTGGGGGTGACGGCCAATGTGCGCAGCAAACAGGTCAGTGGCGCGATCGAAGTCGGCATGGTAAGTGAAGCCGAATGGGAGCTGTGAGATACGAAGCTGACCTCGCGATCTAGGACGGCGTAACCACGAAGCCGTATCGGATCGAAGAGCTCATTGCACATATCGCTGGTGTCTGTGCTAAGCAGTAAGAGAAGCCGGGTTGCTACTTACCTATGTATCGTCATATTTATTATACTATACCATCGGACTTGTCCTTTATGGCCTGTAAGAGGACCTTTTCCGTTACTTACGCAGTGCAAGCTGGCGGTCACGAATGCTTTGCTCTATAGGCCGACCCAGGAAGCAACGCGCTGAAGTGTTTATTCCCCTCTGCCATGTCGGCATGGAGTCACATACGGTCTGTTATCCTCGATGTGGCAACCCAGCTATGTACTCGCAGAATCATAAGTGCATTCAAAGAACCCCTTAATGGTTCATTCATGTATACAGAAACTCATTACCCATCATCAGACCCGATCCTCCATCTATAATGCCACACACCCAACGCCGTGGATCTAACCCTGTCCGCCACCCGCATACCGGTGCGCCATCAAGGCCCTCTCGCGCGTCCGTTCATATGTCGCCTCCCGTTTAGCGTGGGCGTGGCCGGAAACGCGTACGGATATATCTTCACGGGACGCTTCTTCGCAGGTAGCGAATTCAATGCTTCCCACATCTCCATGATACCGGCCCTGCGCGCGGGGAGCATGCTATATTGTAATGAGTACAAGGCTTTCCGATGGATTGGCGGAACAAAACGGCCGGTCATGAGGCAGAACAACACTCGAGGAGACAGATAATGTTTGCGGATACGGCTGCCCATCTGGAAGTACTGGTGGAACATGGCCGCGAACGGGAGAGGTATAGGCTGCGTCGCATTAGTTCTTCGTCTCACGCTAAGGTGTCTGGAAAACACAAACCTTGAGATAGATAACCGAGGTAGGTTGCGAGGGTGAAGGTAGAGATGGTGTAGAATTAATACTAAGTCTATGTTGGGTATCACGAAGTTCAAAACGAATGCCGCCTGGTGATATTAGCAAGGAAACACTGCTATAGTCGGATTTCGCACGAGACTCACCCGGTAGACGCCTGGGGTCTTTCCCCCTAAGCATCAATGCGAACAACGGGAAATGATTCAAACAGGAAAGCAGTGTATCGAAAATGGCCTTGAAGGATATGATGACCATACGCGCAAGTGCGAAGTTCAGGTAAAATACAACGACAGTGGGGAGCAAAAAGAAAAGAAGCGTAAACAAGATGGTGCCGACAAGGAGTTGATCTAGGTCATAATCACACGCGTCGACACGATTCCGAAGCACGTTGTACTTCTTGCCACGAAATAGTTGGAAGAGGGACAGCAGAATCGTGAGCTGCCAGTGGAATATGCGTGCCGAGGCCAGGTAGAAGGAATAAATATGAATCGTGAGCATCGAAAGCAGATCCGAGAAAAGGGCGATGGGCATACTGGCACCAGCAAAGCTCGAAAAGCCAATGAACCAGACGATGTGTGGTAACAGGGGCTCAAGAGTGCCGATGCAGCTGGACCAATAATCAATAACCCAGAGAAACAGGTCGCCCAAGAATAAGGCCAGTTCGCTATTCAGCTTCAAGCCGGCGGGCCAGCCCATGAGCCACGAGATGCTACTCTGCAACGCATTGATAGTGTATCTTCCCAGAAGCATACTTATCGTGTCGGCCACCCACTCTGCATTATCGATGATGTACGAGCCAAGAGCAATGCCAATAATCACGTCGTTGGCGACGAGCCACAGGCTGTTGTAGAAACGTATGTAATCTGGATGACTAGTCGTGACGCTGTCCCAGTCATTTTTCCGGAGTCGGAGTTTAACGTACTGCATGGGCCAGTAACAAAACTGCTGGAGACGAATTTCTACTTGCTGGGCCGTTGCTGATATGTCCTTGAGCGCAGGCGAATTGGGCCGCGCTCTCCATTCCAATACGAGCAGCAGTGCTTCCGCTGCGATCCGGTGGCCTAAAAGAAACAGCACGAAAACTCTGCGAATTATGGGAAACGCGTAGAGAATTATCATGTCCCACACCCACAGCATCACATAGTCCCTCATGTTGGCGGCATGCTCAACCACTCTCTCTGAGACGCTGAGCGCGCGTTTGGGGCGGGTGCCAATAAGGGGCACATTTTTCTGCAGCAGGTGCTCGAGCTCCCATGCCCAATTAACCTGGTTGACGATCCTCGAAAGTGCCTTGTCCTTCTGGGACGGAGCATGCCTCACGACCGAATGCTGCCTCAGCTTTTCCACTAGCAGACGCGTTTTCTCCTTGTTCTTTCGCTCCTGCTTTTCATCCTCGGCTTCCGAACTGTCGAATGCATTGTACAAGACATGGTCATCTTTATCGGCAAGGGAGAGCGCAATCGGGTTCAAGGATATGTATTGCATACGAAGAGGATTCGGCCTTTCGAACAGGTTGATCTGGATGCTCGAAGCTTTTGGGCATGCGATCTTGGGCACCCGTTGAGACGGGCCAATGGCGGCTCGTACCCATGATGGATCGAGCTCGAAATCGGATGGGCGGTTCGTGACGCCGATCACATGCATTGATGATTGCCCGCAATTCTCAAATATCCGGGGCACAGGATGAGGCGCGCTTCGTAAGAGGATGCCCGTTTTCAGAGCGTTCTCGACGTTTCTCGGCTACGGTACTGTTAATACGAACGAAAGCACGCCGGAACCAGGTGGATTGCTCACGTCGACGTGATCCAAGACAGCTATAACGACAACGTCGAGGGTCGAGTTTCTCCAACCGACGATGACGCCGGGAACATCAGACACGGGGATGTCGACCGGCCAAAATACCCTCATTAATCCATCATGCTCTGGCATGACCAGAGTCCAGCGTCAGAGCACTCCACCTAGAAGGAGCCTCTGCGCCGGAGTTGTTCTCGAGCAGATATGCCAAGACTAGGCGACCGCGGATGCTACGAATGTTGTCCGTTAGTTGCACTCATTAGCCAGCAGGGAGTTGGTTTTGTATTACCAGATCGGCCTCAACTTGGGCGAGGTGCTGCACAGGTATGAATATCAGGAGGAATGCAAGACTCAAGGCGGCGAATCCCTGGGCGGCACGGACCTAGAAAGAGAGTATTCAAGCATTAGACAGGGCTTCTCAGGTATCATTCGTATCGTATTCATTATTATTTCTCTTTTATCGGGAGTATGTGACCATATGTTTGCGACATCCTAGAAACAGCATTGAGAGGGGGGTTTCCTACTCACAATGACACCTTTATCCCAGGCGAAGATGGTCAGTTCGTAGAGGCGAGTAACGAGATCCCATCGAGCAGTGATGTAGCCGGCTACGAAGATAGCGAGGGTGAGTATGGAGAAGGGGTGCATGTAGGAGGCCGGCAGTTATTGTCCTTCGAGTCGCATCGCCCACGTTTTCTTCCTTGTGTTGAGTCTGAGTTGGACCGTAGAGTGGATATTGTGAGCGTCAAGGACCGGACCCGAGACAATCCTCACGCAATAGAGCTGGAGTCGGTATCTATTCTATTGGACGATCTTGTTCTATCTCAGATACAAAACTCGGGGGTATATAAATTGGACCGTCTGCGCCGGCTTCGTAACTGTTGTCGCACGAGGCGTCTCGTTTGATATCTGAGGTCCGAGTCAATTGCAGTGAATTGGTGTTTCGGAAAAGTGGTGGAATGTTGAACGGGTATAACGAGCGACGGCGGAACGATGGTGGGAGACAAGAGATCGGGTCGTGATTTTTGTCTGGAATTATGAGAAAGTCGAAGATGGAAAGCAGTCGTTTGTTCCTGCCCCTTGCAGTCTGGACCTGGACTCACAGAGTTGCATTGCGTTATTGCGTGTGCATTTTGGTTTTATCGATACAATCGGCTCCCGTGAATCGCTAAACCCGAAATAAATGAAAATAGTGGGATCTGACGTCGAGACGCGGCACCTCGAGATTTCCACCTCCGAGTTGCCGATCCACAAGAAAATCGACCTTCCAGTTGTACTTCGAACTCCCACGTGGATTGTTCAATATCATACCTAAGAGATCAATCTCATTTGAGACTAAGGGCGATCTGAGATTCTTAGGAAATTGTCCAGCAGTCATTTTGAATTCGAATATGTAAGAGCGCCCCAGATCATCTCGCATTCGTTACCTCAAGTACCTAAGCTGCTGGTACATATGTAGGTAGACAGCACGTTATTATGCTGAGACAAGATTATTATTATTCGGGGTGCTCTCTATTCTTCTCGAGGAACAATTTACACTTATTGACTGTAAAATTGTGTTCAATAGGTAGCTATGGTGAGAGAGAAGCTGGTGATCAAGGGGCTTTATACATTCGGATAATAGGAGCTGGGTTGTCTAGGATCATGAATACGAGCTTTTCCCCCATTCCCTTAGGCTACCATGTACATGCACTAACCGCCAAGGTATTATGGTTACGTCGTACTAGCCCTGCATCTCCTTCAACTCCTGGCCTTATTCGCGAAAGATCGTCACTTTCAGCTGGAGAACTGTGAGGCTGAGCTCAGCGCCAGGGTCTCAGACAGAAAGACCCCGCGGGGAATTGATTGGATCGTGATGTTTGGCTAAGACTACCTTAGGTATCTCACGGATCACGGCTCGCGGCTTCGGGATATGTGCAGATTGCCCAGACTTCCAAGGTTGTAAGTCAGAAATCTGACTTGGCCGTTCCCGCTTCCACTGGAGCAACTCGGAAACTCGGCACCTCGGCGGCACGGTCGGCTACAGGCTCCGAACTTCGTTATTTCCTCTTCATATGGAGAGCGTCGCTTTCTTTGGTATCCTCGCGTGCTTCATCTAGGAGTTTGTCTATACCCCGTTCCTTCAGGGCAACCTATAGAGCGCGCCCGTAGTTAGTGATGAGACCATGTCTTGTGAACAAGGATCTCATAGGTCGGACAAATACGCATGTGAGAATATCTACCTACATGTAGACATTTTTGATAATCCTTGAACAGCTTGGAGCATTCATTGTCGTCCGCCTTTCCGTTCCCTCGGAGGTACTCTAAACGGTGTGAGATCAGATAAGGTAAACATTAGAGACTGATAAAATGCTGGGCGTACTTTCGCTATACCACTTAAGAAAACAAGTGTCGTACCGTCTATGCTGGTCAGCTTTCCGATAGAGCCGGGGTTATTCTTGCGCTTACTCTTTTACTTCATTACACTCCGGTGCAAGGGAAGCAGACATGTCGATAGACTAAATAAGCTTCAGCTTGCTTGTATCTAAATCGTTGAGGTACTGAGACATGGGAATGAATAGGTATGAAGGGAACATGTAGGAATTGCAAGTGGATGATGAAGATGGACGGCGGCAAGCATGCGCCACAAGAGAGAACGTGAAGAAGGCACCGGTTACGCCACAAAATACAGTCATCGTAATCGCGTACCTGTTGCCCTTGCTACGGCGTTACTGCATGATAATGATCTAACGCGTAGCGGGTACATGTACAAAAGCGATTTGCTCCCCACTCCGGGTCCCCACCCTGGCAACTTCACTAGGGATCAAGTCGCGTTATCGATAGACCTTCGGGCCTCGTCTTTGAATTTTTTGAAGGGTCTCGTCGCATTTTAATCCATCCTTCTATCAACTTTCCTTTCGTCGGCGGATGTACCCCCGACGAGCAGCGCACCATGGGTTCCTCTCAGGACTTCAAGTCCATGCAAGAGAATATCCAGAGCGCTCTCGTCACTACCACCAGACTCACTAACCAGATCGCCGCCGAAGACATCGACTTTCAGCGAACGAGTAACCCGGATGTCGAAGAGCAGCTAGACGACACGTCCGCTCGTTTGCTCACATTGGCAACGTCGCTTCTGAAATCCTCGACCAAGAACACCGATTTGAAGGCGCCGAAGCTCGAAGATGGCGACGACATCGATGTTCAATGGGGGCGCGTTGTTGACGTAGTCGATACCCTACTCGAGAAAGCTGATACCTGCTTGGATGAATACACCGGAGTGATCAAGAGGAAGAATGCGCCGGTTGACCAGCCAGGACCGGCGCTGAACAAATTTCGATCATCAACACTCGATACTTCTATGCGCCGCGCTAAGATCGCCAAACCCCAAGACTCATTCGAAGTGAAGCCAAACAACCTCGACACATCGCCGTGGAAGCCGCTACTCACCGTGAAACCGCACGCACTCGTGCCTCTAGAACACAGCCTGGTCACATTCAACGACGAGAACCAGACAACTCAGTACGATTATTCCCTTTTCTTATCCTTCTCGGTCAATCCACCTGATTGGTACCAAGTGGTATCCAGTCCCAACATGGAGAAGACAATACGCAAGCCACGGGCGAAACAAACGAGAAACCTAAGACAAGCCGGTTCTGTATGGCAAGCTAATAATAGATTCAGATACAAGCACCCTTATGAAACCGAGATCCTCAAACTTGAATACCCAGATGCCGTATTCCACGAGAACGAGCCCATCAAATACCAACCTGTCGAAACGACAGCCGCCACCTTCGTCGACACCTTCGAGGGCGTCCTGGAAATGCTTGAGGAGCTTAAGAAAGCCACAGAAATTGCCGTCGACACGGAACACCATGATTTTAGGACCTACAGCGGTCTGTTATCGCTGATGCAGATCAGCACGCGCGACAAAGATTGGGTGGTTGACACCTTACAGCCATGGCGCCACAAGCTTGAGATTCTCAACGAAGTCTTCGCCGACCCCAAAATCATCAAGGTTAGTTCTAAAAATGATCATGCAGCCGCACAACAATCACTAACCGTTCTAGGTGCTTCACGGTTCCTATATGGATGTTATTTGGCTGCAGCGAGACTGCGGTATCTACATCGTTGGACTGTTTGATACGTACGAAGCTGCGGTAGCCCTCCAATATCCTAGCAAGAGTCTCGCATACCTGCTTAAGAGATTCGTCGACTTCGATGCAGACAAAAAGTACCAACTGGCAGACTGGCGAATACGGTATGAGAATATCGCAAGTGCTAATAAATGTCCTATCTAAGTTATACTAATGAGAATATAGTCCAATCCCCGAAGAGATGTTCTACTATGCACGATCAGATACCCACTACTTGCTGTACATCTACGATAATCTACGTAATGAGTTATTGGAGCATTCCTCGTACTGGCCAGGAAACGACCTCGTCCGCCAAGTTCTTGACAAGTCGAAAGAGACTTCCTTGCGACGACATGAGACGGTTGTTTATGATGCCGAGGGTGGTCAAGGGCCCCTTGGGTGGTTTAACATGCTTCTCAGAAATTCTTCGGGGGCGCTCTCGAAGGAACAATTCGCCGTATTTCGGGCCGTGCATAAATGGCGGGACGAGATTGCCCGTCGTGAAGACGAAAGCATCGTATACGTGATGAGCAACTCAACGCTCTTTAATATAGCGCGACACAGCCCCCCAGATCCCAAAGCCTTACACAGCCTTCTCGATTCTACTTCACCCCCAGTTGCCAAGCGCGAGGCCTTCAACCTGTTCAACATCATTAGCAAAGCCAAGGCCGAGGCAGCGAATGGTCCAAGTTGGACTGATATTTTTCGTAGCAAGGCTCCGTCGACAGTGGGTATTGGTGAAGTCGCAAAGTCGGTCTTCCCTCAGCTGAAAAGCAACGACGCTGAAGTCGAAAGAATCGAAAATCTTGTCTCCCAGACTTCGAGGCTATGGGGCGAGGTGCCCATCAGCAGCCGATGGGAGAAGTCGTCTAAAGCGGAGGCCCCAAGAGACATGAAGTTCGAGCTACCTTGGGCCAAGTTTGTGAAGTCGGGCAAACTACTAGAGGAAGTTGCCCAAAAATCGCAGGAGCCGATTACACGGGAAGAAGAAGAGGTCATACCGCTTGAGCAAAAGCCGAACGATTCCAGACCGGCCGTCGATGAGCAATTTACCCTCAAAGCCGGATTAACGCGCAAGGTGCCGAAAGTGGAGTCCGAGTCGGATTCTGAGTCGGAGTCAGGAGAAGTCGAGGACACGCCTTCCAAGCCAGAACCCAGCGCGAGTGCTTTTCCTGGTGCTGAAGAAATTGCTGTCCCCGACATGGACGAAAGTGAGCAAGAAGAGAGGAAATCGAAGAGGGCAGAGAAAATGGCAAGAAAGAAAGCTCGCCAGTTACGCAGTAAAGAAGAGCGTCGAGCCAAGAAGCTAGCCAAACGTGCTAAGATCGCAGCTGCTGATGCGGCGGAGGCAGCTGGCGATGAAGACGAACCATTCGACTACAGAAAGGCTAAATCAGTTCTCAAGGCCCCGAGCAAAACTAACGGTGCTCCCCAGGGAAAGAAATTTAACCCTTACGGTATGACGGTCGAAGGCCCGAAGCCTGCAAGGAAGATGCATGGAGAGAAACCCGGCAAGAGCCATACATTTAGGAAATAGAGCTAGTTGAGTTCTCTTGACGGGTCTGTACATACGAGAGGCAGTCTGGCATGGCGTTTAATTAGGGTCCAGGCAGTAGTACCATTGCGTTGATTTGCATTATCAAGGTGTTCGGCGCATCAGATAGATGTCGACAGGATCGCTGGACAGGACAAGTCGTGAATTGATTGACTGAGCTCCGGGAATACCCCCAGACAGAAGTACCTTAGTTAGGATCCTCGTGCTGAGGTCAATACAAGTGCAAATGATTACATACTGTTCCTGCCGTACGCTCTCGCCATATGACGGTGACCCAGTTGCCTCATGCTATTAAAACAACGTGACTTCTGTTCGGTGTCAGCGGGTTGCTAAAATTACCCCTTTTTGCCTTTAATTCATCGTAGCGATGTTACGCGTCTTCCCCGAATAGTGTCAACATATTCTCCAATCCCCTTGGGTATTTTAGATCGTGTGAGTCATTGAATATCGGAAAAGATCTAATAATGTCTTCTGGGCGTCTTAACTGTCCTTTACCAGTGGTCGTCGCCCTATTCTAGGTACTCTTGTAAGACGTCACGACAACTACATTAGAAACTTCGGAGGCAGGAGCTATAGTAGTGACGATGACTCGGGCGATCCAAATGGCACGGAACATTTCCTATGTAAATTGCTTATAGGAATTTCCCTACTATGTTGCCTCTCGAAAGGGCAATCTATGGACAGGCATTTAGAGCCGGACTTGAATGGCGAACCCAGCGTGGAACTTAGCGATAGCCAAGACAACAAAGCTAAAACTAAATCATCCAAAAAATTACCATGGGCTATCTTATAGGCTTAAACAGACAGGCTCAAGGATATAGGCGAATACCCCCCTAAGGTACATCTGGGTCTAGGTTTGTTGGTGAGCCTCCAGAAAAGAACAAGAATTATACATGATTTATAGCCGGGATGGTCCTCTTCTGCAACGTCGAAACTTCTGTGATTTCATGACTAGTATGTACGATCCTGCATCAGCGGATCTCTCCTGATGCTTTTGTGTATCAGATATAAACTACAGTCAATGAACAAACTCGGTGATTTGTAATCTAAGATGCACCCCTGTATCGACTCCTAGTCACCTAGCACCTCATACTGAGCCTGGTTCTTGCCGTGGACACTGTTGTTCTTCTTACAATCACTATATTCTTCACAAATACACCTCCTACCTTAGTGTCTTCGGAAAGGAGGCTGCTCTTTGGCTACGATATATGGCTCTTGGCGACGCCGAATCAGGCCTGAATGGAATGCTCAAAGAGAACATATGGGAGTAGCTTCTGTCACTAAGCTTACGGTCCAAGTCATTGATGGACTTTAATCAATGACTTTGAACTTGCGAGCCATCTGACACTACGGCCTCAACCTCTATAACATCAGGAGTAGGTGTTCCCTTGGAAAAAGCAACACCACATCTAGTCACGAAGTCTGAGTTAGGCTGCACGTATACGACTTCCTAAGATGTGATTCAGTAATGACTAGACTTCCACTGCTGTGCTACCCGTAGCATTTTATATAAACAGCCATATACTCTCCTATTCCTCGTATAATACCAATTCCCACATCTATCGAGTTTCAACTAACATTATCTAACAACTGCCACTGTGATTCAGCATGTGTAGGTTCCGACACAGCTTCGGGGAGCCTTTTCTAGAGGACCCGCTAATACTTGTCCTAGCACACCAGAGCTACGGTCACAGCAGCAAGGGTTCCGGTACGGGTTCCTCTCATCACCGCAAGCGGCACAGACCGGAGGAGGACATGTATTTGGAACTTCGAAATGGAGATCCGAACCCCTATGTTGTGTATCATCCGGGTCACCGCGACCAGCATGAGTCAAGTAGTAGTGTCGACGAGGCATGGTCGAGCGGGAGTCGCTTACATCACAGCAGTCACCATAGCAGTCCCCATAGCAGCCACCACAGCAGCCACCACAGCAGCCATCATGGCAGCCACCATGGTAGCGATCAGGGAAGCGAGCATGGAAGCAACCACAGCACCCACCATGGAAGTCAACAGGGAAGCGAACATGGATCCCACCACAGCAGCCACCACGATAGCCATCACGGAAGCCAACAAGAGAGTGATCATGGAAGTCAGCATGGCAGCCACCATGGCAGCGATCAGGGAAGCGAGCATGGAAGCAACCACAGCACCCACCATGGAAGTCAACAGGGAAGCGAACATGGATCCCACCACAGCAGCCACCACGAT